>CM064542.1:24111994-24193925 GCA_032716605.1 Paralithodes platypus | reverse complement strand
ATCTATAATAGAGAACATCACAATGACAAAGTAGGTTGATTGTAAAATAAAGTGGTTCGAACCAAAAAAGTGGATTACGATATCTCACAATAGTTGTACAGAAACAGAAGAAGAAGAAACAGAATATACGTGCGGAAAATATTGGAACGGCGTGATGGTAAAAGGGTCTGCGGAAAAAAACCCAAAATTACTTGTTCCTTTGATTGCCATTAAACATTTTTGTGTGAGGTAGCAGAACACCGGGGCGGTGTGTGCTTGCTTGTGGCAGGAATTTAGTATTTTAGAATGTGTCTTTTGTTTTCATTGGGGCATACGAAAGAAAATGAAGATAACATATAACTGCAAATACTGTCCCTACGAACTGAAAGGAATGTTCAATACCAAATTCAAGGCACAAACATAGGAATCAACAAGTACCGTAGTATGAACACAAGATTGTGAACAATGGCTCACTCTTATGGATATATATACGTGATGAAAGGTGAACTGGAAGAGAGAGAGAGAGAGAGAGAGAGAGAGAGAGAGAGAGAGAGAGAGAGAGAGAGAGAGAGAGAGAGATGAAAGTAAGAGACAGAGAACAAGATAAATCATGGGGACTAAAGTTTGCTCTCAACGACTCCTCCTTACTCTCAGCATCTAACTTTCCGACTCCCTCTCAACTATTTATCTCTGTCTCTCTGTCTCTCTCTCTTTCTCTCTTCCAGTTCACCTTTCACCACGCAAAAAACATGTCTTGCACGCTTACCCTACATAAATAAATAATTGGGAGAGAGGTATCATGACCAGGATTCGAACATGAGCGCATAAAAGGTAAGTAACCTTTATTCTTATATGAAAAACCAGGTTATAGTATCCTGGAGGACTATATGCCCTTATACACGTGGCCAGTTTTTCTAGACATCAGCCAGAACAATGCTATACATCCATAAATCCCCTCCCCCCTCCCCCCCCCAGCTCAGGTCAGTGATACAATTCTAATAATCTATATTTCTGAGTGTAAGTTATCTGGATATAATTGACTATACTTTGACCATCTACCTGTTACAAATAAATGACATTATATGGACGAGAGGAATCAACTTTTGAGATGAGCCAACCAGGAAATACGCATGGGTATATAATGTAGCATTTTTGTTTTAGTTACGAGTGGTTAGTAAGATTGCTTGCCTAGAATTATAGTAAATAGACTGCAGTACAAAACGATATGCGATACTTTACTTGCTTTCCAACAATTCCATCAACCCAGCCACTTCCCGTTACACTTTTCCCAAACAGAATTATAATATTTACACAGGTGCACTGCCAAATTTAAAAACGATGAATGGCATGCAGAATTTTTGAGTAGCTTTGAACTAGAAGCACATCTTGTCCATCCGTGCACTTTTTGTTCAGTATGCTTGTTGTTATAAGTAAATATGGTTAACTTTTTGGGCGATTTTTGCATGTATTCATTATTTTTCTAGTTTCCTCCCTAGACCTCCATCAAATTTTAAAACACATTCATTAGATCCCCTTTCTAGATTCATTTGTAAATTTTTCGGTAGAAAAATGTCCCAGATGAATGAACCAGAAAATGAACCAAATGTCCCAGTTGGTTCTTCCAACATAACAGGTCACTATCGTTCGCCAGGGGAAAAAAAATAACACCTAAATAGCACGAAAGGTCTAAATATTAACGAAGAAGAAATGGGGCGAAAGGTCTTGACATCGACTGACTAGTGGGGGAAACATCTTAACATCTGAAAACTAATGGGGCTAAACATGAGGGAGAAAGTGGCCCAGAAAACCGGCCCATCCCCCCTTTAATCCATATATGTACCAATCGGGGGTATTAAGTGTTGTCATAATATTCCAGTGGTCTTCGCTCAACAAGTGTTATTGGTATCTTTATAGTTACTGGGAATAATGCTTATCCCTCAGAACATTAGTCAGTGTCCGAAACTTTGTGAAATACCTGACAACACTTAGTAACCTCGACCGTACTACATAGCTCTAGCTTTCAACCCGTCAACACACCATACCTGACAACACTTAGTAACCTCGACCGTACTACATAGCTCTAGCTTTCAACCTGTCAACACACCATACCTGACAACACTTAGTAACCTCGACCGTACTACATAGCTCTAGCTTTCAACCTGTCAACACACCATACCTGACCACACTTAGTAACCTCGACCGTACTACATAGCTCTAGCTTTCAACTGTCAACACACCATACCTGACAACACTTAGTAACCTCGACCGTACTACATAGCTCTAGCTTTCAACCTGTCAACAACACCATACCTGACAACACTTAGTAACCTCGACCGTACTACATAGCTCTAGCTTTCAACCTGTCAACACACCATACCTGACAACACTTAGTAACCTCGACCGTACTACATAGCTCTAGCTTTCAACCTGTCAACACACCATACCTGACCACACTTAGTAACCTCGACCCGTACTACATAGCTCTAGCTTTTCAACCTGTCAACACACCATACCTGACAACACTTAGTAACCTCGACCGTACTACATAGCTCTAGCTTTCAACCTGTCAACACACCATACGAATATTATTGGATGAGGAATAGTGAAACATCTTTTGCGGGGTAGAGCCTTTCCTAATATAAACTATATCATGAAGAAATAATGATAAATAGAAACGTAGTGTTCGTTGACTGCATGCTATAAGCAATACTTATTAAGGGGGGATGGGCCGGTTTTCTGGACCACTTTCTCCTTCATGTTTAGCCCCATTAGTGTTCAGATGTCAATATGTTTGCCCTATTAGTTAGTCGATTTTAAGACCTTTCGCCCCATTTCTTAGTCAATATTTAGACCTTTTGTGCTATTTAGGTGTCGATTTTTTCCCTGGCGAACGATAGTGAGACTGTAATGTTGGAAGAACCGGCCTTCGGCCGGGAAATTTTTCTACCGAAAAATGTATAAATTAATCTAGAAGGGGGATCTAATGGATGTTTTTTTTTATTTGATGGAGGTCTAGGGAGGAAACTAGAAAAATAATGAATACATGCAAAAATCAGCCAAAAAAGTGAACCATCTCCCCTTAAATTTGTCTAGAATGTCATGCCTGTGCTGTAAAGTTGCTGACTATATTGCCCAAGAGAATGGACGGCCAGAATGATTTTGTGTTAAGTGTTCGATAAGGAAATACAGTATTTAAGGGGACATGGGCTGTTTTTCTGGTCACCCTTCTTCCTCATGCTTACCCCCAATAGTTTTCAGATTTGATGACGTTCCGCTCATTAATTTGGCGATTTTAATACCTTTTGCCCCATTTCGTTGTCAATTTTAATACCTTTCGTGCCATTTAGGTGTCAATTTGTTCCTGGCGAGCGATAGCGAGCCTGTAATCTTAAGAGTAACCGGCCTACCAAAAAAAGTACAAATTAATCTAGATGGGGGATCAATGGATGTTTCCTTTTTTAAGTTTGATGGAGGTCTAGGGAGGACACTTAAACACATAATAAAGAAATTAAAACATCTAGTGAAAAGTGAACCATCTTAAGGCAAGACTACAACATATTTCATATTATTACTGGAGGAATTTAGATACATTATTAATAATATATCAACTTAATACACTAATGAATATAGTCAATACAACTCGTCATACTAATCATAATCCTCACGCATTAAAACAAAAATATTTAAGTTTGTATTTATTATAGTTACAGCTGCAGTGTGTATCTTTCACGAACCTCTGTCTTAAGCCAATGGTTTAAAATGTATTTTAAGTTATTCAAGTTTTACTTTACCCACAAATATGTCAGTTACTCCTATCAGATTAATAGTACAGACATGTCCATGTAAGTGATATAAATGGGTACAGTTTATACTACCTTTTTTCAACATTTTCTAAATTTAAATATATCCTTTTCCAGGGCCATTCCTTTTCTCTCTTACTCTTTACCCCGTACCATCTGTTTCTTATCTGCTCTCTCGTTTCCTTATCAGCTTTCTATATCATTACTCCTTCCTTCCATTTGTCTCGTCTGTCTCCTTCTCCTATCTCCACTCTTAAATTTGGCTCTCACTGTCTGTTCGCTCTTCCTCCTAATTCCATGCAATTATTCTTGGGTTATTTTAGTTGGAATTTTATGTTACATCGGTTCATTGACTTTGTTGGCTTAGTTTTATATTGATGCCTTATTATTGCCTTACCTAAATCACATTATGGAAATTATGCAAGCATTTGATTATTCTCTTTTAATTTTCAATTAATTTATTACAATAATTGTTGGCCTTAGCCCGTTGATTCTTTAACAGTTGTATACTAAGATATATCACCAGGTATATTTTATTACATTACTTCAAATTATTGTATCATACTATTTAATACTATGTTTACTGTAGGCTACTAGTTAGTGCCTCTTTCCTGTTTGTATTAATTTTCACACACACACAGACAGAGCTTGATGTAAATCAAACGAACTGCACGTTATGATACAATATTTTACTGTATATTTTAATGTACAGTCGTGGCCATATATAACCACCCATATACATACCTCTCTCCACCAGTGTCCGGGCTCGGCCTTCTCGTTACAAAGGGGTGGTGAGAGGGATGGTGTGGAAGGTAGTGTACGGGTGAGTGTCGTGTCTTTCGGTGGAGGTAGTGAGAAGGGGTGTGGTATAAGTTATAACCAACGTGATGGTGGTTTCGTGAGGGAGGAATGGACAATATATATTTATTTATTAGCAGACAAAATGATCCCCCAAATACTTAAATGTGCTAACATTCTCCATAACTTGACCATCCAATCTCACCTCACACTCTGTGACTGCACCCCTTTCAAAGACCATAACCTTAATATTCCCTGCATTTACCTTCAGGTTCCGTTTCTCACACACAATTCCAAGCATATTTATCATTCCCTGTAACTCCCACTCATTATCACTCTTCAGAACAGTATCATTAGCAAACAGGAGTACAGGCAACTTCCACTCATTTACCTCCCTTTTCAGGGGTACAACAACACAGACTCTTCCATGACTCCATCCATATAAATGTTGAACAACCATGGGGGCACTCTTGTTATAACCCAACATTCATATCAAACAACTCACACTGTTCATCCTCCACACGCCCTGCCACCATTTCACCATCATACATGCTCTTCACCACTTATAGCAACTTACCATAGCTACTCCATGTATTCTCAAGACTTTCCACAGACCTTCACTAACAACCCTGTCATAGGCTCCAATTCCATAAAGGCAGCATACAATGTTTGCCCCTTCTCCAGATTGTTCACAGCAACACATTTGAAGGAGTACATCTGAGTTACACCCTCTTTGTATCTTTCACTCCCTTACTACTCCCTTGCCACCCTCTATGTCTTTCTGATCATTTTTCTAGAACAATTTCTTACAATCTCTCCACTTTACACTATATTACTTCCAAATTCTACTCTAATCTTGCTTTCCCTCACTACTCTCTAACCAATATCTTTTTTCCCTAAGTACCTTTCCCTGTTTTGTCTCTCCAATTGTCATTCCCTTTACTACCCAACCACTCTATATATACTTTCTTTTTCTCTTTAACTGCTAGTCTCACCTATTCAGTCCACCATACTGTTCCTTTCACTCCTCTCCCTATCCTCCTAACTCCACATACCTCCTCACATCTTGTTTCAGTGTTGCCTTACGCTCTTTATTACATCCTATGCTTGTCCAACGTTGAAAAACAAAAATATTTCCCATATTCGGCAGTCGTGTAGTCCCACCCGGCACTAGCCATTTTATATTAAACCCTGAACCCTTATTGGCATAGTAAGGTCTGTGAGGGCAGAGTAGTTATGTAAATATATTTCACTCTCCGCCCCCCCCCCCCCCCTTCTGTCTCTGTCTCCCTCTCTCTGTCTTTCTCTCTCCCTCCCCTCAATTTGTCTTTCTTTTGTAAACAAATCACCCCACTGTGAAACTTCCAGACCGCTTGGCGTCACCCCACTTCATCTTTCAGCCATTTATTTCTGTTCTTGTATTTCTAGATATATGTAGCCTAAAGTGTATATATATATATATATTTGTTTTGTTTTACAAAACTTAGTTTGTCTTGCAGTTATCTCTCTCTTTTTTTTCTCTTTTCTCTCTCTCTCTCTCTCTCTCTCTCTCAGTCAGTCAGTAGCGGTCGAACAAGAAGGAAGTGTCTTTCCGAGCTCCGAGCGCCTGCACAACCCCACCGTGCATGCTGCCTTTCCCCTCTGCCCTCACCAGTATCTTGTAACTTAATATTACCAATATCCCTTATAAATTATCATTATCCCACACAGTTCGCCATATAGAACCCCCTTTACCAAAACCTAAATACCTCCTTTGATTTGTCCCACACAACCCCAGCTGCCTATCCATTGTAATTCTAGTTTTCAATAACTCCCTCTCCCTCTACCCCTCTCATCTCTCTCTCTCTCTCTCTCCCTCCTCCCAACTTCCCCCCCCCCCCCCTCCAACCCCAACCCCAACAAAAGGCACCGCCGTCCCCTCAACAAATTTCGCTTTACGAGGAGTGCCCCACCGGGTGAATACAGCCCCCAATAAACTAATTCTCGCTCTCTCTCTCTCTCCCCTCCCCAACCCCCCAAACCCACCCACCCCCCCCAACCCCAACTAAAGGCAACGCCTCTCTCCCCTCCAACGACTTCCCGTTTTACGAGGAGTGCCCCACCAGGGTGAATACAGCCCCTCAATAAACTAATCCTCTCTCTCTCTCTCTCTCCCTTTCGTTCTCTCTCTCTCATTCTCTCACTTCCATTTTCTCACTCTCATCTCCGCTCTTCTCTCTCTCTCTCTCTCTCATATCTCTCTCTCCATCTCTCTCTTCCTTTCATTCCCTCTTTCTCTCTCGCTCATATCTCTCTCTCTCGCTCATATCTCTCTCTCTCTCTCTCTCCCTCCATCTCTCTCTCCCTTTCGTTCTCTCTCATTCTCACTCACTCTCACCCCCCCCCTCTCTCTCTCTCTCTTTCTCTTTTCCTCTCATCCCAATTCATTTCCCCCCCCCCCCACTCTCTCTTTCTTTCTTCTCCTCTCATCCCTGTTCGCCCCCCCGCCCCCCCCCCCCCCCCCGGGCTGCACCGCTCCGGAGCTGCCGCCAAGTGTCAACAAGTACCACCGGGGGCCCCCCACCCCACCCTTCAAAACCCGGTTTATGAGGGGAAATAGGGGTATAAAATAAGGGCCCCTAGGACCATCCCCCCCACCCCCAAAACCCGTCCCAAATTACTTATTAACACCTTACGAGCGGCCTATGCGGTTTATTTATATGTACCGCACAGCGGGGTGTTTTTAGCGAAAATAGGGTTGTTTACGTGATCATTTTCATGCCTAAATAAGACCCAGAACGTAAAACAAGTACCTATCCCTGAAAGGGCATAAACAGAGCTTTCGAATGACACCATAACGATCCTTGTATGATGGATAGTTTTCTTGCAATAACCGTGCAACGCGAGTGCAAAAAGCAGGTAATTCGGTACTTTCGGTACATAATTGAGTATGTAGCGAGTGAGAGAGGGAGGAGGGAGCTGAGATTTGTGTCAGTAGGTTCGCTGGAGCAGTCATCGCCTCCTGCCCACTTGTCTCTCTCTCTCAGCCACATTACGTGCTGAAATTGCCACTCGACCTATGTCGAGCGCCGCCACATAGTCCAGCTTTATTTAACTCGACTTATGTTGCTCGCCGCTAATTAAGGGTTAAAGTGCCGACGTAACAGAAACTACCCTCACCCCCCACCAACACCTTGCAACCTGCATCATCAACATCGGAACAACTTTTAAGGGAAGTGACCACTCCAACATTTTGTACCTTTCGTTTTTGCAAATTCTCCCTCACTAACCCCAAACCATGGTACCGATCAGAATTAAATGCCCCTCCTGTAACAAGAACTACTACAAGGAATGGTATCCGCGTCATGGGTATCCAAATGCCAAGTGTTTTATGTGTTTAACTGGTGAAAACTTTTTGCTCTTGGAGTGCACATTAGAAGCACACAAGGCACAGGCTGACGAACTGAAGCGAGATAATCTCACACTAAAGGAGACTGTAGGTGTACTTTCGCATCAAAATTTCTTTCTAAAAGAGCGAGTAAAGGACATAGAGAGTAAGCAAGTCGACGTTGTTAAAAATCTTCAAAAAGAAAACCCATCCAATGATCTATTTCAGACAGTAGCCAACAGGCGTAACAAGAACAAATCCCAAGGGAATGGGAAAGCGACACCAGGTATCCCTATCAAAAACAGATTTGCTGTTCTCGCCGAAAACAATGAACACGAGGTAACTGACCACGTGAATGGGAATGGGAATGGAAAAGCGACACCAGGTAACCCTATCAAAAACAGATTTGCACACGAGGTAACTGACCACGTGAAAGCAAGCTCGAAAGGCAAGAAAATTCCTGACGGGAAAACAACGAAACCATCAAATCACGGAGTCAGCGGGAAGGAGAAACTCACCCTAGTCTATGGTGACAGTCTCATGCGAGGTCAAGGAGCTGCCTTTGCCACCAAGAACAGAGGAAAAAGGTCAGTAAAGGTCATTCCAGGCGGTAAAGTCGAACATATCTTGAAAGACATAACTAACTCCGCCATACCAGAGGGCACCTGTGTAGTTGTCAATGTTGGTTCAAATGACTGCTTTGACGGAGGTAAGGCCCCAATTAAGACCATAGAAAAATATTTCGAGAACCTAATTACAGTCATGAAAAGGAAGACCACGAAATGTGTGGTAAGCGGCATCATACCCCGGATTAAAACAAGCTCATACGGACAAAATAGAGCCATAGAAATTAACAACGCAGTCAAGGTCATGTGCGAAAAAGAGAAGGTACTGTATGTGGACAATTGGACCACCTTTGTAGGGAACTCGTCCCTGTACAGCGGAGATGGCATTCATTTATCAGAAAAAGGCGTTCAGCACATGAGTGACACCCTAAATCAAGCAACCTACATTGCCCATGAAAACAACGCCAGCCAGGACCAAGAGATAACTATGCTAATAGACTCCTCTGAGTATTGACATCGCTACCCCCGGAAAAGCCCTCCCACAACCCCACCCAATCAAACTCCACCCGCACAGTTAAGAGAAATAAATAACCCCACCCAATCCTTCCAAGTTCATCACAACCATTTAAACGAAACCGTCAACCCCAATGGCCCACAAGTTGCGAAAATTTACCTACCTGAACCACAAAACAAATTAAAAAAACCCACCCAAGCCCATCCAAGCCAACCCAACCAACTGCATGAATTTGACAACCCGCCGCGGCTTCAAGTCACAACCCCAAACCCATCCCCACCAATAAGAAAAACAAATCCAGCGCATGGTGAGAGAAATGATATAAAAATAATATCCATAAATGCCTGCTCAATAAGAAACAAAATAGACGAACTCAAATGTCTGTTATTAAATGAGAAAGTTGACGTTATTTGTATAACGGAAACACATCTGAACCTTAAAAATAAAGATCTACTTCATGAATATCACATAGAGCCATATAAAAAATTTCATAAAGACCGTAACAATGGAAAACAAAGAGGGGGGGTTACAATGTACGTTGCAACCTACTTAAACCCAGTTGAGGTGACTCTCCCCGAAAGTAATGCAGAAATAGTGTGCGTCAAAATAAATACAAAAAACATGAACTTAAATATCACTACAGCGTACCGACCACCGAAACTAACTGTTGCCGATGATACAATCTTTTATGAAATAATAGAGAAAACCCTTAATTCCGACGAAACAGTTTTACTAGGTGACTAAAACCTCCCCCTAATTGACTGGAATACCCTGACTGGAAAAAATGCTGAGTCACGCCTAATGACAAGCTTCATCCAGGATTTGTTTTTGACTCAACACGTAAAACAGCCGACGCGAGACAGGAATATATTAGACCTCGTAATCACTACCCAAGAAAATCTATTATCAAACCTGGATGTAGGTGAAGATCTGGCAACGTCCGATCATAAAATCTTAAGAATCAACGTTATAAGCAAATATTCCTCAGTAAAAACAACAGGAATGGTTTCGGACTTCAAAAACGCAAATTTTGACGGACTTAAGGAATCGCTATCAAACATACACTCAAACCTCATAAATATAAACGAAGTAAATGAACTATGGGGACATTTTAAGTCTACAATTACAGAAGCGCATAAACAATTTGTACCCATGAAACCAAAACGTAATACGAAATCAAGTATGCCCCCTTGGTACAGTAGAGACATTGGCAAGGCAATAAGGAAAAGGAATCAACTCCACAAACTTGTAAACAATAACACAAACACTGAAGTAATTACAAACTTGTACACAAATAGTAGAAGGGAAGTGAAAAAAATAATTAGGGCGAACAAACAAAATTACGAAATGACTATTGCCAGAGAAAGTGCCACAAACCCCAACAAAATTTACAGTTACGTAAATAAAAATAAACAGATCAAAAGCGGAATCGGACCGCTAATAGAAGATGGCCAGACAATAACAGGTGACACAAACACGGCAAATCTGCTCAACAATATTTTGGTTCAGTTTCCACAGAAGAAATTATCGATCATACCCTTGAAAATAACACCTCAACTCATGTGATAGGAGATTTCACCATCAGTGTTAGCGAAGTACAAAGCAAATTGAGTAATTTAAATGTAAATATGACCCCGGGACCCGACATGCTCCACCCGAAAATAATTAAGAATGTTAAGGACGAAATAGAAAAACCCCTGACACAACTATTTAACTTATCATTACTACAGGGGATTGTACTGAGTGATTGGAAAGATGCGAACATTACGCCGATATACAAGAAGGGTAGCAAGGCCAAAGCGAGTAATTACAGACCAATTAGTCTAACTTCAATTGTAGGAAAAATCATGGAAAAAACCCTTAGAGATAAGATAGTAGATTACCTCGAATCAAACAACCTAATCAAAAATAGTCAACACGGCTTTAGATCAAATAAGTCATGCCTAACAAATTTGATTGAATTTTATAACAAACTATCACATATAACTACATGACGAAATCACTAGATATAATCTTCTTGGACTTTCAAAAAGCTTTCGACAAGGTGCCTCACCGAAAAACTATTGGCTAAACTGGAGAGGATAGGTATCAAAGGTGAAATTCATTCTTGGATAAAAAAATTGGCTTACAGACAGAAGACAGAGAGTGGTGATACATGGAGTGGAATCGGAGTGGGAGCCTGTCACTAGTGGAGTTCCACAGGGTTCAGTCCTTGGACCGGTCCTGTTTCTCATTTACATTAACGATATTGATGTAGGGGTAAACAACACCATTTCCAAATTCGCCGACGATACAAAAATAGGAAATACAGTCCTGAACGAAGATGATAGAAATGCGTTGCAATCTGATTTAAACAAGATATCAGAGTGGTCGAAAAAATGGCAGATGCCCTTCAATGTCGATAACTGTCAGGTGCTGCAGGTTGGTAGCAGAAATATGAAATACAAATACGAAATGAATGGCAAACAAATAAAAACGCAACGGTAGTAAAAGACCTAGGGGTACTAATATCTGAAAACCTAAAAACTTCCGACCAATATATAGCAGCTGCAAATAAGGCAAACATAGCATTGGGCTTTATTAAACGAAAATTTACATATAAACATGAGAACGTAATAGTGCCACTGTTCAAAAGTATGGTGAGGCCCCACCTTGAATATGGTTTGCAGTTCTGGTCACCTTATCTGATCAAGGACATTGTAAGACTCGAGTCAGTACAGCGTTTAGAGCGACGAAGATGATACCCTCATTAAGAAATAAACCATATGAAGAAAGACTTAAACGATTGAACCTGTTCTCATTAAAAAAGAGGAGGTTGAGGGGTCAGCTTATTGAGTGCTTTAAGATACTAAAAGGTTTCGACAAAGTCGATGTAAATGCACTATTCACATTAAACAATACTAATCAAACTCGCGGAAATGGAATGAAATTAAAAACCAAAAAGGCAAACCTAGATGTCACAAAGAGTTTCTTCACCTACAGTGTGGTGACAGAGTGGAATAAACTACCAGCGAGAGTGGTGGAGAGCGACACAATAAACGCTTTCAAGGGAAGGCTTGACCTCTATCTGCAGAGGGCTGGGGTGATATGAAAAAAAAAAAAAAAAATGTATGTGTATGTGTGTGCACTGTACAGTATGTATATAATTATATACTGTATATATATGTATGTATGTGTGTATGTATGTATGTGTATGTGTGTGTGTGTGTGTATGGTGTGTATATGTATGTACCGGTGTATATATATATATATAATATATATATATATATATACTGTATATATATATATTATATATATATATGCATATATACATATATAGTTTGTAAGGCCAGACTGCCTAGTAAGGACCTTGAGGTCTGTGTGGTCTGTGTATCTATGTAGCTCTATGTAGCTCTCTCTCTCTCTCTCTCTCTCTCTCTCTCTCTCTCTCTCTCTCTCTCTCTCATATTATAAAACTATAATTTTTGCCTAAAACTGCATATTAAGCAATATTAAAACAATATACAAAACATTTTGCAATTTGACTAGATATGAACAATAGTACAACATACAGTACATACTCACGCAAGGTAGTGCTATCGGGTGGGATCCTGTGAGCATAGCATGCACGAATGACACCTAACAATGGTTACCCTACAAATAACCGACATTTATACTACAAATAAGAGTAATCTTTCAACGAGAAAAATGAACAATATAAAATAATACATATATAATAACAATAGAAGTAGACAAACAATCAATAAGTACAGGCAAACAAGCAGAGGTTATATGAGTAACTACAAGTTAAACATGTTTGATTACAATTGTTGATATCAAAATTAGGAATAGTCACAAAAGTTAACCTTCAAAATATGAAATTTAGGTCACAATTTACTTGTATCAAAACCTCTGTCTACTAAGAACCTGTATAATAACCTAGACTTAGCCCAAAAGTCATCAAATTTAGTAAATGTTTTACTAAATCATATTAGTAGGGATTATAAACAACCATATGTTTTTTTATTTTCAATATTATTACAAGGGAAAGGACAAATTATGATGTTATAATTAATATCGTCCCCTTTGCAATTTACTTTATGTGAGCACTGTTCATTGTCAATCTGGATATTCTCTACCACGACGTGATAAAGGAGGATTATCCTGTCCCTATACATTTTTACGGAGAAGGGAAATCCTACTTGGAGGATGTATTTCATTTCATACACAAATCGTAGGATCCATATTTCAGGATACCATAGACTTAGAGGGATATTTACAAGTAACCCAACGCATCTCGGGCTGAAATTAATTTCATATAACCCTAACCCCACCAAGCACGACAATCATTAATATTAAGTATATCTCACAAAAACAAGTGAGCTACTATATGTTTTCATACTCTAAGCGGGGCTCGAACCACCGACAGTCAGGACGATTGTCCATGCTTAAACTAACTCTACCACGGCATGATAAAGGATACTTAACCATATACTTTGGATGGAAAGGTCTCTTGGACTAAGATCAAAGTCCAACGATTTGGTGCAGTGCATCTGTTCATACCCGTGGCGAGTACTTAAACATCTTGGATAAATAACCTGTCTCGGTACGGTACTGTGATCTATAGTAGTGAGGAGTCGGGCAATGATGTTAATCATCGTCTCGGCTTAGCATATGGGGTTGTGGATTCACTCAAGAAAAACATATGGCCTTGCTAATACCTGTGCAGAAGGACACAGCTGTGGATCTTCCAGACACTGCAGGGTGGTCCCTGTATTATTATATGGGTGCGAGTTACAGAGACGCATCACGCAAGAGCTAAGAGATCTA
Source organism: Paralithodes platypus (assembly GCA_032716605.1). Classification (NCBI taxonomy): domain Eukaryota; kingdom Metazoa; phylum Arthropoda; class Malacostraca; order Decapoda; family Lithodidae; genus Paralithodes; species Paralithodes platypus. The sequence continues at coordinate 24,180,092 of CM064542.1, read as the reverse complement.
TTAGCTCTTCCGCCAAGGTTCGGAGGTATGGGGATCATAAACCCAGTGGAGGCGGCACTACATGAGTACCAAAATTCCCTTAAACTTACTACGTCTCTGACAGAAAAAATACGGGAGCAAAATGAAAATGATGAGGTGGACGAAGAGGAACAACGAAATGCAAGACAGGAAATTACAAAGAGCAGAGAAGAGAGACAGAAACATTGCCTAGAACAAATTAAGACCAGATGTAGGGAAGAACTGAAAATGAGAGTTGAGATGGCACAAGACACGGGGGCTTCAAATTGGCTCACATCATTACCAATAAAGGAGAATGGCTTCAGCTTAAATAAACAAGAATTCAATGATGCCGTAGCCTTGAGGTATGGGTGGCCAGTTTCGAACCTGCCGCTGAAATGTGCATGTGGTGAAATAAACAACTCAGACCACTGTATGACTTGTAAGAAAGGAGGATTCATCTGTATCCGGCATGATGAAGTACGAGACATCACTGCACAAAATGCTGGACGAGGTGTGCCATGATGTCAGAATCGAACCGGAACTTCTGCCTATGGACGGACAGCGCTTGGCCCACAATACTGCAAATACTTCAAATGAAGCAAGAGTGGACGTAAGTGCTCGAGGTTTTTGGACGAGGGGACAACGGGCTTTTTTCGACATTAGAATCTTCAACCCAAGAGCACAAACATATCGTGAGCGAGGACACAAGGCGGGATACTTGAGAAACGAAAGTGAGAAAAAACGCGCTTATGAAGAAAGAATTTTGAACTGAGATCAAGGAAGCTTTACTCCTCTGGTCTTCTCATCGTCGGGAGGTATGGGACCTTCTGCAAGTGTCTTCTATGCCAGATTAGCTGAACAAATATCGGAGAAAAAGCGCCAGCATAGAAGCCAAGTCATAACTTGGATGAGATGCCGGCTCTCTTTCTCTCTTCTCAGGTCTGCACTCCTATGTCTCAGGGGTACAAGGTCCTCCCCGCTACAGAGGACAAGAGTGAGAGACTTGGACTTTGAAATGGTCGTGGCGGAGGGACGAATTGGGGAACAACTAGGTTGATTGTAGGGAGGTACTGGTACAATAAGATAAACTACAATGTAACTAGAATAAGATAGATTGTACACCACTTTGTAACTGTCACCTTAATAAAAAAAAGAAAAAAGAAAAAATTATGTATGTGTATGTGTGTGCACTGTACAGTATGTATATAATTATATACTGTATATATATATATATATATATATTTTATTTTATTTTTTTTTTATTTTTTTTTCTATATTCCAACTACTCCCTCTCGGGCATAGGCTGATAGCCTTTACACTCTACCGCTGAACACGGAGAGGCCCGTGAGGTCTTGCTCCAGTCTAGGGAGTGAGGCATGCGAAGCCTCACGGCTCGAAGCAATTCCATCTCTGAAGCTGCTCCGCCTCTGGGCTTCACAGTCTCATCCCCAAGGCTCGGACCCTCACTCTCAGAACGCCACCTATTGAGCAATTAACTCACTAGGCATTGCCCCCCTGTAGCATATTTTTGAATATGGGAATATTCATACAATGCTATTTAATCAGGGAACAATGAGGGTATTTTTTTGGCATTTCGGTGTGCTGTGGTAATGCACTGATACTAGGTACAGCACAAATTCCATCCCAATAATATCTTCCCATTGACATATTGGGATTCGAACCCGGGTCCATTGGATTACCAGTCCAGTGGCAAGACCACTCTGCCACACCTCCCCTATATATGTATGTATGTGTGTATGTATGTATGTGTACGTGTGTGTGTGTGTGTGTATGTGTGTATATGTATGTACCGGTGTATATATATATATATATATATATATATATATATATATATATATATATATATATGCATATATACATATATAGTTTGTAAGGCCAGACTGCCTAGTAAGGACCTTGAGGTCTGTGTGGTCTGTGTATCTATGTAGCTCTATGTAGCTCTCTCTCTCTCTCTCTCTCTCTCTCTCTCTCTCTCTCTCTCTCTCTCTCTCATATTATAAAACTATAATTTTTGCCTAAAACTGCATATTAAGCAATATTAAAACAATATACAAAACATTTTGCAATTTGACTAGATATGAACAATAGTACAACATACATACTCACGCAAGGTAGTGCTATCGGGTGGGATCCTGTGAGCATAGCATGCACGAATGACGCCTAACAATGGTTACCCTACAAATAACCGACATTTATACAACAAATAAGAGTAATCTTTCAACGAGAAAAATGAACAATATAAAATAATACATATATAATAACAATAGAAGTAGACAAACAATCAATAAGTACAGGCAAACAAGCAGAGGTTATATGAGTAACTACAAGTTAAACATGTTTGATTACAATTGTTGATATCAAAATTAGGAATAGTCACAAAAGTTAACCTTCAAAATATGAAATTTAGGTCACAATTTACTTGTATCAAAAACTCTGTCTACTAAGAACCTGTATAATAACCTAGCCTTAGCCCAAAAGTCATCAAATTTAGTAAATGTTTTACTAAATCATATTAGTAGGGATTATAAACAATCATATCTTTTTTTATTTTCAATATTATTACAAGGGAAAGGACAAATTATGATGTTATAATTAATATCGTCACCTTTGCAATTTACTTTATGTGAGCACTGTTCATTGTCAATCTGGATATTCTCTACCACGACGTGATAAAGGAGGATTATCCTGTCCCTATACATTTTTACGGAGAAGGGAAATCCTACTTGGAGGATGTATTTCATTTCATACACAAATCGTAGGATCCATATTTCAGGATACCATAGACTTAGAGGGATATTTACAAGTAACCCAACGCATCTCGGGCTGAAATTAATTTCATATAATCCTAACCCCACCAAGCACGACAATCATTAATATTAAGTATATCTCACAAAAACAAGTGAGCTACTACATGTTTTCATACTTTAAGCGGGACTCGAACCACCGACAGTCAGGACGATTGTCCATGCTTAAACTAACTCTACCACGGCATGATAAAGGATACTTAACCATATACTTTGGGTGGAAAGGTCTCTTGGACTAAGATCAAAGTCCAACGATTTGGTGCAGTGCATCTGTTCATACCCGTGGCGAGTACTTAAACATCTTGGATAAATAACCTGTCTTGGTACGGTACTGTGATCTATAGTAGTGAGGAGTCGGGCAATGATGTTAATCATCGTCTCGGCTTAGCATATGGGGTTGTGGATTCACTCAAGAAAAACATATGGCCTTGCTAATACCTGTGCAGAAGGACACAGCTGTGGATCTTCCAGACACTGCAGGGTGGTCCCTGCAGTCATTGGGGTCAGGGGTCCAGGTGACCCCTGGAGTCAGAGGGTGAGCGTGGCTACGCACTGTCATGGTGTTTGAGCCAATTGAATCAAGGGGAGCGTCTGCCATGTATTTCAAAATGGTCCAATCATTTTACAGGTGATATATACCACTTCTAGGAACAACATATCCAAACATGAAGCAAATCGGACGAATTGTTTTTTTGCTACCTCGGATTTCCGCAATTCTTTCAAATTTTCCAATCGCTATAAAAGGGTTATTTTCGTTCCACTTTTAATAAGTAGGATATCATTGGAAAAAGGAGAAAAAAATGCAATAAATCTGTTTGACAGATTCAAGATACACCCTATAGTTTTGCCGCTGATATATATTTTTTTTTAAGTTTTAAAAGGTTGCAAGCCTCCTGTCAAATTGATATATTGATGTATACAAAATCCGTCTACTAGATGTATTGCATTTTTCCTCCTCTTTCCAATGATATCTTACTTATTAATATTGGACCAAAAATAAACTTTTTTATTTGGAACAATGCTAAAGTAACATTAGTTTTGAGAAAAAGGCGAAAAACTAAATTTGTCCATTACCCAAAGATTTCTCTCTCAAATGACGATTTATTGCAACTGTTTGCTCTTTGATTGATTTGATACATGCTCTGGCACTAAAATTCAGTGCATTTTACTAGGTCTAAGTCAATAATATCCCACCTGGGCCCCCCAAATGTATTTTTTTCATTTGGCGCCAATGGCATCATGAACCGCGCACCTCATTTATGCCAAGTTAGGCCATTTTAGATTACTCTAGGTTGTGTTAGGGTTGGTTTGAATGGGATAGATCTGTGTAGTGTTGAATATATAATATGTTTGTGCATGTCTTGGCATCTGGATGATGATGATGGCTTGGATGATGATGATGATGGCTTGGATGATGATGATGATGGCTTGGATGATGATGATTGCTTAGATGATGAGGTCTAGGGACTCGCCCTCACTCTCCCACGTTCAGTTGTGGTGCCAGATACCTCTGTTGACTGTAATTTGTCTATATTTGTGCATAATAACGCGATTGTATTGGTTACTATCGTTCATACCACGATACCACATATACGTCGTGAGTACAGGGGGGGGGGGGACCCTGTATTTAGAGTATTTTTATTTTACGAGTCTAAAACTTTGCCACATCACTCCTACAGTGTTCCCATCACTGCTGCAACAAAAATCTCAATTTCAGATTTTCCAATCCACACCAGTTTGGGCCATGGCGGACGCTCCCTAATTGATTGGTTTATAGGCAAACGGATGGCATATCCGTGGGATTGCCAGCTGGACCAACTATACCTTCGCAAATTGCTTCCTGTGCTGTCACGAATAAATTTATCTCAGTGATTGTCCCTCTAACTTTAAACTCAGTTATTACAAACAAAATTACCTAGACAAATACGTCTGTCTCTTTAAATATCTTGATTACACATCTCAATCCAAGATTTTCTAAATTCTAAACACCTGTCGGGAATAGGGTAATGATCCAGAAAGTTTTAGGTCCAATAGGACATTTGAATTTGGCGGTATCGTATCGCATGTACGATTTCGGCTGGTTCTTTGTGTATTGTAGTTTATTCTTAAGTATAGGTTAAATATTAACTGTAATGTATAAATATCTACATCAGCTCTAGATGTATTATGAAACCAAGTTATGGGTTATAATTATTATGAGCCGGCAGCCATATGTAATTTCGCGAAGCGATCGGACGCCGGCCCTTTAGTCTCTCAATTAACACCATACAGCCAACATCTTCCCCCCGGCTCTGACTCAACTCACAGTTCACCATGTGCTACAAATATTAATCTATAACAACAGTCCTACATCACCAGTCCTCTAAGCTAAGTTCATTGTATCGATATTGTATTATGTGAACATTCCTACATGTCATGCAATTGCATTAGCCGTGTGTGGGGGTAATTATATTATAACTATTTGTTGGGATATTTCATGTACCAGTGATATGCAATTTAACCGCTTTATCTAAATTCCCGACAAATAATGGTCCTTCGTGCCCTAAGGCTTCCTTACCGTAGTACCGTTTTGTTTACTTCCTTGACGCTTGTGGGCTTACAAATGGCTGCCGCCTCGCGCGTTGTTGGGCCGACTGCCGTTTCCCTAGTATAGACCCGGCTTATTCCCTCGTGTTTTTTTCCAATTAGGCGCCGTCCCAATCGTTTTTGGGGCTAGTTTCCAGTTTTTTTTGGGTGTGTGTTCCTTGGCGTTTTTTGGTGGGTTATCTGGGCTGAGGATTGGGGTACGGGTACTTTCGTCGGGTGTCATTTCGCGCTCATAGGCTCGGCTAGGCCAGCAGGTGTCTGTGGTAGCTGTTCATTTCGCTTTGGTGGTGGGCCTGTGGTGTTCATTGTGTTTTGTCATTATGGGACTCTTTTCTTAATTTTGCCGGTGGGGAGGGTTCTCATGTGACTCATTTAATTAAATTTTATAGCCTAGTTGCCTAATTACGGTCATGGGGTTCGGTCTCTGTTGATTCCTAAGCGATTGACAGCCAACAGACCTCATGATTGGGGGATGGGCAGCCGGGCTAGGCCTAATACTTATTACTAATCAGTTCTTTTCATTTACTCTTCTTTCTCTAGCCCTAGTTTGTTTCTGCTACTTGTCAATTTCTTATTCAATTAATTCTTCCTACTGCAGCTAGTAGCCTAATGACCGTTTCCAAATTGGGAGTGGCAATGCTATTGCCACATTTTTTAATTTAAATTAATTTGTGTAATAGTTTGCTTTATAGTTTAGAGAGTTAATAGCCTAATAGACTTAAAGATGACAGATTTAAAGAAACTTAAGATTCTTAACCCGGCAAGCGCGATAGGCCTCACGGAAGGCTTCCTATAGGGAACGCGATAGGCCTCACGGAAGCAAGACCATAAAAAAAGCCTTCCAAAAAAAAAAAGGGCCTATCAAAACAAAGGATTTTGTCTCTAGGTGAGATAATTCCCCTCTAGTACTCATCCATGTGTTTCTCACCCCTCCCCCTCCCCTCCTTCCCCACCTTATTCCCCCCTCCCCCCCTCCTCAATTATCACCTATTTATCCTCTTATTATCATCATTTATCGGTTATTTTTCTCTCCCGCGATAATGTAGCGCAAGTGGGTTGCATAAAAGATCGTTATGCAACACCCAGACACCGGCACACACCGCCCCGCTCGTCTCAGTTGACTCCCAGACAGCGAGAGGGGAGGGCTGCCTGTGGCTCTCTCTCGCCTGAGATTATGACCGGGTGGCCAATATCTTCGTTTTTCACCACCCAAATGCTTTTCCCACTTATTTTAGCACTCTTGAAGGTTCATATATACATCATATATGTAAAATAAAAGCATACCGAAAACAAATAATGCTTTATATTGTAAATATAACGAATTCTGTCAGAATCCAGGGCTAGAAATGCACAAATAACTACCCTAGCACCTAGGTCTATATCGCGCTTGTCAGGTTAAGGGAGGGATGAAGGGAAGTTTAAATAGGTGTTTAAGAGATCTTGATGAATTTTTATTAAGTGCCACGGCTAATCAGATTAAGGGTAAATTTACTACTGTTACTAAATCGCTAGCCACTTACGATAATTATGCTCAGCAGGTATATGTTTTATTGACAATTATTGACGATGTGGAAGAAGAAATGTCGGCAGATCTTGAGTACTTTGAGGACGTTAATACAGCCTTAGCCAGACTATCTTCCACCCAAGAATCAACCCCTGTTAAGGATACCGGTACACCAAAGGCGACTGGTTTTAACCTGCCGAAGCTTGCTTTGCCTACCTTTTCGGGGGATTCGGCTACCTGGACTGGATTTTGGGATATCTTTGAGTGTTCCGTCCATCATAATAAAACACTCACATCCATCCAAAGGTTCACATATCTCCGTGGTCAATTGAAAGGGGAGGCATTGAAGTTGATCGATGGGTATAAGCTAGAAGCTACCAGCTACGAGTCTGCAGTGGAGTTGCTGAAGAAAACTTACGGGAGAGTGGAAGTCATCAAGACCGCGTTAATTACTAAATTCTTCACTCTAGATCCTCCATCCTATGATGTGACGGACCTAAAGGAGTACTATGCCTCCTTTGAGAGCCTCCTCCGATCTATGGAGACGATGGCCATCACCAAGGAGGAAATATTTAGTGTAATTATCTTGAACAAGATACCCTCTCCCCTAAAGGAAATCGTAAGACGACAACTAAGCGACTCTCCACTAAACTTGGAAGCGTTGGTGCAGGTGTACCAGACTGAAGTCTTCAATATGGAGAGTACTGGACACTACCGACGAGTGGAGATGTCGCCATCTACTGCAGCTTTCCCGGTACAGACTTCTCCTAAACAGAAAAGGACAATATCATTAGGTTGTAAGTTGTGCAGTGTCCACGGTCATCTGTGGTATCAGTGTCCTGAGTATCCTAAGGCTACACAGAAGATTGGCAAGGCTAAATCGCTTAAGTTATGTACCAGCTGTCTGGCAAGAGACCACTTCAACAGTACTTGCACCAATTCCTACATCAAACCTTGTAAGTATTGCAAGGGGAAACATTGGTTTTCCCTTTGCACCCAGTCTGATCGGCACGACGGCAAAGAAAAGGGGAGAACCCCCAAAGAGTCACATGAGGAAGGTAAGAGCGAGGGTGATAAAGTATCTGCCATGTCCATTGCTTCTCGAGAATGTCAATTGCTTCCTACTATGATGCTGCCGGTAGTGGGGAGTAATAATAATACTATAATGACGCGTACCTTACTTGACCAGTGCTCACAGAGGTCATTCGTTCTGCGGTCGTCATTACCCCAGCTCAAGTGTACCAGCAAGGGTCAAGAGAATTTGCGTCTCCATGGTTTTACTGGTGAAGTAGATTCCAGTGACTATGATATAGTGGAGATTTCCTATGTTTATAGAAAAAAGGTATGTCCCATCAAGGCTGTTGTGGTCGACACACTACCCAGTTTCTATATAGCATCAGAGATTCAACCACATTTGAAATATTTCAGAAGCAAGGGTTATAAACTGGCTGATGATCAACTCTCTGCTAACAATGGTATTATGCTACTGGTCGGAGCTGATTATTACTACGACCTGGTTTACACTGGATATCGGCGGGTAGATAAGCTAATAATGCTCCCCACGATCCAAGGGTATGCCATTTCTGGATCCTACGCCACTCCTCTCAAGATACACAGGTGGAGGTGGTTATGGTCCTCAAGGTAGCAGTTAGCCCCATAGATAAATATATTAGGCCAAATGTGCCTGATAATACATGTACTGATATAGATAATCTATGGGACTTGGACAATATTGGAATTGACCCACATGAACTTGATCGTGAGTCCAAGCTAGCGTTAAGCTCATATGAAGAGACTGTAACGTATGACTCTGGCAGGGGTCAGTATGTGGTAAGGCTCCCTTGGAATGATAGCAAGAGTAAATTACCTACTAATTTCCATCTAGCACTTGGTAGGTTACGTGGCCTTCAGAAGCAGTTTGTCAAGGATCCAAATTATTGAGAGACTTATGCGGCAGTTTTAAACGAGCAGGTACAACGTGGATTTGTGGAGAGAGTAGATCTCGGTGAGTATGGGGATAACATCCACTACCTTGCTCACCATGGGATTAAAAAGGACAGTTCCACCACTCCTGTTCGTATTGTATATGACTGCTCTGCTAAATCCAGTGATCGCTCCTATAGCCTGAATGATTGTCTGTACACGGGTCCGTCCCTGGTCTCTGATTTCGCGCAAATTATGTTGCGCTTCAGATGTCATAAGTTTGCATGGGTCGCCGATATTGAGAAGGCCTTCCTGATGCTTCAACTCCATCGTGAAGGCAGGGACTCGACAAGATTTTTATGGCCACGGGACCCAATGGATCTAGATTCAGAGTATCTGGTCTACAGGTTCAGAGTCGTCTTATTCGGGGCGACCTGTTCCCAGTTCCTTCTCAACGCTATTATCTTGCGTCATCTTGAGGAGGCTGGACTAGATCCTGATTTCAAGAATGAGATCAAGCAGGGGATCTATGTGGACAATCTTCAAGGCACTGGAGACAATGAAGATTTATTGCTCAAGAGATGCTGGGAGATCCGCGATATATTTGCCAAGGCTCATTTATACTTAAGAGAATGGGCCACTAATAGTGATCTTTTGAAAGGTTAATTTGCTTCTGACGGTGTAGCTACTGAGAATAGTGAGGTGAAGTTTTTAGGTCACAAATGGGACACTACCACAGATTGTATATCCTTCTGTCACACCCCATGCGGCAGTGAGCTTATGACCAAGCGAAACTGCTTAAGCTTGTCAGCGAGGTTGTTTGATCCCCTAGGTTTTTTGCTGCCTGTAACTATCCGTGCTCGTATGTTTTTACAGCAACTGTGGCGGCTAAAACTAGATTGGGACACGCCCCTCCCGACTGAGTTACAAGATACTTGGCGGTTGATTCGGTCGGACCTTTCCACATGTTGCAAGGTCCAACTTAATCGTCAGGTTATTAGTGGTCAACAGGTGGATCTACATGCCTTTTCTGATGCTAGTAATAGTGCGTACAGTACTGCTATATTCATATGCAATGGTAGTGAAGCAACGCTGGCTATAGCAAAGGCCAAAGTAGCCCCTATAAAGAAAATTACAGTTCCTAAATTAGAACTTACTGCATTGCTTCTGTCTGCTCGTCTAATAAAGTTTACACTGGATGCTTATGCAGACATACTACAGATTAATAACGTCTATGTCTGGAGCGACAGTCAAATAGCACTTGCATGGGTACACAGCCAGAAAGTATTACCTGTTTATGTTTCTAATCGCACTGATGAGATACATAACCTAGTTCCTACAGCTAAATTTCGCTATGTGAGCACCAGGGATAACCCCAGTGACATCGTTTCCCGGGGGATCTCGGCACAACAGTTTATGTCATCCTCTATTTGGTGGCATGGACCTCCATGGCTTCTATCTCCAACGGAATGGCCTCAGGGTTTCAGGGAATGCATGTCTGATCCTTCAAGTCGGCCCCAAGATGATGTGTTAAATAGTTCGACTGTGAGTACTACACATCAGGATAACAAGTTGGTAGAGTGGGAACATTACGGCAGCTATGATCAAGTAATACGGGTATTTGCATGAATATACCGTTTCATTAACAACATGAGAAGTCGGGCTCACGGGTCTTTCCTTAGTGAAGATTCGAAGCATATCAGACTCCATGAATTGAGATCAGCAAAAGCGAAACTAATATGTTTAGTACAAAAGGAATCTTATCCTACTGAACATCAAATCCTGAGCAAGGAGTCAAAGGCCAAACCCTCTAACTTAATGAGGCAGCTAGGATTATATGGAAGGAGGCATAATTAAGTGTAGAGGCAGGATACAAAAGGCACATTATTGATTCTGCGAAATATCCTGTCCTCCTTAGCTCCTCTCATTTGATTACCAAACTGTTGATTCGCCAATGCCATAGGACCTGCCTACATTTTGGCGTAAATTATGTTCTGGCATATATGCGACAACGTTGGTGGATCCCTAAGATGCGACAAGCAATTAAAGGGATCCACAATAGCTGTACTATCTGTAAAAGATTACAGGGTAAGCCTTACTCCCCAGTTGATCTACCTCCCTTGCCTTAGTTCAGGGTACAAAGGACTGAACCATTTCAGGTAACCGGGGTAGACTACACCGGAGCGATTCATGTTAGAGAATCGCCCGGTAATATCATAAAGGTATATGCCGTTCTATTCACATGTGCGGTAACCAGAATTATTCATATTGAATTGATTAACGACCTATCCAGTGAGGGGTTTTTGCATACTCTAAGACGCTTTGCAGGCCGCAATGGTTTCCCTCAAATTATTATGAGCGATAATGAGACTTGTTTTGTCGGGGCCTCTAAATATCTCCAGAGTTTAATGGATGACCCACAGGTTGTAGCTACCCTCATTGGAAAGGGTTGTCAGTGGAGATTTATACCATCACATGCACCTTGGTTCGGGGCGATTTGGGAGAGAACAATCGGTATCGTCAAAACTGCCATGAAGAAGGTATTAGGAAGGGCACTGGTGACCAGACGGGAGTTGCAAACCATCTTAATAGAAATTGAGATGTCAGTCAACGACAGGCCATTGACCTATACCTCGGCAGATGTTGATAACCTCTTACCCATTTCGCCTTCTATGCTAACACGTGGACGAACCCTTAATACCTTTCCTAGATCGTCCGTAAATGACGAAGATCTGCATGACCCTACGTTCGGCAATGCTGACGCCACACGTCGTCGCTTCCAGTATGTAAACAAGGTGTCCGACGATCTATGGAAACGTTGGACCCAAGAATATTTGCTGTCTCTTCGCGAGCGTCACTCTAATAAGATCAAAGTGACGAATCAACGATGGCCTCTTATCGGGGATATCGTACTGATTCATGATGAGCGTCCTAGGTTATTTTGGAAGCTTGGGAGGATTATTGATTTGTTCCAGGGCATTGATGGTCTTATAAGGGTTGCTAGAATACGAACTTCGACTGGGGTTAGTACTCGCCCAGTCGTAAGGTTATATCCCTTGGAGCAGAATGTAGAACTGCCGGATGATCCTGGCGTCTCTACTGATACCCCTCCGCGGGAGAGTGCTGGTGACAGTGCTCCTCAAGGTGGAGCAGCTGATGATGAGAAGGATGATCCTCCTCAGGCTTCAGGTGGCGCTCGTCCCAAAAGGAAGGCGGCTATGAGTTCCATGGATATTTGGAGATCAAAGATCAAACAAGGTGATCTTTGACTTCGATGTCCTTTTTTTGGTCTCTGTATATAGCTCCTGTATATCATTTTTGGTGGCGGGCAATATGTCGGGAATAGGGTAATGATCCCGACAGTTTTAGGTCCAATAGGACATTTGAATTTGGCAGTATCGTATTGCATGTACGATTCCGGCTGGTTCTTTGTGTATTGTAGTTTATTCTTAAGTATAGGTTAAATATTAACTGTAATGTATAAATATCTACATCAGCTCTAGATATATCATGAAACCAAGTTATGGGTTATGAGCCGGCAGCCATATGTAATTTCGCGAAGCGATCGGACGCCGGCCCTTTAGTCTCTCAATCAACACCATACAGCCAACATCTTCCCCCCCGGCTCTGACTATAACCCCCAGTTCACCATGTGCTACAAATATTAATCTATAACAACAGTCCTACATCACCAGTCCTCTAAGCTAAGTTCATTGTATCGATATTGTATTATGTGAACATTCCTACATGTCATGCAATTGAATTAGCCGTGTGTGGGGGACTGGATTACACCCATCGACTACGTCGTTGGTAATTATATTATAACTATTTGTTGGGATATTTCATGTACCAGTGAAATTTAACCTCTTTATCTAAATTCCTGACAACATCAATTTCAACGTAGACAAATAAAATATTTATTCCTTGTCAGTTATTTATGTACTTGTAACCTGATAATGTTATTCTACTTCTACCTCTGTATTCAAGAAGAAAACTTGCACAGGACTAGGGACTCCTCTTCTCTCTTCTATTCCCTAATCTTAAAGGTATACTCTATCAAAAATGTTACATCGAGTATTTGCCGTGTTTTCAGTATGGACCTTATTCAATCCAGAAGTAAAAATCCAGACAAACGTTTTCCTCAACAGTGAATTATTCTCTTGCACTATTGGCATGCATTATTAAATCCTTCGTGAATAATACGTCTCAAGCAAACATAATCGACAAAACTGTATTAAACTCCCGTACTATGGACACATTCTACTGAAAGTGTTAATTCCTAATATTCAATTTAGTTTTCACCAAGTCGTATACAATTGAATCCATTTTCCATTATAAAGAATCTTCCACTAGATCTCATTTCCAATATAGTTTACCAGTGTGTGTGTTCGAACTATAAATAAGTAACACCCCGTTCTTAACATTAATCATCAATTACCAACCCCAATGTACTTGAATAAACTAATAAAAGCATATGGTCCTCCCGAGATTCAAACTCGGGACACCACACCCAGAACATAAGCACCTATAAAGTTCAATATGTCGGTGAAAATGAGAGAAATATAACACTCAGATTTGGCGAATACAAGGGCAGATCTACTCTCTCCTTCTATTTCATGGAGGGGGTACGGTCGTTTTTCTGGTCACCTTTCTCCCTCGTGTTTAGTCCCATTATTGTTTTTTTTTTTTTTACGTTCGGCCCATTTGTTTGGCGATTTTTAAACCTTTCGTCCCATTTTGTTATAAATGTTAAGACCTATCGTGCCATTTCGGTGTCGATTTTTTCCTGGCTAGCGATAGCGAGCCTGTAATTGTAAGAGGAACCGGCCTTCGGCCGGGAAAGTTTTCTACCGAAAAATTTACAAATTTATGTTGAGGGGGTGTCTAGGGGATGTTTTTCTAAGTTTGAGGGATGTCTAGCGAGGAAACTAAGAATTTGTGAATGAATGAATGTATAGGCCAACAAAGCAGGCAGTGTCCCATTAATATAACAGTGACCACCAGTTTGATATAAAAGATTTTCCCATTCCTTGTCAAACTAGCAACTCCAGCAACTTCAAATATATTCTTATCTATACATATACAACTCCTTTCTCCTAAATTAATAACTCGAAATATTCTTGATATCTCCGTACGTTTATTTAATATGAAACCTATCGTTAAACCATGAATCATTCTATGCTTCATACTTCTTTCTCTACCCACTGATGTGCATTACCAGTATCTAATGAAGCAACTCCTACCTCAAACCTTTTAGATTTTATTTAGTAGCATGTTCTGTACTGTAGGTATTCAGTCATCAACTTTTATTATTTTTTTAGAGACGTAAAGCGGCTTGTTAAAATGTGTTTTGTTGGTAAATTTATGTATGAGCTTTAATCTAGTCATCTCATGAAAATATTAAAGTCTTATGTATAATTATCCTACTCGATAACACAGAGAAACGGGCAAGGGAATGTGAAAGTGGTCCCGGACCCTGAGAATAAGAACTTTAAATTTTTCTGATCAGGCTCTGTCTCGTGTCGGCCACCCCCAGGTATGGGGTATGTGCCTAAGTATACATGCATTCATACATACATACTTTAATCTATTTATTTTAAATGTGAATGTTCTGTATTTTTGACATTATTAAAATGTAATTGCATAAGAGACATTTATGAAACAATTATTTAATATGTATGTTACTACAATTAACATGTTGCGCAATTTCCGTGTTCCCACTAGGCTTTCCAACCCTTCACTTGTCAACCTTAATTGATATGTAATTACGTCCATTGACGTATTTAAAGACATACATATTGTGGTTTAGGTTTAGAATATATTAAATGTTATGATAATTGTTTAAATTATAATTATGCGAATTTTAACTCGAGCATTTCGACATGCTAAGCTGTACCCATTTTAAACGCCACCAAAAGTACATTAACTACAAAACCACAGTATTTACTGTAATGTTGTGCACAAGGGGTTTATAATAATTATCTTATAAATTAGAGCTAGGTGATGCCAGATGTATCCCTACACTGCTATTTTCATATATATACAGTATATATATAATATATATATATATATATATATATATATATATATATATATATATATATATATATATATATAGATATATAGATATATATATATATATATATATATATATAGGATGTCCCAGAAGAAGGAAAAGTCATAGCTTTGGGAATTAATAAAACAATGTATGCTAACCCTAAAATGGTCTATAAGACATATTCCAAATATCAACCAATATTAAGATATTGTATGTTGAAAATAACATTTTCCTATGTATTACCCCATAAGGTTGGCCTAGCTGTTGTAGTGCCTACCACACATCCATATAACTGCATTTATTTTACCATGTTATTATACAGATATTATAATTCTGTAGGTTACAAAATTATTTGAGACATATTAGCTCACATTGGACCAACTGGAATCTATATGACATGGAAGAGTCCACTATAGTGATGCCGGGGAGGACACTACATAAAACTTTCAATGTTTTTTTGACAGTTTATAATTGAACTTTTTGCTTTGAATGCCTCGTTTTATAATTTCCCATAGTTATGACCTTTCCTCCTGGGACCCCCAATATACCGGGTATATATATATATTGTTTTCTTTTTTTCATCATACGGATGCTTCATAAAATTACAATGTTTAATAATTATATATTAAGTTATTATTTTCGTGTATATAAAATAATTAAAAAATTTCATTTATTTCCTCTAACTCCACTCGGTTAAATCTTCCAGTGTGTCTCCATGTCCCCCAAACGTTTCTTGCCTCTGTTATTAGCCCTTTAATCTTCTCTTTCATCCTTTTTCCATTCCATTAACCCCTTTCGTCTCCATTTTGGGCCCTCGTTATCTCGGCAAATATATTCGATGTATCCTCGTTCAGGCTTCCTTTATCCGATTATCTTAATGTTCTTTGATCTAAGATATAGGTAGTATTGCACATATTGCAATAATGTGTCTTACTTTGAAAAATACACACAATTCTCGTGGACAGTCACAACTATTTCTTATTATAAGCTATGTGCCGTCAATGGGTATTTATAGAGCAAAAATAAGTAGTGAATATTAATTATTTAATTACATAGGCCTATTGTTACTATTAATGAATTGGATACATTTCTAAGTGAAGAAGTCCTTGCATGAAAGTGTGGTAATCCCGACATTGACTTACGGAAGCGAAGCATGGACGTTGGTGCAGAGACTCAGACCAAGAGTGAGAGGGGTAGAAATTAGTTACTTGAGAAGTGCGTACGGAGTTACATGAAGGGATAGACAGACAAATGAGGAAGTAAGAGGGATATGTGGTGTGGAGGTAGATGTGCTGGAAAGTGTGCAAAGGAACACATTGGGATGGTTCGGCCATGTGGTACATATGGGAAGCGAGAGAATGACTAAGAGGGTGTATGAGAGCGAGGTGGAAGGACAGAGTGGGAGAGGGAAACCGAGAGGGAGGTGGAAGGATGGAGTGAGGACGTATATGGATGAAGGCGGTGCTGGTTGGGAGGAGGTGCATCAACTGACTGGGGACAGAGGTGCATCGGGGGCGTTTCGTTCGTGGCCACCCCTTCGGGGATCACGGCGTCAAGCAATAGATAGATGGATAGAAGAATATCAGTTGAGTATTCTGTTCTCATAAAACTTACATAATTTATGGCTTAATTTCATATACAATTTAGAGTAATTGTATTTACGTTTCTGAAGCACGGCATAATATATTATTTGCATTATTTAATTTCTCGCCAATTCTGTATTGTTTCAATTCTCCCCTCACCCACTATCAGCCTTGTTACACTTTTTCTTTCTTAACTCCCCTTCCTCATGTCTCACTGTCAACATTTGTCTTTTCTTGCGTGGATATCCTTATCATTTACGAGATGTATTTTTTTTTCTGGAACCCCTTCTCCCTCCTGTTTAACCCCATTAGTTTGGCGATTTTAAGACCTTTCGCCCTACTTAGGTGACATTTTTTTGGCGAGCGAAAGCGAGCCTGTAATTTAGGAGGAACCGGCTTTCGGCCGGAATTTTTTTCTACCGAAAAACTGTACAAATTTATCTCAAAGGGTGTCTTCAGGGTGTTATTGTTTAATCTTGATAGAGGTCTAGGGAGCAAACTAAAACATATTTATAACCGTAATCATAAACACTAAATAAATATATACTGTATATATAAAATAACCTCCCCATAAATGCTTTACACCATTCACCTTCACTTCCGCAATATATCACCTTAGGCATTCTGCTTTCTCTTCTTTTCTCTCTTTGGCTCCCTTCATCTTCTTCTGACAGTGTCCTTTTTTTACCTTAGCTTATCTCGTCAGTAAATAGGTCTTGTCCTTCTCCATTCATCTTTCCGCCCAACTCCAACTATCTCTCTCTCTCTCTCTCTCTCTCTCTCTCTCTCTCTCTCTCTCTCTCTCTCCATTTCAGTTTTTCAAGTCTTACATAATCATAATAACTGATTGTTAATATGACTTTCGACACCAGATTTTCTGGCACTATATGGATATTTTCATTTGAATTAGGTGTTTTAATATATACACTGTTTTTTTGTTTTTTTTTACATTTCAAGTTAATGAACAATTCTTATTCATGCATTCCCGATTTCCAGCTTATTACTCTTACTATTAATATTAAATAGACAAGAACAATCATACTTAGCTATTTGGGTCCTGGTTCTTAGCCAATCACTATACAGAGGTTACCGCTTCCCTCTCTGTAACGCTGATATGAAACCAAGCCATATGTGAATCACACTTTACTCCCTTGTATCATTTTAAAGGGAGCCCACCTCGCTTTTTGTTTTCTTGTATCCATTCGGCCCCATTCAGCCAACTGTTTTAAGAAGTTTAACCCCCATTCTGGTCTCAATATTTTCCTGGCGAGCGGTAGCAAGCCAGCATATATATATATTTGTGTTTTGACAGCAAGCTAAATGTGTAAATTTGTTTTATATACAAATGTTTCCGGCGAAGCCAGATTTCTCCATACAATGTTGGCTCGCTATCGCTCGCCAGGAATAAATCGACACCTGGGTGGGGATAACCGACCTAAAACAGTTGGCTGAATGGGGCCGAATGGATACAAGTCAGGGAAAGAGAGAAAAGTAGAGAAAGATAAAAAAAAAAACGGTGACCCCCTTAACGTTCTTCCCGCGTTTTCCACATGCCGCTCTCTTGTCCTCGTTGGTCTGCTGAGTTGTATTTAAGGGGATACAGACCGTTTTTCTGGACCCCCTTCTCCCTAATGTAGGAATCGGCCTTTGGCCGGGAAATTTTTCTACCGAAAAATTTACAAATCTATCATGAAGTGGGGTTTCCGGGGTGTTTTCCTAATCTTGATGGAGGCCTAGGGAGGAAACTAAACAAATATATGAATAAATGAATTAATAAACCAAACAAACAGCCACTGTCCCCTTAAATTGCTTGTTTCTGTCCAGTCTGGCGAAGTAACCCACATTATACACTTCCCCCTTCTACCGTCTCCTCGTGTTGATGTTCTATTCATCGTTTCATTTCCCAGAACATTGAGTACGACACAATGCCACCTTTCACCCCTGTTCACCAATACAATACTGTAGCCTATTTCTTGCTACAATAGTGATTAACTGACGATGAGATCACAACATATTAAAGTATAGATCACAACATATTAAAGTATAGATCACAACATATTAAAGTATAGATCACAACATATTAAAGTATAGATCACAACATATTAAAGTATAGATCACAACATATTAAGTATAGATCACAACATATTAAAGTATAGATCACAACATATTAAAGTATAGATCACAACATATTAAAGTATAGATCACAACATATTAATGTATACATCACAACATATTAAAGTATAGATCACAACATATTAAAGTATAGATCACAACATATTAAAGTATAGATCACAACATATTAAAGTATAGATCACAACATATTAAAGTATAGATCACAACATATTAAAGTATAGATCACAACATATTAAAGTATAGATCACAACATATTAAAGTATAGATCACAACATATTAAAGTATAGATCACAACATATTAAAGTATAGATCACAACATATTAAAGTATAGATCACACCATATTAAAGTATACATCACATATTAAAGTATAGATCACACATATTAAAGTATAGATCACACCATATTAAAGTATAGATCACAACATATTAAAGAGTAGATCACAACATATTAAAGTATAGATCACAACATATTAAAGTATAGATCACAACATATTAAAGTATAGATCACAACATATTAAAGTATAGATCACAACATATTAAAGTATAGATCACAACATATTAAAGTATAGATCACAACCTATTAAAGTATAGATCACAACATATTAAAGTATAGATCACAACATATTAAAGTATAGATCACAACATATTAAAGTATAGATCACAACATATTAAAGTATAGATCACAACATATTAAAGTATAGATCACAACATATTAAAGTATAGATCACAACATATTAAAGTATAGATCACAACATATTAAGTATAGATCACAACATATTAAAGTTAAGATCACAACATATTAAAGTATAGATCACAACATATTAAAGTATAGATCACAACATATTTAAGTATAGATCACAACATATTAAAGTATAGATCACAACATATTTAAGTATAGATCACAACATATTAAAGTATAGATCACAACATATTAAAGTATAGATCACAACATATTAAAGTATAGATCACAACATATTAAAGTATAGGTCGACAAATCACCCACCTAAAAAGGCATTGCCATTTGAATGTATACACCATAATTATGACGAGGAGCACTTTATTGATAACGTTTCGCAGATTGTTTCTTCAGGTCACTACCACATTGCTATTTGTTGATGCCAGTGACCATGACATTTCCATCAATTTACCTCTATCTGTAATATCAATACAAGTATCTACCTATCTTTATACCCATCTGTCTATGTATATTCCTTATCTAAAAAAAAAAAATCTACGCTATAAGGGAACGTTACTGTATTCATTTATTTGTATATGTTTAATTATTACCGGGATATATACTTGTTTCTAATTTGCTCCATAGACCTCGATCAAGCTTAAAACAAAATATATATATATAAAAATAAAAGTCAAAAAGACAAACACAAAACATCTTCAAAACCCGGCCTTCGGCCGGGTACGTTTTTGTACCCACAAATATACAAATATATCTCGAATAGGGGTCTTGGGGATGTTATTTATTAAGTTTGATTGAGGTCTAGGGAGCAAACTAAAATACATATATATACCGGTAATAATGACAAAATATATAAATAGAAACCATAACGTCCCACTAAACATGTCTTCTTTGTATCTCCTTCATCTCTTCTCCTCTCTTTCTCCTTCCCTCCTCCCTGCCCTTGCCTCCTCCTCCGCCCACAGATGCCAAGCACGAACCCCGCCAATTGGCTCATTCCGGCGCCCCACTACCTCGGCCCTGGAATGATAATGGAATACAGGGAGAGCTCGGCCTCTTACAGCAAACTCGGACCCCTCCTACGAAATAACAGGCCATGAACTCCTGCTGCTTCTTGGTGTTGCCAATTTAGCTATTTTCCCACTAGACCTAGAGGTATTTACTTCGTTCTAGAGGCAAATTTCCACGTCTAGCGACACAAATTCTACCGATATTCTAGATATTTGAGCCATTTACGAGTAATATTCTAGAGATTGTGGCATTATTCTAGCGATATTCGGCTTGTATTTACTATCTAACGGACTTGATTCGGTGACCTTGCTGCTTCTCCTTCTTCCTCGGACATCTTTATTTTGTTGTGATTGGGTTATAATGGCCATAGTCTTAACCCATATAGTACCGTTGAGGTACTTTTTTAATATATTCTTGAAACTATTAGACGGATTTATTCACCTTTAGGATGTTTACCAATTACAAGGTTACCGAGTATCTCAAGTAATCCTTTTGGCTGTCATATATCCTTCCTTCATACAATCGTCTAAATGCAGCTACAATGAAAACAAGACTTCGCCGGAGTGGGTTATATTTGAAGACGTTCGCAATATATATATATGAGGAGGTCCGTGCCAGAGGGGCCAACTCGCCACGAGTATAGTTTTGAGTTATTGATGTTTAAAGTTAACATACCATACACACAGTAGATAAGGCATAATAATATATTATTATATATCAATGGACAGCTTAGGAACAGACAATTTTTTTTAGATGGTTTAAAAAAAAAAAAAAAAAAAAAAAAAACATGCATAGGTGTTTTTTTTTTGGAATGCGAAAAAATTATTCGATTTCCTTCAAATTTGTACCATTATGAACATTCACTATAACTAAAGGACAGTTATAATTTCAAGGAAAAATACCAAAAAATAAATATTTTATAAGACTTTTAATCTAAAATTTTAACAAAATGCATGATTTTTGTATTTTATTTTTATATTATTTTGTGTTGTGTTTGTAATAATAATTCATAATGTAATTTGACACATTACCTTTATGTCCAAGTAGTTTATGTAGGTGGTGAGGGGGGAGGGGAAGGTTGTTGTTAGTATTCCAAGAAGTCGTCCCTGGGATCGTCGACGTCTTCTTCGTTGGCATCTCTAGGTCTTGCAGTCATGGACTTCTATGCCTCGAAAAGCAGGGTGAAGTAGGTCTTGTGTGGCTGAGGGACGTATTTCGTCAACTCCTGGAGATGCTGTAGCTTCTTTTGGTTCATGTGAACTCCCCCTGGGTGCTTGACAGGCAACGGAATTTGTGAGAGGTCAAACACGTTTGGGTCATAAATTTTGCTTCTACCCTTCTGCATAAACCACTCCCGCTGCACATGAAAGCCGTCCATGTAGCCAGCAGACACTTTAATGCCTTCCCTGTAATCATTGGAGACTATCAGGCGCTTGGCAGCCTTGAATCCCGAACCTGTCTGGCCCGCCTTGCTGATGTGTTGTTGCAGAACCTCAAAGTTAAGGAAGTCGCTCTCCTCCATGCGGACCACAGTGACCTGCTCCTTGCTTCTGTGTGTCGACATTAGCTGGGTGTAGTGGTCAGTGGTGAATACCTCCTTGCCCTTCAGGTGCTTCTCAAACATACCAAAGTCGCGATCACAGTGCAGGAATGAGTGGCCAGCCTCCAGGAAGAAGTGGATGATAGAAGAAAAACGATGGTTATGGATGAGTCTTAGGTAGCATAGGCAAAGGTTGATATTCTTGTTCTGGCCAGGGCAATTATCTGAAAACACCACCAGTTTCAAGGAATCAGCAGGTACGTGATGTTGAATGAAGTGACATAAGCAACTTGCCACCTCAGAAGATCCCCTTCTTGCCTCCGACTCGTTCCAGACATAAAAGTAGGCCTTGTTGGACTTGATATCGTGGATACCCAGATTATACGTCCACATTTTGCAGCGGTAATATTGGGTGCTAGTAGTAAGGTGCATAGTGTTTGCTGGAGATCAACAGCAATTCCAAAGATTCCAGGTGTAGTGTCCTTGGTATAAATCTGCAGGAAATCATGGCCAGCGTTGGCATGAAAATGATGATCGTTCCTCTTCATGGCAAGTTGAGCCCTCTCCTCCCGTTGTGTCTCTGGATCAAGTTCTGCCAATTTTGTTTTGAACTGATCACATGTGCTGCAGGTGTCACTCTTTGGTGGTGTTATCCCGATCTTATAGTTCTGCACCTCCTTAACGAACCGGGATTGCTTAATGGCATTGGGTTCCTCTTGGTGCTCTATCATGTATGTCTGAAAGGCATCATAGAGTCCAGCCCAGGTAGATCCAGGAGGTAGGTACAGCTTGTCCGGATTCTTGGTACGAGAATAATGGGACGTACAGGTGGGCAGAGACTTGCAGAAGCTTTTAATTAGTTACAGGAGATCGTCATTAGTCTTGTTGTGGGGTACATGGCGGCCTCTTTGGTCGGGGGACAGAATACCAGTGGCAGTGGAAGAGCTCTTAGAGCACACATTTCGCACACGTTTGGATGTTATGTCATGAATATTTAGAAAGGCAGTACGGCAAACATTGATGTTCTTAGTATTCACAGACACTGAATATTGCTTGACGTTTTTAGTGCGACTCTCCCTTCCCTTCACTCGTGAACGTTTAGACAATGTCTCACTCAATCGCTTATTTATGTACTGGGACTGGGAATCATGGCTTTCCAGTGCCCAATAACTGTTAAATAGTAAATGCACATTATCAATTCCCACTTTCTCGAAGCAATTATCCAAGCATTCACAAGGGGGCCACTTTCTTCGGTGTTACAGCTTTGGCGGTGCTTCTACTAACATAGGCCTGGCCACTGTCCCTTTTACACTTTTTGATCGTCTTCTGCCAGGTCTTTGGCCTTCGTTTACGACTAGGTTGCAGGGAAGGCCTAGCCTCACCAATATCCGAGTCAGATGACGACATTGTAGCACAGATATCGGAGAAATAAGGCACAAAATAGCGGAGGTAATCACTCGTGTGTTGACTCTAACTCGGTTTGAGCGTGACTACTGAAGCACGTCTCGTACAGCGCCTGTGAGTGGTCGGGCGGGCGGCCATTTAATTCCCCACGTCGTAGCCGCGCTCTCATTGGTTATGTATCCCCGTTCCAAGTGGAATTATCTATCCCCGTTCCAAGTGGAATTATCTATCCCCGTTCCAAGTGAAATTATCTATCCCCGTTCCAAGTGGAATTATCTATACCCGTTCCAAGTGGAATTATCTATACCCGTTCCAAGTGGAATTATCTATCCCCGTTCCAAGTGGAATTACCTATCCCCGTTCCAAGTGGAATTATCTATCCCCGTTCCAAGTGGAATTATCTATACCCGTTCCAAGTGGAATTATCTATACCCGTTCCAAGTGGAGTTATCTATACCCGTTCCAAGTGGAGTTATCTATACCCGTTCCAAGTGGAATTATCTATACCCGTTCCAAGTGGAATTATCTATACCCGTTCCAAGTGGAATTATCTATCCCCGTTCCAAGTGGAATTATTTATCCCCGTTCCAAGTGGAATTACCTATCCCCGTTCCAAGTGGAATTATCTATCCCCGTTTATCTATCCCCGTTCCAAGTGGAATTATCTATTCCCGTTCCAAGTGGAATTATCTATCCCCGTTCCAAGTGGAATTATCTATCCCCGTTCCAAGTGGAATTATTTATCCCCGTTCCAAGTGGAATTATCTATCCCCGTTCCAAGTGGAATTATCTATCCCCGTTTATCTATCCCCGTTCCAAGTGGAATTATCTATCCCCGTTCCAAGTGGAATTATCTATCCCGTTCCAAGTGGAATTATCTATCCCCGTTCCAAGTGGAATTATCTATCCCCGTTCCAAGTGGAATTATCTATCCCCGTTCCAAGTGGAATTATCTATCCCCGTTCCAAGTGGAATTATCTATCCCCGTTCCAAGTGGAATTATCTATCCCCGTTCCAAGTGGAATTATCTATCCCCGATCCAAGTGGAATAATCTATCCCCGTTCCAAGTGGAATTATCTATCCCCGTTCCAAGTGGAATTATCTATCCCCGTTCCAAGTGGAATTATCTATCCCCGTTCCAAGTGGAATTATCTATCCCCGTTCCAAGTGGAATTATCTATACCCGTTCCAAGTGGAATTATCTATCCCCGTTCCAAGTGGAATTATCTATCCCCGTTCCAAGTGGAATTATCTATCCCCGTTCCAAGTGGAATTATCTATACCCGTTCCAAGTGGAATTATCTATACCCGTTCCAAGTGGAGTTATCTATACCCGTTCCAAGTGGAGTTATCTATACCCGTTCCAAGTGGAATTATCTATACCCGTTCCAAGTGGAATTATCTATACCCGTTCCAAGTGGAATTATCTATCCCCGTTCCAAGTGGAATTATCTATCCCCGTTCCAAGTGGAATTATCTATCCCCGTTCCAAGTGGAATTATCTATCCCCGTTCCAAGTGGAATTATCTATCCCCGTTCCAAGTGGAATTATCTACTCCCGTTCCAAGTGGAATTATCTATCCCCGTTCCAAGTGGAATTATCTATCCCCGTTCCAAGTGGAATTATTTATCCCTGTTCCAAGGGGAATTATCTATCCCCGTTCCAAGTGGAATTATCTATCCCGTTCCAAGTGGAATTATCTATCCCCGTTCCAAGTGGAATTATCTATCCCCGTTCCAAGTGGAATTATCTATCCCCATTCCAAGTGGAATTATCTATCCCCGTTCCAAGTGGAATTATCTATCCCCGTTCCAAGTGGAATTATCTATCCCCGTTCCAAGTGGAATTATCTATCCCCGTTCCAAGTGGAATTATCTATCCCCGTTCCAAGTGGAATTATCTATCCCCGTTCCAAGTGGAATTATCTATCCCCGTTCCAAGTGGAATTATCTATCCCCGTTCCAAGTGGAATTATCTATCCCCGTTCCAAGTGGAATTATCTATCCCCGTTCCAAGTGGAATAATCTATCCCCGTTCCAAGTGGAATTATCTATCCCCGTTCCAAGTGGAATTATCTATCCCCGTTCCAAGTGGAATTATCTATCCCCGTTCCAAGTGGAATAATCTATCCCCGTTCCAAGTGGATTATCCCCGTTCCAAGTGGAATTATCTATACCCGTTCCAAGTGAAATTATCTATACCCGTTCCAAGTGGAATTATCTATACCCATTCCAAGTGGAATTATCTATACCCGTTCCAAGTGGAATTATCTATCCTTTCCTCACGCTGCGCATAACGATGCTGTCGCAGAGTCTCTTCCTGCCCTGCACCTGCACTAGCGGTGACAGGCCCCGGGGCCTCTCCAGACTCTAACATAGGTGCCAATAATGAGTCACCAAGAAACACTGCCGGCTTAAAACTCTCCAATTGACCAACACTTCCCGTTTTCTTGTGACCTTTCCTCCGCGGTTTGATAGACTGAGGTGGTGGCTGCAAGGTTCCAGATGTCTGAGAACGCGTCACAACACACGCCATGGTTTGTACGCTACACTTCTCAACCCACTCCTGTTCCTCCCTACTAACGTCGGCCGCCTTCTCGGCAACGACCAAGGGTGAAACCTTAGAAGCAGGCACCGCAAAGTCGTTGCCGAGGAGGAGGTCGACGCCCCCAACAGGCAAGTTCTCTACAATTCCTACATCCAGCTCCTTCGCCACACCACCAACCTCCAGCTCCATCCGCACCAGCGGGTAGGACTTCATAGCATTGATCCCCTGAACTACCACCACCCGAGCAGCGTTAATCGGTCTACCAGTAAAGTTCTTTAACAAGGTCTGAGAAGCCCCCGTATCACGCAATAGCTTAACTCCTCGCCTTTCGCCAGCCCACCTCACAAAACCCAAAGACGTCGCGGACAGGGTTCGAGCCTTCCGGACTCTTGAACATAGGCTGTGTCCCACCCTCTGACGAACTACCCTTGGCAAACTCAGAAGATATAGGCGACACCCCTAGGCTGCGGGCCAATGACACAACCTTGTTTGGCGGCTTGTTCGGACAAGCATTTGCAAAGTGACCCTCCTTGTGACATGCGAAGCACTCTTTACTCTTTGGTTTCCCTTGGGAGTGGGAGGTACCATTAGTCTTCTTATACGGGATGGTATTTGGTTTATGTTCAGTTTCATTGTCAGTGCTAGATGGTTTTGTGTATTTATGTGTATCAAAATTCTTGGGAGGGGGAGGGGTACGATCCTTTGCACCCGACTCACTCCTAGCTGCTGCTCCGCACCCTCGAATTAATGACAGTCGGCGGTCAGCCATTTCTGCTGCCTCCTGGAGAGTTCTAGGATTGTTTTCCTTTATATTTAATGTTAAGTCCCCGCCTGTGCACTTAAAGAACTGCTCCAAGAGAACCAGCTCACTCAACTCCTCAAAAGTAGCTGCCCTCTCAGAACGCTGCCAATGTTGTAGTGCATCAGACAAGTCCCGGGCGTGTTCTAGGAAGGTACTATCCTTGCCCTTAGTAACACCCCGAAACTTCAAGCGGTAAGTTTCCGGTTGTAACTCATAGGCCCGTAGCACAGCCTTCTTTAGCTCATCATAAACTACACAGGACTCTAAAGGTAGTGCATCATACGCTTTTAGCCCCTTTCCTAGGAGTCTTGATGAAACTAATGCTGCCCACTTTTCCTGAGGCCACTGGTCTTCCTGACACTTCTTCTCAAATCGCATAAAAAACTCAGCCACACATAATTCATCGAACACAGGAACTAGTTTAAGCAGGTGCGACAATGATTGGTCCCGATGTTTGTTACCTCCCCCAATATTTCGCCCTGTTACCTCCACTCGAGATCTCTCCAGCTCCCTGTCAGCCCGATACCTAGTAGACTCTGCCTGCAGTTCAGCCTCTCGTATAGCTGTTCTCTCTGCAGCCTCAGCCTGAGCTCTAGCAACCTCAACCTTGGCCATCTCAAGCCGAAACAACAAATCTGGAGTCAACCCTTGAGGAGGGGAAGGTGCATTTAATGGAGAGGGTCCCCGTGATTGAATTCCACGCTGCCATTGACCATCAACTTGGGGGTATGTACTAAATTCAGGCACCCTGACGTTTGATATGGGGGTAGAGTGGAGGGGGGCTGGGGAGCGGGGCCCCCAGTCGCCTCTCCACCAAGGTCTCTCCCTTCTAAACCCAATATCAAAGTCCTCAGCTGATCTTTCCTCATGCCACTTAAACCCTGGTGACCCTGAAGACCTGCCACACACTTTAAGCCATACTTATTCAGCTTCAACACCCTGGCAGCGGTAAGGGGCACCTCTAAAAATCTTCTAGCACCCTCCTCGCTATCGACTAGCCACTCCACTGGTCTTTCTCCCTCCGAGCCCGTATCGTGACCTGACCCATCACTGTGTTCTGATGTATTAGACATGTTTGTGTACTGCAGTAATTATCACGGTTATAGAATGTGCCTTATCTCCTATGGAAGTATGTATATACTAATGTTATTTAAAGTCTTTTAATGTGTTATATTGGTTGCTCCAAAAAAAAAAATCTATGTCCACTGTATTCCTCTAATCATAAGGAAAATCAAAACAAATGACCACTATATTCCTCTGTTCAGTAAATCCTATGCAAGGTCGCCATTTGTTACGTCCTGGGATATATAAACACTGGGCTCTTTCTATTGGACTAGGTATGCGGCAACAAGCAACAACGGAAAACGCTAGATCCAACCCTTATCTATAAACCCAGGCAACAAACCACCGTAAACCGTCAAGAGTCCTGCCTGGACAACGAGGTATCCTATGACTCGGTTACAGGGTGCACGCACTATAGACTGCTGATAGTCAAGCAGGCTATATAAAAGATCACACAATTAAGTTGACTTAAAGCTTCAAGGAAAAGATAGATAACGGAATTAAATTGCAGAAACAATTTAATAACAAACTAGAAGAAAGCACATTTAGCGTTACGTTAATTAATACAACTAATCACCCCTGCGTGAAAGAAGGTGCAAGCAAACAGTCCTCAAAACATCGTACAGGTAGACAAGATGCGGGTTTCTAAACTGCATGCGGCTACCGTAGGATCTGATGCTTAGCAAAGAAAGTACGTTACTGATTTAGAGAACTCTTAACTCATAAGCAGGAATAAATACTAGTGATAGGACATACAGTGTATAATGGCATAGGTATAATGAAATAAAGGCAGCAACTCGCAACATAACCACATACAGGTGTGCTTCTCACTCTTAGTCAGGCAAGCCTGCTCGGACAGAGTCTCTAAGCCACACCCTGACTCACAATGCTCACAAAAACGGTAAACTGTGGCACAATAACAAGCATACAGAGATAATAAACCCATAGCTGTTAATCTGCCAGGTGGCAGAGGTCTAGCCGGAAGGATATAGGCTTCGGATACCCGGGCTGAGCCACCTGCTCTAGCCTAGGGACGTTCCCAGGTCTGTGCGCCAAATTACTCTAATTGAAAGGGTGCTCTCTTGAGAGACTCAGATCGCAAGTATCTGACTCTCTCCTGGCGACCCTAAAACAAAAGCAAGACGTGCTAGCGCAGTGCTGAGTGGACTAGGCAAGGGCCCTCACACAACACAACGCTAGACACACAGGGCCACAGACAAGAAAATGCCCCCATACTCCCACGGGTATCCTAGTAAAGTCGTGCGGGTCCACGGGACTCGCACCAGCAGACTTTACTTAAAGGATCGCAAAAAGCCTCCCCTCCGGTCTAGCCCCTGCTAACCTGACACAAGAACACACTAGCAAGCATGAAACCACCAAATATGAGACAACAAAAAGCTTCCTAGGTCTCATTAACAATTACATCCCTGCATAAGGCCCAAAATCCTATCTAGTTATCCGAGAGCTCGTCGTTAATACAATAATAGATATAAGGTCTATCAAGGGGATGGGATAATTAAATAGATTGGTGAAGTAGTGGAAAGAAGGTATACAAAGTAAGAGAGAACGTTTCTAAGTGGGGTTGAGAGGGATAGATATCAAGGGGGTCCGAAGGGTACGTCCCAGGCTTGGCAACACTCAACACAGTTGCCTGGTCAAAATCCTCTACCCCGTGCGTGAGTCGAAACTAAGCCTAACGTTGCAATCAAATGCATGTGGCAGCGCTTCAGGCTCGTCCCAAGCTGGACTCTCCGCGCGAAGCAACGTCCCAAGCCGGTCTCTCTCTCCCGCTCGTCTCTTCCCGCTCTCACTAAACTTACATCTTATAAATTATAATGAAACGATCAACTATCAAGAATAAAATATACTAAGATGCGTTGGTTAAGAATAAGGGCAGCTTCAAGCTGTGAAACAACATAAGAATATCCCAGACATTAGTTACATTGTCGTAGGATATATACTAAGGGAAAGCCTGCCACCAGCCGGTTTCTAAACGGCTGGGCAGCCGACGCGCGCGCATGCCCGCACGTGGTTACTATACAGAAGCGTCACACAAGTCCAACAAGGCCTACTTTTATGTCTGGAACGAGTCGGAGGCAAGAAGGGGATCTTCTGAGGTGGCAAGTTGCTTATGTCACTTCATTCAACATCACGTACCTGCTGATTCCTTGAAACTGGTGGTGTTTTCAGATAATTGCCCTGGCCAGAACAAGAATATCAACCTTTGCCTATGCTACCTAAGACTCATCCATAACCATCGTTTTTCTTCTATCATCCACTTCTTCCTGGAGGCTGGCCACTCATTCCTGCCCTGTGATCGCGACTTTGGTGTGTTTGAGAAGCACCTGAAGGGCAAGGAGGTATTCACCACTGACCACTACACCCAGCTAATGTCGACACACAGAAGGAAGGAGCAGGTCACTGTGGTCCGCATGGAGGAGAGCGACTTCCTTAACTTTGAGTTTTGCAACAACACATCAGCAAGGCGGGCCAGACAGGTTCGGGATTCAAGGCTGCCAAGCGCCTGATAGTCTCCAATGATTACAGGGAAGGCATTAAAGTGTCTGCTGGCTACATGGACGGCTTTCATGTGCAGCGGGAGTGGTTTATGCAGAAGGGTAGAAGCAAAATTTATGACCCAAACGTGTTTGACCTCTCACAAATTCCGTTGCCTGTCAAGTACCCAGGGGGAGTTCCCATGAACCAAAAGAAGCTACAGCATCTCCAGGAGTTGACGAAATACGTCCCCCAGCCACACAAGACCTACTTCACCCTGCTTTTCGAGGCACAGAAGTCCATGACTGCAAGACCTAGAGATGCCAACGAAGAAGACGTCGACGATCCCAGCGACGACTTCTTGGAATACTAACAACAACCTTCCCCTCCCCCCTCACCACCTACATAAACTACTTGGACATAAAGGTAACGTGTCACATTACATTATGAATTATTATTACAAACACAACACAAAATAATATAAAAATAAAATACAAAAATCATGCATTTTGTTAAAATTTTGGATTAAAAGTCTTATAAAATATTTATTTTTGGGTATTTTTCCTTGAAATTATAACTGTCCTTTAGTTATAGTGAATGTTCATAATGGTACAAATTTGAAGGAAATCGAATAATTTTTTCGCATTCCAAAAAAAAACACCTGTGCATGTTTTTTTTTTGGTTTATTTATTTTTTTATTTATTTTTTAAACCATCTAAAAAAAATGTCTGTTCCTAAGCTGTCCATTGATATATAATAATATATTATTATGCCTTATCTACTGTGTGTATGGTATGTTAACTTTAAACATCAATAACTCAAAACTATACTCGTGGCGAGTTGGCCCCTCTGGCACGGACCTCCTCACATATATTATTATTATTATTATTATCATTATTTTATTTTGTTAGATATACTCCTGGGTTCTATGGGAAAATTAAGATAGTTTATATGGTAAAAAATTACCATTACCTACATTTCGTTTCAATTAAGCTTTGCCTAGATTCGTGTTAAAGAAGAAGGCATACCCCCTCCACTATTAAGACTACGAGCAAAGAACGCTGATTCTTGACAACTATGAGACCTCGAATATTACAGCATTATCGAACTTCCTAAATGCAAATATTAGGTATAAACATAATAAGAGGATATGACTCAACTAGAAGAGCATAACCGTCAATCACATTCTGTACACTCGACACTAGTTCTGTCCTATATTTTCAAAAACTGTCTCGTAATTAATTTATTATAGTTTTTTTGTTTGACATAATATTTTCTCTTCGGAGTTTTAATTATTCATAAAAAGCCCGAATTTGTATCCTAGACTATTCACCTTTGGAGACTAATTCTGACCCATGCCGAGTCCTAGCAGTGTCTCAGAGTATTCATATCAGAGCCCAATTTTGTGCCTATTTTGAGTACTCGCAGAACAAGCATGAATCCCCGAAGCTAAGAAGTATATAGTTACATATGGTATTATATTCAGTTTATGATAGCTTCAAACATTTATGAACAACATTAGTGGCTACAAATCAATATGAGACATTCTCATTCGTAATATTAAAAAGGATTTTCTTTTCTTGAAAAAAAAAATATATATATATATATATATATATATATATACAGAATATATATATATATGAATGAGACCAATTACTCAATATATGATAACGATGTATCATTTGTTGCCGAAGCCAAAAAGGGTGCCTCGCTTCATAGGAATGTATACGGTTCATTCACGTAGTTCAAGGCGCAAAAAGAACCAGAAGTATTATCCTAGACTCCTAGAGTAACTATGACTATTTACCTGTATTGTTGAGCTTTTTTTATTAGTATACTTATCTCATTAAATGCACACTAAAATTAAAGTAGGTTTAACATTTCGCGTCGTCAATATAAAAAAGGTTTAACATTCTAACATTTTAGTAGTACTTTTCTTTTTTATGTGAACGAAGTAAACAAAAGGCAAAGCTGTCTGTAACAAGTGTCTCCCTCAAAGTTTAAAGAGTGACAAAGAGCCAAATTCAAGGTACGTTAAAGTACAAATGTTTGGACAAGCGAAGTTTAAAGCAGTAATAGAATGAAGGAAAGATTGATTTAGGGAGAGTGCCAGAGTTAATTTGTTGAGTAGAAAACTTATTTTCTTTTTGTTAATTCTTGGGTTGGAGAGCTGGACAGAGTTGGGGTGGGAATGTGTTGAAAGGTGCGTGCCTCCCATTCGCCGTAATGGAGGGAGTATGCACTGAGAATGCTCTCAAGAACACAGGGTTGTTGTAATAGCAATAGAAGAGTGAAAGAGATGTAACATTGCGGTGTGTAGAAAGACATTGTAGGGAACTAGTAATCGGAAGTGTGTTGATGAGGCAATGTGCTTTTGACTTTACCTTTTCGAGAAGTGCGGAATGGGTTGTAACCTCAGCACACATGTGAAGTGTACTTTGATACATTGGCATACTGTGGCTCTATACAGAGCAAGAAGCTGTGCGAGGGGGGAAGAACCCATGCAGATAGTTGAGCAAACCTAACTTCTGGGACGCTGTTTTAGCAAGAGTGGTAATATGATCCCTCCAAGGAAGGTCAGGAGAAAAAACCCCACCAAGATTACTCAGAAAAGATGAAGGGTTGATTTGTGTATTGATGAAGAATAAGGGAAAGTTGTGTGGAAGATGGTGACAGGTAAATAGCAGGATAAATTGAATTTTGGAAGCATAGAAAGTAACAAGATTTGTTTTGCCCCAATCAGAGATAGTTGATAGATCAGACGATAGGCATGCTATGACCACATCACGTGAGTTTTGGAGTGATTGCATGCTAGGTCATTGTGGATAACTAGTTGAAGAGTGTAATGTAGAGTCATCAGCATATGAATGAATAGGACTAGGGGTACAGTTGAGAAGATCATTAATGAATATTAGAAAGGTAACTGGAGATAGCACAGAACCCTAAGGAATACCAGAGTTGATAAGTTGAGGAAGTGAGCGATGGCCATCCACAACCCCACAACCGCAGCTATGGAACGGTCAGAAAGGAAATTAGAAATATAGGCACAAATGGAGAGATAGAAACTGGAGGGTAGTTTACAAAATAGAGATTTGTGCCAGACTGAATCGAAGGCCTTCGATATGTCTGGTGCAATAAAGAAGGTCTCACCGAAGTCCCGAAAGGAGGAGGATCAATAGTTAGTAAGACAAGAAAGAAGATCACCAGCAGGGCGGCATTTAAGGATACCATACTGGTGATCTGAAAGTAGATAATGGAAAGGCAAATGCTTAAGAAACTTTGAATTAATACTATATTTAAAAAGGCTTTGGAGATGCAAGAATTGAGCACAATTGGACGATAGTTGGAGGGTTGAGAACGGTCACCCTGTTTTGGACAATCTCCAGCAAAAAGGAAAAACGTTAAAGGAAAGACAAAGACGAAGGAGTTTGCCTAGTTTTTTAGTATACCAGGATGAACACCATCTGGTCCATACACCTTCTTAGTATTAAGCCTAGAGAGGGCAGAAAGTACATTCTTAGAAGAGTTTATTATATTAGGCATAAGTAAGAGGGAAGTGGGTGGAGAGGGAGAAACAACATCGGAATCATCCAAGATGGATATTTTAACGAAAGTTTGAGCAAAGTGTTCAGCTTTGTCAGAGGAAGGCCGTAGTGCTGTCAGAGTGGAAACATGGAGGGAAAGACAAGGAGATACAATTGTTGGAGAGGTTTTTGGCTAGATGCCAAAAAGCTTGGGAAGAACTAGTGGGAAAGTACAGAACATTTATTATTGATGAAAGAGTTATTAGTGAGTCTAAAAACAGATATGACTTGATTCCGGGCATAACATAACATAACATTAATACATTCCTAGCACCAGGCAACAAAGGCCATATGGCACTAAAGCAGAACACAGATAGAGTTAGAGGGAAAGAAACTCAAATTTCATTAAGGAGGTTGAGAGAAGAAAGGAAAGACATTACATGATCAACGGAAAAGAAAGGGGACTCTGAGAGGATATCGGCAAGACAAGGTCGACGACCAAAGGCAAAGAGAAAGGGAAAACAACGCCTACGGGCCGAAAAAAAGATAGGACAGTCAAGGAAAATGTGAGAAATAGAAAGTTGAACATCACACCTTGAGCAAATTGGCAGAGGCGAGCGGGACTTGAGGAAGGAGTGGGTAAGTATGGCCTAACTGAAGCCGGGCCAACGCAGTCTCCCGACGGCGAACACGGTGAGAGGGGTCAGCCCAGGCAGAAACGGAGGCCTTAACAGTGCAGAGCTTATTAGAGGAAAGGGAAGACCACATGGTTTGCCAGCGAGACAGAAGGAAGGTAGAGATAGCTGGATAATAGTCAGAGGCGGGAATAGAGAGAGAAGTTGACCTGACCGCCTCAGCGTCGCGAGCGAGAACATCAACCTGCTCATTCCCACGGACACCAACATGGGCTAGGCACCCAGCAAAATTGGACAATCTTCTTCCGAGTAGAAAGGCTGACAAGCCAATCTTGGATGGCAAGAACCAACGGATGAACAGCAGGGAAAGACTGCAAGAGAAGAAGGGCGTTGTACGAGTCAGAAAAGAAGAGTAAAGGAGAAAGAAGGAAAGGAGCACATAAGACGGAAGGCAAAGAAGATAGCATAAAGTTCGGCAGTCAGATTACTAGCTGTAGAAGGGAGAGAATACTGATAAGAACGAGAAGGAAAAAGGATGGCAAACCCGATGCCAGAAGACGAACGGGAGCCATCAGTGTAAACCGAAGTAGAAGAAGAATGCTGTGTAAGGTGTTCAAGGAAACGAGAACAAATAACCGGGGGCGGGGTAGAGGACTTAGAACAAGGAAGAATAGAGGGACACAAGGAAATACGAGGAAGGAGCCAAGGAGGACACTTACTGAGTCGTAGCGGAAGAACGTGGAAGGGGGAAAACGAAGAATGAGAAAGTAAGGAATCCATACAAGAAAGAAAAGGGAGCCGAAGACAAGAATGAGATGGAACAGGAACAGTAGGAGTAAGAGAGGACGGCAAAGAAGGAAACTGAATCGACCGGGCATACTGTAGTACCGGAGAGAGAGAAGGGCCCGACGCCGGTACAAAGAAGGGACGCCGGATTCAGCATAGAGGCTTTCAACGGGGGAAGAGCGAACAGAGTCAAGTTTATGTAGGACTGTGTCTGAAGCTGAGGAGTAAACCTGACAACCATAATCGAGTTTAAAAAGAACAAGGGCAACGTGAAGTCGAAGAAGAAGAGCACAGTCTGCACCCTTAGTAAGGTGGGACAGAGTCTGGAGAAGACGAAGACGGTGCAAAGCATCAACCTTAACAGAGGAAACCTGAGCTTCCCAGTTTAGACGGGAATCAAAGACAAGACCCAAGAAGGTAGTAGAAGAGCGATAAGGCAAGACGGAACCGTAGAGCTCAAGAGAAGCACGTGGGATAACGTGGCGACGAGTGAAAGTCATAGCACAAGATTTAGTCGTAGAAAAACGAAACCCATGAGCGGTGGCCCATGACGAGGCAGCCGCAACCGCAGATTGGATAAGGGAGCGTAACGCAGCAATATCCGAATCAGCAGCATAAATTGCAAATTCGTCTACATATAAGGAGGACCTGACCTTAGCCAGAAGGGAATAGATAATGCCATTAATGGCTATGAGAAAGAGGATAGTACTTAAAACAGAACCCTGAGGCACACCCTCTAACTGAGGGTATAACTAAGAAAACAAAGAATTCACCCGTACACGAAAAGAACGAGAAGAAAGGAAATTACGAATAAAGACGCCCATGTTACCACAGATACGAAAAGAACGGAGTTGGCACAAAATGTGATGCTTCCACGTGGAGTCGTACACCTTCTCGAGATCGAAGAAAACAGCAAGAACGGACTCATGGCGAGCAAAAGCAGACCGGACGTAGGTCTCCAAACTAAGCAAAGGGTCGATAGTCGACCGAGCGTGCCGAAAGCCAAATTGGGTCGAAGACAAAAGCTGACGTGATCCTAGAAGCCACATCAGGCGGACATTAACCATCCGTTCAAACAGCTTGCATAAGCAACTCGTCAAGACAATAGGGCGATAGTCCTGGGGCGAAAAACCTAACTTACTAGGCTAAAGGAATGGAATAGTAAGAGCAGAACTCCATGCAGGAGGGAAAACACAAGGCGACCAAACTTTATTAAAAATAGCCAACAAAAATACCAAAGCCTCTGAGGAGAGATGCTTAAGCATTAAATAATGGACTCCATCAAGTCCCTCAGAAGTAGCCTTACAGGCACGAAGAGCGGAGAGCAACTCACACGAAGAAAACGGGGAGTTGTAAGACTCTTCTTAAGACAGAGTTAAAACAACTGGAGAAGTCTCAGCAACAGCTTTAAGTGAATTAAATTCTGGAGGGAGATGAGAGCCACTACTGACAGAGCTAAAGTAGAGACCTAAATGACCAGCGACTACCTCCGAGTCCGCAACAGACTCACCATCAACATGAAGCATAGGAGAATGGGGAGGTAAACGCTTTCCCGAAATCTTGCGAATGCGTTTCCAGACGGACTGAACAGGAGTAAAGGATGGGATGGAGGAAACATAGGACACCCAACTTTGATGTTTAGCAGACCTGACTGTGCGACGGAGGAAGGCAGACAATCATTAGCGGGAGTAAAACGCTTACGACGAAAGCTCTTCCAAAAAGCCCGTTTAACGCGGGCCACCAAGGAACACATTTTGACGTAAAAAGACGGGAGGTCCGGGGAATAGAGACTAAGGCAGCACCCAAAACAGTGACCAGAAAAAAGGCCAGCAAATCATGTACAGATGAAAAATCAGATGGAGGTAAGGAAGGGATAGACAATGAAGCAAAAGTAGACCAATCTGCACGCTGGAAGCACCAACGAGGAGTACTAGGGACAGGAGAATAGGAGGTAAGAGAGAGCAGAACAGAGAAATGGTCGCTATAGAGAGAATCCTCCAAAACAGACCAATGAAAAAGAAGAGACAGGGAAGGGGAACAAAAAGAAAGATCGAGACAAGACAATTAACGCGTTCTAGCATCAAAATGAGGCAGGGAACCAGTATTAAGAAGATTTGTTTTGTTATTGGTAATAAAAGACTCTAATGCACGACCACGTGAGGTAACGACAGAATCACCCCACAGGGTGTGCCTACAATTATAATCACCAAGTAATAAAAACAGAGGAGGTAGCTGGGCTAAAAACATTGTAAAAGCATCAAACTCGATGAGAACAGAAGGAGAGAAATAAAGAGAAACCACTGTAATCCAACGACCAAGAAAACCTTAACATAGGTGCAAGGGAGAGAAGTAGGGCAGGAAAACTCTTGTTAAGGAACTGAGTGGTAAGGGAGAATACAAGTGTCCGAAAGTGAATGAGGAGAACTGAGAAAACAGTAGCCAAGAACAGGAACCGGAGGAGAAAGAAGGAGAGTTGCCTGGAGGCAGACAACCTTAGGGGAATGAGCAGAAAGTAAAAAACGCAAATCGTCTCTGAAGAGAAAAACTGCGAAGGTTCCATTGCAAAATGGACATACTAAAAAATACTAAAAAGAAAGTACAACAAGAAAAGAAGCTTTAAAAGAGAGAATGAAAAAGACATATACAAATATATATCAGAGAGGCGGAACAAATACATACAGAACTAAAGAGGAACAAGGGAGGGAAAAATAAAACAAAACAAAAACAAAAAAGAGAAGAAAGCAACGAAAAAATAGAAGACAACGAAGAAAGGAAAAAATAGAAGTCACCAACAAAAGTAACACACAAGTGGGAAGAAAATATATACACAATATACAACACAGATTCACAAAATACAGTAATGTTACGACCGGGTCTCGTATAAAACAAGGGCTCTTAACCCGGGAACTGTGGGGAGGCTCTTAAGAGTTCCCCCGGCGGACTGCAGGAAGACTCTCAAGAGTAATGCTTTTAAAAAAACATTTTTTTGTTTTGCCCCTGGGCCATGCCAAATATCACTCCTCCACCTCGCCTCCTTCCCTCACTTTCCTCACCTCCTTCAGTTATCACCTATTTTCCCTTTTATTCCCTTATTCTGTGGTTTATTTTCATGCTAACATTAGCGAGTTGCAAGCAGGGCATTGTCATCACTGTTACCAAGCGAGTGGAAGAGAGAGAGAGAGAGTATCGATCGACAGTCTCTCTCCAGACTTGGGAAAGAGTGGTGGGGAGGGAGGTTGCCTCAGCCATACATTATGTACCTCCCGGCCTCCATCGCCGATTTTGACCATCCAAACGCTGTTTCCACTTGTTTTATTGTTGTAACAGGTTAATACCTTTATAATCAACCTATAATAGGCGCATATGGATAAGTATTAATGCTATTTATGGTAAAATAACGATGTTAGTGATGGGAACAGCACAGGAGTGTGATGTCTCATACCCCCCATGCGCACTTCTTAGGTTAATCACTGGACTAGAAAGGCACACAGCCACAACGGTAACACTAGATCCAACCCTCGAACTTATAATGCCGGTGCACAAAAAACACCTATACCCTCCAGAGTTAAATCTGCGATAGCGGGGTATCTTATAACTTGGTATAAGTGCACTACTACTACAGGCTGATGATCTCTGATACAGCCTGGTCACAACAACATACAATTACGTTACTAAAGTGTACAAGGAAAAAGATAGAAAGCTTAATTAAATCACTGCAATGACTTAATGCAAACTAGAAGAAGGTATATTTAAAGTTACTCTAAACAATAATGAACTGTCACTCCTATACTAAAGAAAGTGAACGAAAGTCCCAAAGCATCGAGCAGGAATCTTCTGAAGAAAGTCTGATGCTGGGGTAAGATGAACGTATCGGATTTTCAACTGTTATATAAAGCAGGGTCAATATAGGACAAGTGTAGAAACAGACAGTGTCAACTGACACGGGAATAACGATAAATGCACAATAGTATTATCTCCAACAACAAAAGAAGTCCTTCGTCAGGCAACTCAAGAAAACCTGCTCAGGTTGTGCAACTCAACAACAACCAAGGCTTACAGTCAACGTGAATAAGATGCTGCATACATAACATAAGAGTTTATAATTCTAATCGGGTGTCTGCTAGGCTAATAAAGTCTAGCTGGGATGTCGTAGGCTAGGAAACAATGGTTGAGCAAGCGGCTCGTACCCTAGCGAGGTCCTTAAGACTGTGAGGCCAAATTACGTTAATTGACGGGGTGCTCTCTTGAGAGATCCAGATCGCTAGTATCTGGTTCTCTCCTGGCAACCCTCGCAAAGTCAAAACAAAACAAGTTACACAGTGCTGGGTGGCAGAGGCAAAAGCCCTCACTCGCAGCACAGTGCTAAACTCACAAGGTACACAGTCAGAAAGACCACCTAGGCTTCCCACGTCTCCGTTGCGATTGTACAGGTTAAACAAAACCTGTTACACATCGGAAATCACAACACAAGTAGCCTTTCCCCAGTCTAGCATTAAATAGCCCAGCAGACAGCCAAGGAATAGGCAGGGAGACACCGTGAGTGTGTCGAACCTCTACAGACAAAATGGTAACCCCTCCAAAATGCCTAACTAAACATATAATATCCGAGAGCTTCAGCATATAATACGATGGTCGATATATGAAATCGTGCAGAACCAAAGGGGAGTTATGATATTAAATAGAGAGGAAGAATGAGAGGTAAGAAGTTGAGAGAGAGAGAAAGTGCTCTATAGGTAGAAGTCGGTGACAGGTGGCAAGGGATATGTTAAGGGTATGCTGGTCAAGCAAGCTCTGAAGAGAGTAACTCCTCGGGACCCCTAGGATCACACACAAAGGCATGGTGGTCAGCCAATCAGAGGCCGCTACGTCACCAGGCAGCAGGGCTGCAGAAGGCGCCAGGAACCACCAGCCAATCAAGAAGTGCGGGAAGGCACGCATGCGAGCCTACAGCGAGGGGGAGGCAGCACATGTATACGCACGCACACACTATCACCCCACTGCCTATATTATTCTCTCTCCTTAACTATATACAATGCATCTTATGTTCTACTCATGATATAAAATGCTTCCCCTTGACACAGACGAAAACAAAGACCACCACGGGACTGTCTGCAACAACACGAACACTATGAAAGAAAGAACAACATTGTAGATAGACTGTAGCCAAATACCTTGCCCCGGCGAGTGCTAGCGAGTGGCCAAGCGAGCGGCTGAGCCCACGTGGCGTTCTGCCAAGCTGCAGGCGTCACAGTAAACACAGTGAAAGACACATACACACAAGAGGAAAGAAAGAGATACAAAGAACAATACAAATAAGAACACACAGACTTATGTACGATTAAGAAAAGACTGATGAGGTTAACAGTGAGAAATAATGGAAGGAATGGGGAGTGAGGAAGAACAAGGAGGGAGAGGGGAAGACTGATAACCAGGTGGTGTAGGGAGGCTTAATAGGGAAGGGGAAGAAGAGATAGGAGGGCTAGAGGGAGAGGGAGGAAGGGTAGCGGATGGAAGGGAAGAGGAGGGAGGGGGAAGGTCGGGAGGATGAGGAACGGTAGGAGAGGTATGGGAGGGGGAAAGCCGGGGGAGGGAGTGAGAGTGGTAGGGGAAGGAGGGGGCGGGGTAGTGGGGAGCGTAGAAGGGATGGGATGAACGTCGGCAGAAACGGAAATAGGCGGAGGATGAGAAGAAAGAATATACTCCTCAATCTTGGGCAAAGATTCAAAGGATAAGGATAAGGAATCGGGACGGGAAGAACGGGAGGATGGATACAGGAAGAAGAAGAAAGAGAAGGAGGGGGTAGGAAGGAGGGAGCTTGTTCTTCTTCCCACAGGAACTCGGGCTCCGCTCACTGTGGAGGTGGCCCCTGCGTTTTGAAGAGGAGGCTGGAGAGGAGAAAGGGATAGGAAGCTGGGAGGGAATCTTGGAGCTACGAGACGAGGACGAGGGGGAGGCTTCGGACGAGAATGCTGGTCGATGGGGCGTGGAGACAAACCGGAAGAAGTGGAGCGAGGAAGAGCAGTGGAAGGAGGGGGATCGGAAGTAAGAGTAGAAGAGTTAAGAACAGAGAAAGAGTTAGATAAAGGTAGAAAACACGAAGAGACGGCCAAGGGGACGGTGGAGACAGAAAAAACTGAAAGGGTAGAAGAAAAGGATGAGAAGAAGGGACAGACGACAGAACCGGCGAAGCAGAATTAGAGGAGGAGGAGGATGAGGGAGGCGCAACTGGGAGGGCGGAAGAAGAGGAGGAGACAGGAGGGTGAGATAGAACTGTTGAAAACGGATAAGGTAAGAAGCCCAGGCGGCGAGCTTCCTGACGAGATGTAGAATGAGTAAAGGCTGTGCATCGTCTTAAGGATCGTAATTTCAGGCTCGAATTTGTAAACGGGACAATCTCGGGAATCGGCAGAATGGGAGCCCTGATAATTTAGGCAGCTTCGGATCGGAGACCGGCTGTCGCCAACGAGATGGCCAGATTGTGCACAGCGCGGACACTTAGGGCAGTCGGGAGTGGAAGAGCGACAGAACTTCACAGGATGCCCAAAGCGCCAGCAACCGCGACACTGCTGAGGACGGGAAAGGGACTCAGTGACGGATAGGCGAGTACCACCGACAATAACGTGAGATGGGAGAGATCGACCATCGAACGTGATTTTGGCGTTATTAGCGGGATGGCGGCGACTGTTGCGAGGTGGGATGGTGTAGCAGACAATATTAACTACAACATGGTCTTGAGCAACAACAATATTCTTAATAAGGTCGGT
The DNA here is from genome assembly GCA_032716605.1 of Paralithodes platypus. Lineage (NCBI taxonomy): Eukaryota > Metazoa > Arthropoda > Malacostraca > Decapoda > Lithodidae > Paralithodes > Paralithodes platypus. The sequence continues at coordinate 24,138,213 of CM064542.1, read as the reverse complement.
GCAAACTGAGTTAGTGGCTAGTGAGGGAGCGAACATAGAGGAAGTAGACGCGCCCAGAGAACTTGACACGACTAGGCTCGGTACTGTATGTGGAGCAGAGGTCAGATGGATATCCAAGGACATTGCAGGGGCCAGTAAAGAACCCGGTATAGTGGCAGGCAAAGAGCTACCACCATCCGAGGAGAGGACAGGCAAGGAAGAAGAGTTAGACACATTAGCCATATCCACGCCAGCGCCGGTGATCGAAAATACAGAAGAGGGCTCCATAAGACGAAGGTATCATGGTTCATCCGGGAGAAGCTCCACACCCACCACGGAGCCAAGAATTAGAGGACATGATATATGCTCTAGGAGTCAAACCCAGATATACACCTCGACCCCCAGTGCCTGATGGACGGTCAACTCATCAGCTTCGGATCCAGCACAGAGGGCGAGATTTGACGATAAAAGTTTCCCCTCATGCTTGCACATCAGATACTACAGTTCTACGGGTGGAAGGGAACGCCGTCGACATCCACCCTCCATCAAAGTATAAAGAGTAGTCCAGTCGTCAATGATGGAAGAAGGGAAAGTAAAGAAAAGAACAAAGGTAGAGGGGGAAAAAAAAAAAAAACACAGAAAAGAGGTACCTCGCAGGCCTCTTGAAACCAACGAGGAGGGAGGTCTTAGCCCACGAGGTTGGCGGAGCCCCAATCCTAAGAAGGTCTGTGTCCCCTCCAGGAACAGTGACCACCGGTCACGCTTCAAGCCCCGCCACCGCGACAAGGTGGCTCCTTAACGGCGGGGTTGATTCCGAGTAGAAACATAAAAGGTATGAGATTCTTGAGTTTGAAGGCAACAGTAAGGTTTGAATGCTTCTTCCCTATTGCGGACAGCAGTAGAACAAGCGTGAATAAACCAAAATTATTGTGAGTTAGTTTGAGAGAAATTTAATGGAATGTATGCTTCCATGCCCGAAAGGATTACCTCAGAAATGCGCTCGGCAGTCTCTGAGGGTCCCCAAGAGAGATTGATAGCTTGACCTAGTAAAGCGAGCAATGAAGATGTGAGGGATTGTTTTTGCCCTATTTCCACACTAAACTGGCCTCATTTCATGATTAATGGTATTGAAATGAGATAATAATGACTAGAAATTATTAATTATAAATTAAAATATTAATTTGATATGCCCATCCCTCCGGCATGTTGATACAAATAGTTTATGCCTACACCGCAATATATTTAATTACGATGTCCATTATTCTTCTATATATGACTATAATTTCAGTTGGCTTCACCATTGCTCCATTAATTATATCTACTATAACATGAAAGTAACACTAAAGTAAATGCATATCCTCATTTATGGCACATGTTCACGAAAACTCACAAAACTCTTAAGTACTAAACAAATATATTAATACAGGTGCAAGGAATAGGCCTATGTCCATCACATCACACAATACCTTTAGTATAATACAATATAAGAGCCGATACGCTACATAATTATATGAGCAAGTGTTTATAGTGGGCATTATTGTCACATCAATGTCTTGCTGTATAATTATAGTGGAGTGTTTTAATCTATTTTTCGCTGTGTGTGCATACTTTTTACACAGACCACTTTATCATAAGACATTAAAGTATAATATCTGGTAATTATAAATTTTACTTTTCGTAGAGTGTGAAACATGTTGCATGTTCGGTGCAATATTTAACGAATATGTATACGAAAACTGTCACTAATGGATATTAGGCGATACTTGACCAGCTGATATGTGGAAAAAGGTAGCCAGTGTCCCGTTCAGCCTATTGACAGTACTGCTAGCCTAGCAAAATGCTCGGACGAAACCATGTTTGGTTTGCTGTCAACGAAACGCACTGCAAGTTGACCATTAAAATGAGAGGATCTATTGGTAGTGGTGAACATTGAAATACCCATCTAGACAATATTAACCCTTTCTGGAATACTTAAAAGCATTTGTGACCATCAGGGGTGTTTAGAAACCTTTAGTTTAGTTACTTCAATCTCTGCAGTTGTCTTTGAGCGAGCTGTGGGTAGAAAACTAATTTTGGAGAGATACGTATGAGATTAAGATAATTATATTTCTGAATACTAAACTGCAACCCCGGTAAATGAATGGGCTAAACTAACTATTACCACAATGATATTTTTCGACAGTTTTATTTCAAAGTAACTGTAGATTTATCGGTCATTAAATATACTGTGACGTTGCACAACTGCATTCGCTTTATTCCTTTGTAGAGCACAGGTGTATAGCAAAATAAAGGCCCATCATAAAGTACTGCTCCAGCATGTGCCACTGACGCATCTCGTAGTCTGGTTCTTTATACATAACTTTTTGGACAATGTATCGCTATATATTGAAACATATCGTAGACGTTTCCATACCAGCTGTATTTCATGGATTGCGTTTTTCTTATGCCGTCCATATATCTTATTATTGCATTCAGCAATACAGCCTGTATGATCTTGTAGTGTTTTGATTAGCATCATTGCTATTTATCAAACATATCGATAGAAATTACAAGTATGATAAGTATGAACCAATTTAGAACCAATTTAACCCTTGTCTATCGGGGCCCGACTTAAGTCCGTATCTAAAAACCTGGACTATGTGACGGGGCCCGACTTCAGTCTGTGTGCAATTTTGGCGCAATATTGGCTCTGAGAGAGAGCCGAGTGGTGGGAGGAGCGTAGGTTGCCTCATGACCGCTCGCCATGACCGTCGTGGGCCCACTGACATGTACTCCACACTACTCCACCCTCTCACTCGCTATACACGTAATTATGTAACGAAATGACCGTATTTTAGCGATTTTGCCTTTCGGTTGCACGATCGTTGCAAGACAACCAGTGATCGTAGAAGGATGGTTCGGGTGTCATTGGAAAGCTCAATTTACGCCCTTTCAGGGATACATACTTGTATTACGCTCTGGCTCTTGTTTATGCATGAAAAAGAGCACGGAAACAACGCCATTTATGGTAAAAAAAAAACGCTGGGCGGCACGGTCAAATATACCGCCTAGGCCGCTCGTTGAGTGTTAATGAGAACAAAATGGGTTACTATACTCTGTTTACTTTCAGCTGAGAGTACTTTGCAATGTTCTCACCTCTATTATTCAATTTGTATTAAACGTGAAGCAAAATTTGTTGTAAGTTATGAAAACTTAGTATTAATATGTTGCAGAGACAGTATTTTCATATGTTTCCAATACATATCGAGAAATCAATTGTTAAGGGATTCAATTTATCATTAGCTGGTAGTGAAAAGATTGTAGTACAATTACATGTTTATGCTACTATATTTACACACAAATGGTTATTACAATTTTGTAAATGAATACAAGGGATCATATTATTTATATGGCGTTCAAGTTTAAGTAAATATACAAAACAAAACTATCTATTGCACATAGTATGAACATGTTGAACCTAACCGGACAAATATATATAAATAATTATGTAATCTTATGATCGTGTATGTTATCATCAATTACTGTTGGATTCCAAGGAACATAATGTTATTTACTATACATCACTTGTGTTGTACTCATAAATGGTGGGCTAAAACTATCGAAGCTGTCTCTAACAGAATCATTTCTAGTTTTACATTTCTATTCTGGTACGAGTACATGCAATTCGAGGGTTCACTTACGCATTTCATGGACTCAGAAAGACCTATGACCTGTGTTATTGCGTGTCCTCAAGCAATTTAATTGTGATTTGCAGTTTAGTTGGCATAAGATCTTTTCGTTTGTTTTTATTTTAAGGAAAATCTGAATCACTTGGTATAATTTTCCTGCAACGTTTTTCGGTAACACTAATCTGGCAGCTATTGCGTACATTATTTACAAATATTTGTTTTCCCTCAATTTAATCTCTCTTCAGTCTTCTGTAGTGTCCGTTACCAATGTGAATACAAAGAAACACACACAGAAAAACAAAAACAAAATAGAAACAATGTTACGGATAATTTGTTGGCATCGATAATTGATGATTAATGGCAATACGCAATATTGTTTAAGATTGTAAAACACGGCTCATATACCTTTTGAATAATAAGTTATAATTTATCAGTTAAGGTATATTGCCTGAAATTAGGTAAAATGATAATAGCAATTATGTTGTAATATTAGAGGTAATTTCTGTGAATATTCTGAATCTGACAATAATGCATAATTCTCTAGTATTTGGCTAGATGCAGGGTTGCGTAGTTATCATACACAGCTTGAGATGGCCTTTATTAAGGAAGCATGATTATACTCATGTTTTCTATATACACCAGAAAAATGAAACGTAATCAGTGTAATGCAACCTGTAATACACAAAGTATCAACACATTTGAAGGTATATGATAAACTACAGTAATCAAATAATTACTCTCTATGGAAAACTCGGATCGCACAACATGCAAAAGTAAAATACAAAGCTTCTCTATAGGAAAACAGTGAACAGAAAATGATGACACATTTACGCAGATAACGTCAGTTGATATCAAATATTTTGAAAAAAGTAGGTATTCGAGGTTTACTGTATACAAGAACAATTAAAACTCAGCTTACGCAAACATCAAATATACGCATATATATATATTTTTTTTCTTTCTATGTGATTGAGGGAGGCAAAAGGCATAACTGCCTATAGCGAGTGCCTCCCCCATAGTTGAAAGAGTGACAGGGCCAAAATCAAGGGACGTTCGAGCCAAAATGCCTGGACACACAGAGTTTGAAGCAATTTAAGTCATAGGAAGTGGGAAAAACTGATTCTGGGAGAGAGTTCCAGAGCTCAGCTGTTGAGTAGAAGAAAGTTTGAGAGTAACGTTTCACTCTTGGGTTGGAGAGTTGCACAGAGTAGGGGGGGGATTGAGTTGCAGGACGGGTACCACGTGCCCTACGTAAAGGAGGTGGTATGCACTGGGATAGCTCTGAGGAACACTGATTATTATAGTAGCGATAGAATAGCGAGAGAGATGCAACATTGCGGCGGAGAGAGAGAGATTGCAGAGAGTTGGTGAGTGGACGGGAGTTAATGATACGAAAGGCCTTCCTTTCAACCTTGTCTAGGAGAGCGGTGTGAGAGGAACCTCCCCACACATGTGAACAATACTCAATACAAGGGCGCACTATGCCCCTGTACAGAGCAAGAAGCTGTGCAGGGGAAAAGAACCCCCTAAGGCGGTTGAGCACACCCAGCTTCTGGGAGGCTGCCTTAGCAAGACTGGTAATATGGTCCTTCCAAATGAGAGCAGAAGAAAAAGAGACACCAAGAATATTGAGAGAAGATGAAGGGTTGATTTTTGTATTGTTGAAGAATAAGGGATAGTCCGCTGGGAGATCCTGACGGGTAGATAGATGGAGAAATTGGGTTTTGGAAGCATTAAAGTTAACAAGGTTTTCTCTGCCCCAATTGGAAATAGTATTTAGATCAGAATTTAAGAGTTGTATGGCTTCATTACGTTTGTCGTTGAGGGATTGCTGGCTTGGGCGTTCTGAAAAGTAATGGAGTAGTGTAAGGTCGAGTCGTCTGCGTATGAATGGATGGGAATTAAGGTACAGTTAAGGAGATCATTTATAAAAATTTGAAAGAGAATAGGAGATAGGACAGAGCCCTGAGGAACACCGGAGTTTATAGGGTGAGGAAGTGAACAATGGCCGTCCACAACCGCGGCTATGGAACGGCCGGAAAGGAAATTAGAGATAAAGGCACAGATGGAGGGATAGAAACCGAAGGAGGGTAGTTTAGAAATTAAAGATTTATGCCAGACTCTATCGAAGGCTTTCGATATGTCTAGTGCAATAGAAAAAGTCTCACCGAAGTCCCGAAAGGAGGATGACCAAGAGTTAGTAAGATATGAAAGAAGATCACCAGTAGAGCGACCCTTAACCTGACAAGCGCGATATAGACGTAGGTGCTAGGGTAGTTATTTGTGCATTTCTAGCCCTGGATTCTGACAGAATTCGTTATATTTACAATATAAACCATTATTTGTTTTCGGTATGCTTTTATTTTACATATATGATGTATATATGAACCTTCAAGAGTGCTAAAATAAGTGGGAAAAGCATTTGGGTGGTGAAAAACGAAGATATTGGCCACCCGGTCATAATCTCAGGCGAGAGAGAGAGAGACAGGCAGCCCTCCCCTCTCGCTGTCTGGGAGTCAACTGAGAAGAGCGGGGCGGTGTGTGCCGGTGTCTGGGTGTTGCATAACGATCTTTTATGCAACCCACTTGTGCTACATTATCGCGGGAGAGAAAAATAACCGATAAATGATGATAATAAGAGGAAAAATAGGTGATAATTGAGGTGGGGAGGGAGGGGGGAATAAGGTGGGGAAGGAGGGGAGGGGGGTGGGTGAGATTTACATGGATGAGTACTGGAGGGGAATTATCTCACCTAGAGACAAATTCCTTTGTTTTGATAGGCCCTTTTTTTTTATGGAAGGCTTTTTTTATGGTCCTGCTTCCGTGAGGCCTATCGCGTTCCCTATAGGAAGCCTTCCGTGAGGCCTATCGCGCTTGCCGGGTTAAGGAAGCCATACTGGGCATCTGAGAGCAGATTATGAGAAGAGAAATGCTTAAGAAATTTGGAAGCAAGAATAGTTTCAAATACTTTAGAAAGACAAGAAATGAGAGCAATTGGACGATAGTTGGAGGGTTGAGAGCGGTCACCCTTCTTTGGGACTGGTTGAATGTGAGCAAACTTCCAGCATGAAGGGAAGACGCTAGAGGACAGAGACGAAAGAGTTTGCCTAGGCAGGGAGTCAGCACGGAAGCACAGTTTTTGAGAACAACAGGATGAACACCGTCCGGACCGTACGCCTTATTAGTGTTAAGCCCAGAAAGGGTAGAAAGTACATCTTTTGAAGAGATTAGGATATTAGGCAGAAGTAAGAGAGAGGAGGGCGGAGAGGGAGGAATAGCACCGGAATCATCCAAGGTGGAGTTTCTAGCAAAAGTTTGAGCGAAGAGTTTAGCTTTGTCAGAGGAAGAAGTGATGGTTGTGCCATTAGAGTGGGAAAGGGGAGGGAAAGACGAGGAAGAGAAATTGTTGGAGAGGTTTTTGGCTAGATGCCAGAAAGCTTGGGAAGAGCTAGAGTTGGATAGTTCACTGCATTTATTATTGATGAAAGAGTGTTTGGCAAGTCGAAGAACAGATTTGGCTTGATTCCGGGCAGAAACATATGAAGAATGAGAGTCTTGAGTTTTAAGGCGTCGGTACCGTTTGAATGCTTCCTCCTTATTGCGGACAGCAGTAGAACAGGTGTGAGTAAACCAAGATTTTTTAGCATTAGTCTGAGAGAAAGAGAATGGAATGTATGCTTCCATGCCCGATAGGATTACCTCGGTAATGCGTTCAGCACTCTCCGAGGGTCCTCGGCCATGGAAGCAGAAATCATTCCATGGGAAATCAAAGAAGTACTGCCGAAGAGCCTCCCAGTCGGCAGCGCCAAAGTGCCACAAGCGCCGACGGCTAGGAGGATCGGGTGGCCGTACTGGAGAGATAGGACAGGTGACAGAGATAAGTTTATGGTCGGAGGAGCCCAAAAGAGAGAAAAGATCGACAGTATAAGAAGAAGGGTTAGAAGTTAGAAACAGGTCAAGAATGTTGGGCCGATCTCCGATGCGATCCGGGATACGGGTGGGTTGCTGAACTAACTGCTCTAGGTCATTTAGGATAGAAAAAGACGTAGGCTTGTTCACCAGGTGGATCAGTAGTGTGAGAGGAGAGCCAATGGCGGTGGTGAACGTTGAAATCTCCTAAGATGGAGATTTCTGAGAAAGGAGAAATGGATAGAATGTGTTCCACTGTAGAGTTTAGATAGTCAAAGAATTTGGGAAAGTTGGTAGAGTTAGGGGAAAGATAGACAGCACAGAAATATTTAGTAAGAGAATGACAGGAAAGTTTGAGCCATAAAGTTGAGAATTCAGAGGAGTCGAAATCGGGAACACGAGAGCAAGTGAGTTTATTGTGCACATATGCACAACATCCGCCTTTGGCTTTGGAACTAGGATAGAGAAAGTAGGAGGATACAGAGAAGGTGCTGCTGGATGTTGCTACAGACACCTGAGTTTCAGTGAGGAAGAGAAGATCAGGTTTGTAGGAGGAGAGATGGTGCTCAACAGAGTGAAAGTTAGAGGAAAGTCCACGTATGTTGCAGAAATTAATATAAAGAGTAACAGGCCGAGGTCCAGGTAATTGTGTGGGGTCGTCAGGGCATGGTCGGTCGGGTGTGGGGGCATTTATGGTCCCTCCCCCTTGGGACTCTGAGGCTGGGCTAGAATTCATTTTTTTTTTTTTTTTGTTTAATTTTGGTGTGGAGGAATGAAGTGTGGTGTGCATGTTTAGTGTAGTGAAGTGGATAGGAGGAGGAGGTGTTTGTGAGAGCTAGCTGGATTGCTCTCAGTGTAAATGTGGCACACAGAAAATCAGTAAGAGAGGCCAAGCAAATGAAACAGGAGTTCCAGCGACTCTTTATCACATGCCTATAACCTCACCTGGGTCTAGCCCTGATCGATTGGTGCCTACAATCTCCCCACAACAATATACAGTATATAATATATATAATTGTTTCTAATAATGATATTATTATTATTATTTATATTATTATTGTTAATATTCTGAGTGCCACGGTTATAGCTGGAGAACTGCAAAGTACTACAAATATCTGTGTAGCCAACCCCAGGACACCTATACCACCGAAGGACATGACAAGATAAGATTAAGCAAAATAAGTCACATTTTAATGAGACGACAGGGCATAATTATGGGGGAGAGCAAAACGATATAGTAATTTATTTATTTATTTACAGAATCAGTTCTAGTTTTAAATTTCTATTCTGGTACGAGTACATGCAATTCGAGGGTTCACTTACGCATTTCATGGACTCAGAAAGACCTATGACCTGTGTTATTGCGTGTCCTCAAGCAATTTAATTGTGATTTGCAGTTTAGTTGGCATAAGATCATGGCATGATTTATTGACACTTGACTTGAATAAACTGATACACTAGCATGTTCCAAATAGGTAGGCGAGAAATCGTGAAACCTAAACTATGTAAATCAAAGTGGGCTTGAGCAATTGGGCTGTAAATGTTCACACATAATCATGGGTTGACCCTTCCCAAATGGCAGAAATTATTAGCACGAATAGTCTGGTCGTTTATGTGTTATAGAGGTTAACCCCTGTTGTACATAGGGTACAGTAATAAGAGTCCCCCCCAGGCCCAAGCAATGTGGCTAAAATGTCAAGATAGAACAACCTCACACCTCAAAAGATGAAGGAATACTGGCTCTCCCAGTCTGCAAAGGGTTGGATATAAGCTGAGAAGTGTTGCCAACTCTAGAGCAGTGATCAAACGGTCGTACTACCAGGCACTGCCTGATACTGGCAGTTACAAGGAAAGTACACTACTGACGTCTCCCTGCCGTCGCTGGGACTGGGGGAGTGATTTATCTACTGACGGCTCCCTGCCGTCGCTGGTACAGAAGGGGTTAATGTTCAAGAGTTTTGGCCTACTGATTTGGACCACGGTATAGTCGCACTACACACTTCAAGCTCAAGATAATTCTACAAACTGACAGTGGAACCCCTGTGATACCGTGTTGTGCAGCTGGAACGACAGTGGATGTTGCGCTGATGAGGACCAGGTGAATCTGGAAGCCACATACGGACCAGGAAGGTGACTATGGAAGGGGTGAGCTTCATTCAGTCTGATCTTATATAGCATGCACATTGCACAGGAATGTTACAGCACGACTGGGGTCGAAATCACGCAATCACATGACTACTACAAAGAAATGTTTAAGTCGAGAAAGCCTTATCATTAACTTAAGATGACAGGCAGCAGTGGAAGACCAAACAGAGGAACAATAATCAACAACATATATATATATATATATAAATATATAAATATATATATATATATATATATATATATATATATATATTTATATTATACAATATTTTCCCACTTGTTACCTGGCCACACCTACTTAACCTAACAGGTACGACACTCCTGGAATGTTTTACTGGGCGAATGCGACGCTCTTTCCGGAAGATAATCCATTAAAAAATAATAAATATATTAATTAAAAATCAAATAAATAAAAAAACGCTCAAGAACCCACGAAGTGGAAGCAATATGTGATTACGTGGCATGTTTCCCCTCCACCACCTCCTGCCTTCTCCCCACATGTGTCCCACCCCCCCTCTATCTCACCTGCCCCTTTCCCTGTCCATATTTATTGGTTATTTTCCCTCCAATTTCCTCCATACTTCCATCTTCCCGCCTAAAATACGTTGTGTCACCATCCCCCACATTCTCTCCCTACCTCCTTCCTCTCCTACCTCTCACATGAGTGAAATAGAGCTGGAAGACTCGGTATGCCTGAAGCAGACTCAGAGACCACATCTATGTCTCGCTTCCTCGTACGCCTCCTTAGCCTCACCCGTCACAATAATAAATGTTTTCACTCAGTATTTTCTCTTTATACCTATTATTTGATTCTTCAACATTCACATGATCAATATACAAGTATAATATGTGCATATGGAGCAGTAATATTGGTGTATATGGTAAATATTTTTTTTTTCTAGAATTGCAGTCAAATCTTTTGCACTGGCGACACCTTAACTTTTTACCAGTGGTGTGTGTGTGTAACACTGTAGCGCCTGGCTATTCCATGTTCTTTTTCATGCATAAACAAGAGCCAAGACGTAATACAATTATATATACGTGAAAGGGAGACAATAGAGCTTTCCAATGACATCTGAATCATCCTTGTACGACAACGGGTTCTCTTGCAATGATCGTGCAGCTGGAAGTGAAAATACCCTAAAATGAGGTATTTTCCCCAGATTTATCCTTATTTTGATAGATAAGGAGGTTGAGGATCGATACAGTAAGTCTTAGTGCGGGTGCCGCCGCTGTCGTGAGCGGACCGAGCCTGCCTGTTGTCCTTGCAATGCTCGCTCTCGCTCTCTCTCTCATCGCTCATAATGGCCTCAAAAAGGCACAAGTCATATGATGGGCACCGCAGGGGTGGCCAATATACTGTCTCCCGTGATATGGTGGTCACCCACCATCGGCTGAGAGTTAAGACGGCGTCTACCTTAATCCTTTGAAAGCTGCTTGTTTTGGCAGGCTACTAAATATCCTGGTCCAAAATCTTTGCCAAAAAAACGTAGTCAGTCAGGGACAATCGAGAGGGTCAACCTACATGATAACAAATCTGTCACATCATTAAATAATCCTCGTAGAAAACAATCCCCAATCAAAATGTTCTTTACCGAACTAACCAAAACAAATTATCAGGCTTGGAAGAAATTTGCATATATTGAAAATCTCTATAATATAGAAATAACTGAATCCTGGCTCAACATCGAGAATAGAGATTTTTGGCCAGAATATTCACTGAAATGCTATAATATGTTCGAGTGTAGTAGAAAGTACAAAAATGGAGGTGATGTTTGACTATACATTACAGAAAGTCTTCATCCTGTACTTGCGTCCAATCAGTCAGTAAGTATTTTTGAGCAATCTATATTAATTTTAAAACAAAAAATCACACAACAAGGTATCCTTAAGACTTATTTACCGACCCCCAGCCCAGCCATCAACTTTCGATTTGTTCATATACAACCAAATGGTAGATATACGTAAAATAAAAATGCGATAGTTCTTGGAGATTTCAATTTGCCAGTGCTAAAATGGGGCGAACCCCTAAACTCCCACACAGGATAAGATCTCTATACAAATTTATTGGAAAGTTTGCTAGATCAGTTTGTCAACTTCCCCCCCGCCCCATGGTTCCAATATTCTCAATCTCATCCTCGCAATGATAAATGATTTAGTAAATCAAGTTGTGGTGGGAGATGAAGCAATCACCGCTCCATAATCTTCAACATTAACGTCGATAACGTCAAACCAAACGAAAGCAAGTAGAACGTACTAAATTTCAGAAAGGCTGACTTTCACATGCTGAAAAATATCCTCAATGTTACCAAATTAAATGTTCAAAAAACAAATATAATAATGCTGTAGAATCTTGCGTAGCCTACCCGTACAAAACCGACGTTAAAATAAAAATAATAAACCTAAATGGTGGAACAAAGAAATCAAAGATTGTTTATTAGCAAAGAAGCTCTCCCATGAAGCAATCTACTGGACCAAATGTCATAGTCATAGGAAGGAAAAATGTTTCCAATCTTTGTCATAAAGCAAAACAAAATAATTAAACAGCAATAAATAATACAAGCAACATATTGTAACCTTAAGCTGGTGAATGTAAGTTTGTTGTGAGGTTTGAAATCAGAGGTGCCACTTCGTCCTAGTTGTCAATGAATTTCCATGCATATCTCGCTTTTGCCAAGGTTTTGGTGCATGTTTGAATATAATAACTCAATGAAGTCCAGCCGCATTCGATCAATGCAACCTCAATCGAGTCCTGCTGCATTTTAGAGGTTAATTAAGTCAAATTCCAAAGAGTTTTATAGTTATTAACTAATATCGTTCTTAACACCAATAACTCTCAATAAAATCAATTAAAACATATGATCCTCTGAGGATTCGAACCCTAGACACCACATACAGAACTTAAACACTATATCAGATGTAAACAAGTAGTTACCTTGATAATTGGCCTGCTAGTTGAGGAGTGGAACAAAGTGATGACGTAAATCAAATGAACCATAATCTCGTTAACTTTTTTTGTGTTAGTGTTACTGATGAAGACATTACTTCTGTTTCTCATATTCTGCCAGTTCATATAAACAACTGCAATGCCCTATGCACCTTTGAAATTACAAACACAGATGTCTTCGATGACATATCAACACTAAGATCCAAGATATCCCCTTGACCCGATAAGTTATCGTCATGTCATTGACTCGCAGAGTGCCATGTCCGTATACTGTATATACAAACTGGAGTGTTGTCACGCCTAGTGCCGCGTCAGTTAATATACGGATTTGCGGAATAATATCTGAAGCTCCGAAACTACTTCACCCACCCCTTCTATATATAAACCACCTTCCATATATACACTGTTTGAGGCAATAAACCATATGAGGCACGACTAAAAGAGTTAAACCTGTATACTTTGACAAACTGCAGAATAAGAGGGCACCAAATCCAAGTTAATACAATTATTAAAGGCTATGACAACATGGATGCAAGTAAGTACTTCACAGCAGGTAACACAGATTGCAGGAGAAATAATGGTTACAAAATTGTCGGAAAGGCGTTTCATTCACATGAAGCGAAGCACTTCTCTTTCAATAGAGTTGTTTACTTATGGAACAAATTGCCTAGAAATGCTGTAGAGTACAACCATTTAAATATCATCATATATATGTATATACTTGTATATATTGCCATGATTCCACGACTGACAGCGTTTTTGTCAGAGTAATGTGACCGTATCAATATCGTTTATAGTACTATAATTTTGTTTTATGATCCAGTTTTCTGGAGCTGAAGCCCTCCAGTTAATTGCTGTGGAAATCATGCTTATATTTTAACAAGTAGCCTAGTAAGGATCATTAGGTCTGTTGTCGCTTGTGTTCCTTTGTATTCCTTTGCTATGTATGGTATCCTCGTAAACATGCATATTGCTATAATGGCTCTGGATGCCTTCATAGTAATTGAAAACTTCCCAGAACGAATTAAAAATGGTAGTGTTACTGTATTTTACATATATTTTAAATCTGTCTATCCATCTAACTATTATACTCTGGCAGATACCCCATTTTATTTATTTATTTTATATTTGTATTTTTGTTTTGGGTGGGTGGGGGGGTAATAACGTTCTAAGATCTAAGGTAGTAGTTGCATAATTATGTCATTTCAGATGACTACTAATATTTCATGATATTATATATGGCATTTGTGTTCATGACAGAAATTGATACTACCGATGACAAATACTTTAATAGCGGGGCTTATGAAAAATGTGAATATGGAAATGATACAGGAAATCCTATATTTTACAACGTGGTGTAGACATTAATCAGGGGAGATTGTGCTGCTGTGGCTAATGATTTTGGTATTTACAGTGAAATACACACACACACACACACACACACATTCGTACGTAAGGGGACGCTATTTTATGCAAGCATATATTTTGTGTGCTGGAAAGTGTGAAAAGGAACAACTTGAGATGGTTCGGCCATATGGAACGTATGGAAAGCGAGAGAATGACTAAGAGGGTGTACGAGAGCGAGGTGGAGGGACAGAGGGGGAGAGGTAGACCGAATATGAGGTGGAAGGATGGAGTGAGGAACTACATGAACGAAGGCGGTGCTGGTTGGGGGGAGGGGCGTCGACTGACTGGGGACAGAGGTGCATGGGGGCGGTTCGTTCGTGGCCACCCCTTCGGGGATCACGGCGTCAGGCAATAGATAGATATATATTTTGTTCAGTATTACCGGTATACTGCATATCTATATATATGTATATACCGGTACATATATACTGTATATATACAGTATATATAAATCCCAAAGACCCTCTTTTGATATATATTTGTACATTTTTCGGTGGAAAAATTTCCCGGCCAAAGGCCGGTTCCTCCTAAAATATAGGCTCCCTATCGCTTGCCAGGAACAAATCGACACCCAAATGGCATGAAAGGTCTTAATATTGACACAGAAATGGGCGAAAGTCTTAACATTTGGAAGCTAATGGGGTTTGTCCCAGGTTCCTGTCGTGGTAACTGTACCATCGAGGTATCAGTGCTGGTTACACAGTCAACAGTCATTATAGCTATGCAACCTATCTCAATCTGTATCTAACCCATACGATAATATTGCAGTGCTATATTATATCCCTGACACTCCAGGACTGCACTTTAACTTTTACATTACGGATGATGTGCCTGAAAAAGTAGTCTTGTATAAACTGTACGATCTTCTTAAAGGGGGCCCACCTCGTTATTTTGCTCTCTCTCTCTCTCTCTCTCTCTCTCTCTCTCTCTCTCTCTCTCTCTCTCTCTCTCTCTCTCTCCTTCTCTCTCTCTCTCTCTCTCTCTCTCTCTCTCTCTCTCTCTCTCTCTCTCTCTCTCTCTCTCTCTCTCTCTCTCTCTCTCTCTCTCTGGGTTGTATCCATTCGGCCCCCTTCAGCCTACTGTTTAAGACGTTTATCCCCATCCAGGTGTTTTTTTCCTGGCGAGCTGTAGCGAGCCAGCATGTTTTTTTTAAATGTTTTTACCAGCAGACTAAATGTGTAAATTTTTTCGATAGAAAAATGTCTCCGACGAAGCCGGATTTCTCCATACAATGCTGGCTCGCTATCGCTCGCCAGGAATAAATCGAAACTTGGATGGGGATGAACGTCTTAGAACAGTAGGCTGAATGGGGCCGAATAGATACAAGCCAGATAAAGAGAGAAACTGAGAAAAAAAGCAGGTCACCCCCCTTAAGGTTAGAAAAAAAACATCATAATATTCACGAGAGTTAAAACTACTCTGGGTAACTACTCTGGAACATATAAACCACGATTTCTTATATTCTGGCATCAACTAAGTAATTCTATAGAGGGGGGTCACCGGCTTGTTATTATCTTTCTCTCTTTTTCTCTCCTTCCCTGTCTCGTATCCATTCGGCCCCATTCAGCAAACTGTTTTCGAATCCACGAAGTGCCACATGTGTTTGTAAATTTCATTAATCGATTTTAGGAGTATAGTTGGTTGTTGGAAGGAACATAATAATTAAGACGTTTATCCCCATCCAGGTGTCGATTTTTTCCTGGCGAGCGATAGCGAGCCAGCATTGTATGGAGAAATCCGGCTTCGCCGGAGAAATTTTGCTATCGAAAAATGTACAAATTTAGCTTGCTGTCAAAACAAAAATATATATATGCTGGCTCAGTACCGCTCGCCAGGAAAATATTGACAGCTAGATGGGGAACGTCTTAAAACAGTAGGCTGAATGGGGCCGAATGGATACAAGCCAAAGAGAGAGGGATAGAAAGAGATAAACAGCGAGGTGGGCTCCCTTAAAATCATATATTCAAAGCGATAAATGCCCAATAATCATAATCAGACATGTTTATTATGAGTCCCGCATGTATCCTGCAAGTTGCCCCCGTAAATTGTGCTCCGTATTCAGCGTGCCTGCTAATTAACACCATTACTCGCACGATCTGTTCCTCGCACCTCGCTAATGACCTACACATATTTGTACTGGCACAATCAGAAAGGACAATCAAAATCACCCTTACATTAGGGGGGGTCACCGGCTTTTGTTTATCTTTCTCTCCTTTGCTCCCTTTCCCTGGCTTGTATCCGTTCGGCCCCATTCAGTCAACTGTTTTAAGACGTTTATCCTCATCTAGGTATCGATTTCTTCCCGGCGAGCGATAGCGAGCCAGCATTGTATGGAGAAATCCGGCTTCGCCGGAGAATTTTTTCTATCGAAAAATGTACAAATTTAGCTTGCTGTCAAAACAAAAACAATTATATGCTGGCTCGCTACCGCTCGACAGGAAACTATTGACACCTGGATGGGGCTAAACATCTTAAAACAGTAGGCTGAATGGGGCCGCATGGATACAAGCCAAAGAGAGCGGAAGAGAAAGAATAAAAGCGAGGTGGGCACCCTTAAGCAATAGACACACAACTAGTAAGCAAGAGAAATAGAACAACTGATTACATAGAAGAACAAGATAAAAGGATCATACAAGAGAGCATAATTAAGTTTATGTAAGTTAATATTTTTAGTGCTTTTCTTCCAAAATGGGCAAGGTAGCACACAAAGAATAACACATACTGTATACCAAGAGAACAAAAATAATAATAATAATTTGGGGAACAAAACAGAACAGATACTCATATATTTTTGTCGATAACATGTACACACTCTTCCCCACTCGAATAACAACAACTAGCACAATCACTCGAATAACAACAACTAGCACAATCATTTAACTTTCTTGATCAGGCCCCATTTGAGCTTAGCCTGACCCCTTTACATGAACAGTCTGTGTCATTGTCCGGTGCACCATTTTAATATAATTCCTTCAAGTGTTCCCAACGGCAATTTTGTTGACTGAGTTCTATTTCGCCACATATTGTTCACGGCTCCCAATACTCTTGTTCCCTCCCTCACATTATGGTCTGTTTTACAGTCATGGTCCCCACTTGGTGCTATGCCTCTCCCCCCCCCCCCACCCCCCCATAAAAAAAAAACACATTATATATATATATTTATATATACCGGTGTATATATTCTGACATACGGAGCCCTGTATGTTAATTTAAGAGTTAGAATTAGAGTTCAAGGAGCCAAACTACCCAAGTGGTGAAGCAGACTAGCGAGCGAACGAGCGAGTGGGCAAACCATCTCGCCCCATACCAGCATGCTAGCCTTCACACCTCGATGACCGATGCTATGACGTATGATCGACGCCAGGAGCTGTGAATGGACCTCGCCCCTGTTATGTGATTCGAGGAGCTATGATTGGCGCCGGCACCACCCGCCGCCTCCTGATTCGTTCCTACACCATCATTGTTTGGTATATAAGACCGAGTTGTGGGCATTCAAAATCAGTCTCATTTGGAGATGGGGAAGGTGAACTTGCAGCTGGAGGAAGACGGGGTGAAGTATTATAATGGGATTGTGACTGTCAGTCAGATTATATAAATGTGTGTTAAGTGTGTCGCGTGTAAACACTTAGGTTATGTTGGTTAGTGAGATATGTGATGGGAGTTAACGTGATGTGTTTAATGTTTAATGTGTTTAATGTGTAACTATTTAATTGGGAATTAACGTGAACGCTACTATTACATGCTTAACTATTTAATTGCGAATTAACGTGAACGCTACTATTATGTGTTTAACTATTTGATTGCGAATTAACGTTAACGCTACTATTATGTACTTAACTATTTTAGTTGACTAACTTGTGGACTAAAGCAACTCTTTAAGTAATTGGGTTATGATGAAAGTAATACTATTGTTTTATATTAATACTTACGAGTTCTTTCATTTTCTTTGAATTAAGCTTACATTGCTTAATGGTGCTTAGTACGGTGATGCTATTGTCTCATATTAGTAATATCGCCTTAGACTAACATGGCTGTGTTAATATTACTTATAGTGATTTTCTAAGCTGAAGAAAATTCTTTTGCTTCAAAATATTATATTTTGCTTTTCATATTATGAGTGAGACCTGAATCGAATCTATGAAACGATCCTGTAACTTTATTTACTCATAATCAAACCTCAATGTTACGTGGTTAAGAAATAAATTTAACTAATTATTAAATATATATCTAACTTTTTATGTGACTTTGATATTACTCCTGATGATAATAATAATATAATACTGAACGTAAGACAAGAACCAAGAATAATTACATTAAATATAAATAAAAGGACATAAGAAAACTATCTATTCATTTCAAAGAGGGTAAGAGACGGAAATATTCTTACTTTAATATTTATCTTTCAAGACTTTTTATAAAATTAATAGTCCTTCTTTAGCTATAACTTATTCGGTTCATAACCATAGCCTACTAAGCTTCGGTTAAATAATAATTCTTTATAAATACTACATGACTTTAATTAGTTTCAGTATTTTTCATAAGTAAAGAGTATCAGTCAATAAAGGATACCAAGTCCTAAGATCCAAAAGGAAAGGAAGCAACAACAGGAAATATTTTATTAGATTTTACTTTTGTTTTGCCTTCAGCTGACTGATACCTTAATATATATCTCTGTGCTATCTAGATTCATCAAGTTAACCACTTGAGGATCAAAGATACGTAACAGAAGAGTGGCGACCTTGCCAGGATTCGTTTCATACAGTTTCACTCAGTTTCATTACCGTTTCACTACTTAACAATCAAATATTAATCATGCCTCAACTAATTAATGAAGAAGATGCTCGAGTTTTCATAGAATCAGAACCCACATCCCCTGATATTGACTGTCTGTCAAAATCCGAACTGAAAGTGCTTGCCTCATATCTCCAATTAACTGTCTCAAACATGTCTAAAGTAGAATTGGCTCAGACCATAAAAACCCACCTGTTCCCTGTAGAAGGCGGGGAGGGTGACGGAGCAGTTGGTGGGATCCCGAGTAAACCTAGCCAACTTGATATACAATTGCCACCTGGTTTGACCGGTGATCAAATATTCGAACTAGAACTAAAAATAGAACTAGCCAGAATAAATACAGAAGAAGCCAGCATAAAAGCCAAAGCAACGACCGAACAAGCCAACGCAAATATAGAACTAGCCAGAATAAATGCCGAACAAGCCAGAGCAAATATCGAGGAAGCCAGAATAAAGACCGAACATTATCAATATCAATATCAAACGGCTCAACTAAATGTCAATACAAATGCTCCCGAAATTGCTCCCCCTCTGGGATTGACTATGACTAGTGTCATTCCACCTTTCACTGAGGATAATGTGCAGGATTTCTTTGTTTTGTTTGAGGAAGTTGCTGGAGGTATGAAGTGGACAAGAGATCAATGGCCTTTTATGTTACAAACTGTTTTGACAGGGCAGGCTCGAGCCACGTATTTGTCAGAAGTAGCAGAAGTTAGGCAGGATTATGACAATCTCAAAGAAGCTATCCTAAAAACCTATCAATTGCAGCCTGAGGCTTACAGGCAATCTTTCCGTAAAAACCAGAAGAAAGTAGAAGAAACCCATAAGGTATTTGCCAGGACCATGACTAAAACTTTCAATCATTGGGTCAAGAGTAAGAAAGTCACAAGCTACAACGATCTGAAGGAGTTGGTCCTGTTAGAAAATTTCCTATGGAAAATTGATTCTTCTGTATCCTATCATTTAAAGGGGAAAAAGGTAGATTGTCTTGCCGACGCCGCTGACATGGCTGACACATACGTGCTCAACAACAAATTTCGTGGAAAGAAGCCCTACGATAATTCTAGTTCTAATTTTAAGTATCCCAATCACAGATCTGACAGACCCAGTCACAAGCCTATAACGTCTTCCCCAGCTAGCCAAAATAGAAATGTTCCCCCAACTAAAAAATGCGACTCAGGGCAATGGTAACAGAGGTGGGCCCCAAACTAATAGTAATGCTCAAAGAGGGAACGTTCCCGTATCCCCTAAAGTATGTACTTTTTGTGGCATGAGAGGCCACCTAGCTTATCAGTGCTGGGCCAAGGAAAAAACGGAGAGATCGGGGCAGACAGTTGCCGCCGTATCTCAAATTCCATGTGCCTTTAATGCAGGACTCCCGACAGAAGGAGTACCTAGCACCAAAAGTTCCTTTAATGCAGGACTCTCGACAGAAGGAGTGCCTAGCAGCTAACGTAAATCATCTAGACAGGGGTTGTAGTAGCATGTGTGGTGCAACCCACAAGGGTTAAACCAATAATAATTTCACCATCAGTGCAGGACAGTTACCGTCCCTTTATTTCATCTGGCAACGTGAGACTAAATGGTTGCTTGCATGAGGTAAAAATTCTGAGAGACACAGGTTCTACTAGCACCCTCATGGTGAATCCTTACACTGAGTGCCCACCTGGCGAACCAGTTGTAATGAGAGGTGCTGGAGGCCAGTTTTATGCATACTTGGTAAAAGGCGAAATTGAATGCGAGTTACTACAGGGTGAGGCCACCATAGCTTTGTGTAGGTCCCAAGATATCCCTGTGCCTGGGGTAACTCTCCTTTTGGGGAATGATGTAGCAGGTGAGAAGGTCCAACCAGACCCCATTTTGTCACTTTCCCCTGTTAACGAGCCACTAACCGGTGAGCTCGAAAAGGAGATGCCAACTGTTTTCCCTGTGTGTGCTGTCACACGTTCAATGTCTCAAGTAGCAGTTCCCTCAGACAGAAATGTACCAAATGTAAGAGTTGATGAAAGGGATGATGAGAGTGTAAATGATGCTCCAACTGTGCCTGATGATGTGACTGAGGTGGATTTATCTGACACCTTTATGGCTCATCTTGACCCTAACGATGACCATGAAACCCCTCCAAATTGTCCTAGTGGCCTGGTAGAGCTACAGAGAGATGATAGTGAATGCAAGGAGTTAGCTGCCAGGTCTGTGAGTGAAGATGAATGTGAGAAGGAGGGTGGTGAATGTTTCTACCTCAAAGGAGGAGTATTGTGGCGAAGATGGAGACCGCCACACAGGACCAATCGATGACGGGGCTTGGGACGTCCATCAAGTAGTAGTCCCCAAACCTTGTCGTAAAGATATCATGGAAATGGCACATTGTATACCATTGGCAGGACACCTAGGTGTGAGAAAAACTCTAGACAGAATCAGATCCCACTTTTACTGGCCAGGAATGCGTGCAGATGTAGTGGAGTGTTGTAGAGTGTGTCAAACTTGCCAGATGACAGGAAAACCCAATCAGAAGGTGCCTGTACATCCTCTGGTGCCCTTGCCCATTTTCGAGAATCCTTTTACTCGGGTGGTAGTGGACATTGTAGGCCATTGCCTAAGACTTCCCAAGGTAACATTTATTTATTAACTATCATGGACATGGCAACTCGTTACCCAGAGGCTATACCCTTAAGGACTACCTCTGCTCCAACTGTAATCAAGGAACTGCTCAAATTTTTCACCAGAATGGGTTTCCCCCATGAGGTGCAAAGTGATCAAGGAACTAATTTTACCTCTAACATTTTCCAGCAGTCCCTGAAGGAGTTGGGTATCGAGCATGTAAAGTCTAGCACCTACCACCCAGAGAGTCGAGGGGTTCTCGAACGATATCATCAGACATTAAAGGGAATGTTACGTAAGTATTGTACAGAGACCGGAGTTGAGTGGGATAAGGGGGTACCTTTTCTTTTATTTGCTACTCGTGAGGTTCCAACTGAATCCCTGGGTTTTTCCCCTAATGAGCTAGTTTTCGGTCACCAGGTAAGAGGTCCTTTGCAACTATTGCAGGATAGCCTAGTTGGCCAGGAGGGGAACCAAAACCTCAAGTATGTTTCAGATTTCAAAACCCGGCTGAGATCCTCATGTGAGTTTGCCGCTCAAAACTTAGCAGTGGCTAAAAGCTCCATGAAGAAATGGTATGACAGAAAAGCCCGTGAGAGGGAGTTTAAGCCCGGTGATGAGGTTTTGGTCCTGCTCCCCCTTTTTGGCCAACCTTTATCTGCCAAGTTCAGGGGCCCATATAAGATCATTCGGAGGGTGAGCATTACCGATTATCTAGTAACTACCCCAGACAGGAGAAAGCCCACGCAAGTATTCCATATAAATATGTTTAAGCCCTACCATAGGTCCCCTGATTCCTCTCCTCCAGATTCTCCCACTGTGGCAGTGAATGTCAGGACCTGTGAGCAGCCTGGTGTGGACAAAGTCTTCAGTTCTCTTACTGACCCGCAACAGACTGTTCCAGAGCCTGAAGGTATCCATGCAGACTTTGACTTGTCATGTAGCCTATCCAACTTTCAGTATAATTCAGTGGCTTTGAGGGAATTACCATCTAAACTATGTCATCTTCCCTCTGATCAAGCGAACCAACTAATCTCTGTTTTATCTCTGTCTCCCAATGTGTTCCGTGATACTCCAGGGCTCACTTCTTTGGCCGTGCACGACATCGACGTAGGGGATGCAACTCCCATTAAACTATCCCCCTACCGTGTCTCGCCACAACGCAGGAGTATACTGCAGGTCGAGCTTGACTTTATGATTTCTAATGAACTGATCACTAGGGCTTTCAGCCAGTGGAGTAGTCCGGTCATACTTGTGCCGAAGCCAGACGGGAGCCATGGGTTTTGTAGGGACTATAGGCAAGTCAATGCTGTCACAAAGAACGATACCTACCCACTGCCACGGATCAAAGATTGCATTTACCAGTTTGGCCTCGTGCAGCAGTAAGTATAATTTAATGAGAGGATTTTGGCAATTAGCTCTCCCTTGTAGCGAGGTAAATATCATGCTTTTGTAGTGCGCTTTTAAGCCTTCAGCTGTGAGATGCCTTGCAGTTCGAATAACGCTCCAGCTACGTTCCGGCTATGTTCTGATGTGGTACCTGGAGACGTTGCCTACTTTGGGTGATCTCCTTATTATATCCTCATTATAATCTTGCTGTTGCCAATCTGGTGGTGAATCTATTTATGTATTATGTTTAATATTATGTACTATACTCCTTAAACTCTTTTCTAGGGGGGAGGTCTGACATACGGAGCCCTGTATGTTAATTTAAGAGTTAGAATTAGAGTTCAAGGAGCCAAACTACCCAAGTGGTGAAGCAGACTAGCGAGCGAACGAGCGAGTGGGCAAACCATCTCGCCCCATACCAGCATGCTAGCCTTCACACCTCGATGACCGATGCTATGACGTATGATCGACGCCAGGAGCTGTGAATGGACCTCGCACCTGTTATGTGATTCGAGGAGCTATGATTGGCGCCGGCACCACCCGCCGCCTCCTGATTCGTTCCTACACCATCATTGTTTGGTATATAAGACCCGAGTTGTGGGCATTCAAATCAGTCTCATTTGGAGTTGGGGAAGGTGAACTTGCAGCTGGAGGAAGACGGGGTGAAGTATTATAATGGGATTGTGACTGTCAGTCAGATTATATAAATGTGTGTTAAGTGTGTCCGGTGTAAACACTTACGTTATGTTGGTTAGTGAGATATGTGATTGGGAATTAACGTGATGTGTTTAATGTGTTTAATGTGTGTAATGTGTTTAACTATTTAATTGGGAATTAACGTGAACGCTACTATTATGCCTTAACTATTTAATTGCGAATTAACGTGAACGCTACTATTATGTGTTTAACTATTTGATTGCGAATTAACGTTAACGCTACTATTATGTACTTAACTATTTTAGTTGACTAACTTGTGGACTAAAGCAACTCTTTAAGTAATTGGGTTATGCTGAAAGTAATACTATTGTTTTATATTAATACTTACGAGTTCTTTCATTTTCTTTGAATTAAGCTTACATTGCTTAATGGTGCTTAGTACGGTGATGCTATTGTCTCATATTAGTAATATCGCCTTAGACTAACATGGCTGTGTTAATATTACTTATAGTGATTTTCTAAGCTGAAGAAAATTCTTTTGCTTCAAAATATTATATTTTGCTTTTCATATTATTTGAGTGAGACCTGAATCGAATCTATGAAACGATCCTGTAACTTTATTTACTCATAATCAAACCTCAATGTTACGTGGTTAAGAAATAAATTTAACTAATTATTAAATATATATCTAACTTTTTATGTGACTTTGATATTACTCCTGATGATAATAATAATATAATACTATTAACGTAAGACAAGAACCAAGAATAATTACATTAAATATAAATAAAAGGACATAAGAAAACTATCTATTCATTTCAAAGAGGGTAAGAGACGGAAATATTCTTACTTTAATATTTATCTTTCAAGACTTTTATAAAATTAATAGTCCTTCTTTAGCTATAACTTATTCGGTTCATAACCATAGCCTACTAAGCTTCGGTTAAATAATAATTCTTTATAAATACTACATGACTTTAATTAGTTTCAGTATTTTTCATAAGTAAAGAGTATCAGTCAATAAAGGATACCAAGTCCTAAGATCCAAAAGGAAAGGAAGCAACAACAGGAAATTATTTTATTAGATTTTACTTTTGTTTTGCCTTCAGCTGACTGATACCTTAATATATATCTCTGTGCTATCTAGATTCATCAAGTTAACCACTTGAGGATCAAGATACGTAACAATATATATATATATATATATATATATATATATATAATTTATATAAACGCGATCCTCTGATTATGGGAGAATATGTGCGACACGAAGCCTCGCGTAAGCGAAATTCGCGTGATTAAAATAATGTAGCTTAATTATGGGATTAATTACTTATAGGCGGCACCCGCCTCCGGACCCTCTTATTTACTCTATCTATTTATGTTTTCTGGGACAAATTATAGTGGTTTGATACATATTAATATCCTAACAGCTAAACAAAATGAGATATGAATTAAAGGATGTAATTTTCACCTCAAATCAAGAGTAGGAAGGCTTGATTGGCTTGAATGGGGGTGCCCTGGTGATCGTGCTTCTGCCGACGAGCTATCCGCACAACAGTACCCTAATTTTTTGGAGGGGGGCTATACTCGGGACCTATCAGCAGTCGCTTTATCAGGAATCTAGGCCCACTCAGGGGTGTACTGGAGAGGAGAAATAGTTTCACAATGTCGGCGAAACGGAGCTCCAAACTATCAGCAACCGCTGCTACACGAATCAGGAATCTAGGACAATGACAATGTATTTTTGCCTCCGAAAATGACTTCTTTAGTTGAGCTCTTGGATGAGCAGATCATTTCCATCTTCAAGTTTCTGTACCAGTAGGCATGGTATAGATTATTTCAAGGAGAAGACCAAGTAAAAATTCAAAGAAAACACTTTTTTTTTCTTTAAAAAACACAAGGGCTGTAGTTTCTCAGGCTACCATTAACCATGCAAGCTTGGAGACAACTAAACCTTTATATTGATTCAGTAATAGGAGGAAATAATTTGAATGGACCACACGGACCTACAACCCACACTGCAAACAGACCAAGAAACGACGCCTCCCCCACAAGTCATGCAAGCCCTCTTAGGACTCAGAAACTGCACATGAGCTTTAAAAACACATTCCGGTATAACACTCAGTGCCAGAACACAGAAATGAAGAAATGCTGGTAAACATTTATCATTTCATTATGGTGCCCCTGTTGGCCCAGATTTGGGAACATTTACCCTCATTCATGCCCAGGGCTCTGTCTATGGCCAAATTTCCTTCTCCTTTCTCTAAACCTCCAGCTTGGTCTGATGAGATATGCTGCTCCGTTTGCCTCGAGGTATGACTAGGCAGGCTAAAATGGTCCGTAACACAGTGGCGAGAAATTACTTTCACAAATTTGAAACTGCGACTGAAAGAGGAAGAAAAGCTTATCCCGCAATTACACCTATCAGTCCGCCGACGCATAAATGCGCCGGGTGACGTCACAGCCTAAGCAGCAGCTTTTTCCCTCTCGTTCATGTCGTGTTATTGAGAGAGAGTTCGCATAGGTGGAAGTGTTTACGGATTTGCTTCACTTTCCCTACCCTAATTCGTGTAATTGAGACCACCCTCGGATACATGGAATCTGCCAGGTTTTGCTCCCCCTCCCCCCTCCAACAAAATGTCCTCCATAACACATAAATACTTGTAATCAGACGACACACAACCTGTCATGATTATCTACCATATATGACGACTCCATTCAAGTGA
>CM064542.1:24062131-24111894 GCA_032716605.1 Paralithodes platypus | reverse complement strand
GTGGGTAAGGTGAACATTGGAAAGGGAATTACTGCCCTGGAACTAATGTCCATGGCAGGATTAGGAAGTTAGTAGAGGACAGATGGGTTAGTAACTGAGGGGGGGGATAAAATAAAGTTATTCATTTACAAACGCAGTCAGTTGCGGGTTTGATGAGAGATATTTGTCTAGGCGGAGTTTAAATGAATCAACGGTGATGCAGTCTATAACGTTTCGGGGAAGCCCATTCCACAAGTTGACAACTCGATTGAAGAAGAAATTCTTAGATTCGTGCGAGTTATAAGATTTACCAATAATTTTGCAACCGTTTCCCCGCGTGTAGTTAGATTGGTCGATAGTGAAGTACTTACTACAGTTCATATTGTCGATGCCTTTGATGATTTTGAACACTTGAATTAAGTCACCTCTTAATCTGCACTGGGTTAAAGGAAATAGATTTAATTCTCTAAGACGCTCTTCATTTGGTTTGTTCTTTAGGCTAGGTATCATTTTGGTAACTCTAAGTTGAACTCATTCTAGCTTGTTTATATCTTTTTGGTAATAAGGGCACCAGGATTGAACGCAGTATTCCAGAAGAGGGCGGACTAAGGAATTGTAAAGGGTTAGGATAACTTCTTTGGATTTATGCTCAAATGACCTGCCTATAAAGCCAATTATTTTGTTTGCCTTCTTAACAACTTCTGAACATTGTTGACTCGGTTTTAGGTTACTCGATATTGTTACTCCCAGATCGGTTTCTCTGTTTACATTCTTAAGCTGAGTGCCATTCATCGAATAGTTTGCTTTCTCATTTAGGTATCCGACATTTAGTACTTTACATTTATCCGCATTGAAACTCATTTGCCAAATTTGGGCCCAACATGACAATTTATCTAGATTGTGTTGCATATCGTCAACTTGTTCTTTTGAGAGTACGCTATTTGCAATTTTTGTATCGTCAGCAAACTTTGAGATTGTACAGGTGAGACCCTCATCTATGTCGTTGATGTAAATTAGAAAGAGAATTGGTCCTAGTGCCGATCCCTGGGGTACCCCGCTACTTACATTGGTCCATTTAGATGCCTTACCGTTTATGACTACCCTTTGCTTTCTGTTGCTGAGCCAATTTTCTATCCATTTCAACACACCGTCTTGTATTCCATGCGCTTTTAGTTTTAGCAGTAAACGTGTGTGGGGAACTTTGTCAAAGGCCTTTTGAAAATCAAGGTATATAATATCTACAGCTTACTCTCATCGTAGAGGTTCAGGATATCGTGGAAGAAGTCCAAGAGGTTTGTTAAACAGGAACGTTTTTTACGAAAGCCGTGTTGAGTATCTTTAAGTATGTTACTTTCCTCTAAGTGATTTACGAGTCTGTCTCGTATGACCGTTTCTAGCATGTTACATACAAATGAGGTTAAGCTAATTGGACGATAGTTACTGGGTAGGGATTTGCTGCCTTTTTTTAATATCGGTGTTACGTTGGCTAGCTTCCACTGATCAGGCATAGTTCCAGACTCCAAGGATTTATTGAATAGTAATGTCAGTGGTTTGGATAGCTCATCCTTAGCTTCCTTTAGAACTCTAGGCGAGATTGTATCAGGTCCTGGCGTTTTATTTACCTTGAGTTTATCTAAACAATTCAATACTTCTCTCTCTGTAACGGTGATATTGCTTAGAACATCTGAATTATCAATCTGAATCGGCGATGGTGTAGGGATATCACTGAGGTCTTCTGTTGTAAAAACTGATGCAAAGAAGGTATTGAGGGCAATACTCATTTGTACTTCGTCTTTGGTGTATTCTCCATTTTCATCGACTAACGGTCCAACAGTTGAAGTAACTACTTTTTTCTTTCTGATATAACTATAGAATTCTTTCGGGTTTGTTTTACTTTGATTCGCAATATGTAACTCTAAGGTCTTTTTACTTTGCTTAATTAACTTTTTGGCTTTGCGTCGTAGCTCTACAAATTTCACCGTTCTTCGTCATTTTGTGAGGATTTTAATCTATCATTAGCAAATTTTTTAGCAAGCAGGCAGTTTGAAATATCTTTATTCCACCATTTGGGCTTATTATTATGGCCTGGACGCCGTATTTTCGATGGTATGCAGTCTTGCACTGCTTTTAGGTAAGTGGTTTCGAATAACTTCCAAGATGTATTTATGTCGTTATTGTTAATTAAAAAGCTCCAGTCAGTTTCTTTAAACATAGCTCTAAGTTTATGGAAGTTTGCTTTCTTGAAATTAGGGACTTTTTCGATGCTACTATTTGGTTCGTTACTAGTAAACTTTAAAGTGAAAGTTATCGTACGATGGTCGCTGTTACTGAATTCATCACCAACATTCAAATTCTCTATCAATTCTTCTTTTGTTGCAAGTACAATGTCAAGAACGTTATTACCACGGGTCGGCGTTCGAACAAATTGATAAAGCGAACTCTCTTGCAAGTTCGTATACAAGTCATGTCCGGAGTGTGAAGTAAGAGTATCGCCCCACTTGGTCACAGGTAAATTAAAGTCGCCAAAAATTACAGTATCTTGTGAGCTACTTACATCTGCAATTTGTTCGTAAATTTCTCGGTCAGTTTGCACTGATTGAGCTGGAGGTCTGTATATTAACGCAAGTATTATTTTTGTACCTTTATTATTCTATATTAGCACAAAAGATGTGTCGACGTTCACAATTTGATAAATACTTAGTTATTCGCTGCTCACTCTCCCCTCCAATATGTACTGTTCTCTTCTAGGTTCTTACTGTATTAGACTTAGTTTATACATGTTAACCTTTTTAGAAGTAATAAGTATTATATACATTCACTTTACCTTCCGTATGATTTACTCTCAATTATAATTATATATACAACTTTAAATATTGTGATCGTGTACTCTGTCCCAGCCTCAGTCTTCCAGTTAAAATATGATACGTTGCACCCCTAAAAGGTTATTCTACAGATCCTGGATAGTTTGCCTTTGACTGGCCAGTAGACAGGCTGTTCAGCTCTCATATGGAATAAGAAAGGCAAAATATGTGTTTTAGTAATTGTATTTATTGCTTTTGTCATGAACTAAAAAATAATGGGAGCAGGCCACTTCGCCTCATCACCACTTCGCCTTGGTCGCTTCGACTCATGACCACAACGCCCTACAACCATTTCGCCTTGGTACCACTACACCTCACGACCACTTCGCCTCACGACAACAATAATTCCGCTCCAGTTCGCCTCACGCTTTCTTACCGCTTCGCCTCCTTACTAATTTGACGCACAATTTGAACGATGTTCATTAGTGTTTGATAGTCGAAACTTTGTATTCTTCATTTATTGTTTCCACTGTTTCCATAATTTATCCACCTGTGTTATGTGTTTATGCCTTTTGAAATTGTTAATTATCAATTCATTGTTTTTTGAAACATTGCTACACGGCTAAGAACGAGGCGGTATTCAATAAATGCTTTGATCAATCGCATTACTTGACAGCTACTCAATAATTTCATTTAATCATAGTACATTTCACTGAATCATTCCACTTAAACACTGAAATGGTAAATCTTGGAATGTGGGTGAATACAGATGTGGTTGAATGGGTTGTTGACTGAATAGGGAAGGGTTGGTGGTGAGGAAGTGGAAGCAAAATGTTGAGATGATAGTAAGATATATAACGAAGGATGTCTCTAAATTTGCTTACTCAATTATATGTTTGTTCTTTTATAAGAAATGGCATTATGTAAACATTCAGTGAACGAAGATTATTACACTTTAATGTTATATTATTTTTGTTCCATCCCTTTCGAGATAGAAAAACAGATATCATTATATAACCCAATTATACCCATTTAATATTATTTATTCTGCGTAAGCAGAGCGGTCCCCCCCCCCCCCCCCTCCTCACCCCGTATAGTGGTACCCTGACAGTCGAAATATCCGTGATTGTGATATTAGTAGTGATGCTGATAGTTGTACTGATAATGACGAAAGTAGTGATGATGGTGACGATTGTGACCGTAGTAGTGATGATGACAATAGTAGTGATGATTGTTGTAGCACAAGTGATGATGGTGACTAGTAGTGGTGATGGTGACAGTAGTAGTAATGATTATGATAATAGTACTAGTAGTGATGATGGTAACAGTAGTCGTGATAATTTTCATAGTATTGATGATAATGATAGCGATGATGGTGATGATAGTATTGGTATTGGTGTCTAGTAACGATGATGGCGACAGTAGTATTGATGATGATAATAGTATCCTAGTAGTGATAATGGTGACAGTAGTAGTGATGATGGTGGTAATAGTAGTGATGATGGTAACCCATCACAGAGTTGAGTATCACCATCGAGTAGCAATATTGTTTTAAGTTTATTGACTTCCATATTAATCGGTGTGAGTTTTTTATAATGACTGCAACAAAATGACTGGAGTGACTGGAAGATGTACTACTAACAATGACAGCCAAATGCATAGGACAAATGATTTCATATAAGAAATTTCGTTTTAGAAAAGATACAGTCAAACCCTGGTTGTAGATATGACTGTGAAATAGGTTACTGAGTACTATAGGAATATCAAGCATTAGTTTCAAGACAAAATTAGATGGGCTGTTTGTGGAGGGGATCAGGTGCGGTATTTATAAAGCACTTTTAGGCCTAAAAGTAGCTTTAAAAGATGGTGGCAACTTTTAAAATATAAAAGTTGGTTAACAAAAACATTTAGCGGCTAAAAGTAGCTCTTAAACCCGACGAAAACTAATAGTCCTCCTGGGGACTTTTAGCACTTAAAAGTTACTTTTAGAGGACGACGAAGATAGTTGAACAACAAATCCGCCACCAAGGAATTTTCGTGTTAGAAAAGAATTATTGGATTAATATAGCGACTCTGAGTTAATCGAAAGATACCACTACAACTATAAAGGAATCCTTATAATAAGAAACATGTTGAGAGAAACATAACAAAGTAGAACTGAGAGGAACAAAGCTCTTAACCCCGAGATGAAAGTGTGTATTACCCTACGTTATTTGGCAACGGGCAAAATATAACTGTGTGAGTAACTCATGATGGCATGATTTTAGGTTAGCATATATTATCAAGTGCATTCTGTTAGGTAACTCTCCTGATTCTACCCATATCACCCCGCACATCATACTACTCAAAGGTGACCCACTGTGTGTTCTCCAACGTATATATTAGAAAGGAATATACCACTATATCAACCTATTCTAAACATTTCCTTTCATATGTCCGAGTACATTTTTACCGGTCTCTCTATTATTAAATGGGTGCAAATCCTTAACTCCCGTTTATTTGTCCTCCTCCGCCCAACCACAGTTCCAGCGACCTCATTGACCTCTTCCTAACTTGTTGGAAGAATACGCAAAAATAGACCAAATAAAAGGAGTACAGAAAAATTAAAATATAACTTTCGAATCTTCACAGGATAGGCCTATTTAATAACGTCTGAGAACAAGTATTTGCACACTAAAGCAATCTTCCATAGGAAGAAAGGTTGCAGAAATTAGGCTTTGATTCGTTAGAGAGACACAGAGTTAGAGGGGATATAATAGAGGTGTTCAAGTGGGTTAGTGGGATTAATAAAGGGGACATGAAAAAACATACGAACATAAGAAAACTAGAATCTGCAGTGGGTCGATTGGCTCACATACGGCAGATCCTTTTCAAAGCCAACCCATCTCGTTTTTTCCTTTTAAATTTTAACTTTTCCTTGTAACTCATTGTGAAAGGATAGAAACACGTTTTTGCATTTACAGTAATTACTTGTGTTTCCCTGACCCTTGCTTTAGGCGGCATCACACGATAATTGTTTACATTTTTTTTATGAACAAGATTATACGAGCAATATTATGGGGCACTCGCAAAAGTATTGGAATCTATTCTGAAAGTAGAATATGATAGGTGGTTGAAATCTTGTGTAACTTAAATATTTTATCTTTCAAACGAGAATTGCTGAGAAGTATTGCTGGAAGAGGGATAGTGTGACACCAGTTTCCTAACCCGTCATCTCATCTGGGCTATAATCCCTACAATAATCCCTACTAACGCCTGACTTGTCCGCCCCCAATACCCACCTACCTAACTACCCCCCCCCCCCCCCCCCCCCTTCTCTCTCTCTCTCTCTCTCTCTCTTACGTGGATACCTTCACATGTTGGGATAATAAATAATGAAAGAGCGGACGAACTTGCTAAATTAGGAACGGAGAAAGACACAATAGATTACGAGTGCATTCAATCTTTAAGACAAATTAAATCAACAATTAGAAAAAAACAAAAGGATGCGGAACTTTTTATGATGCAAGAAAAACACGCGAATAGTGCAACATTCTATCACTATAATAACGTTGCACGGCGAACTAGCTTCATATACGGAAACTTAAGAAGTGCTTGGAAGGACTCCTTGTGCACACGACTTAGGTTAGGATATTGTTACATGTGGGAACTTGGTGTTCCTAAAGGAGAACACGAAATATGTTGTCAACTATGTAAAAAACCAAGAAGTCATACCTTAAATCATTATATACTGCACTGCCAACACCTAGCGAAATATAGAAACAATGTCATAGATAAGGTCGATGAACAAATTATATGGATGTTCAATCATAATATGATTACTCAAATAATAGCCAAATGCAAAAAAATACAATACATCGTATGGTAAATATACATAAAACAAAGTTTAGGATTTAGTGTTATGATTATTATGTAATTGATAGCCTCATTATATCATTATTGTTATTATAATAATAAATGTGTATGTATACACTGTATATTGTGAAATTTGTGTGTTATTGTATGAATTAATGTGTGTATAGGTATGTATATAGGCAAGTCACCAGTTGATGGGGAAAGAACCTGGACATTCTTGACCGTGCTAATCCTCCTTAATTATCCTACTGACTCCACCCCCAGCCAACGATTCCTATTGTCCTATCCAGTTTGAACTTGTTCCTACATTTCTACTTTATTTTTGCATATCCTTATTTATATTCATATCTTTGCATTATAAACAATAGGTCAACAATATATAATACAATAGCATCAACATATTTAAGTGTAAATTACTAATGAACTCTCTCTCTCTCTCTTCTCGCTCTCTCTCTGTTTAGTTTCAATATGAATACAACACGCAACCATGGCTGGAAGTTAGAATTGAAAAGGTTCAGTACTAATATATGTGGAAACTGTATTATACAGTATACTGTATAAGATGTGTTCCACTGGGAAAAAAAAAATCCCTCAAAAGATGTAAACAGTCCTTCAGTAGAACAGTTCAGGAAGGGAGTAGATGGTATTTTGCACACTGCAATGAGTGTAGAGCACTAGATAATCCCTCACTTTCCTCTTCGAGTATCTCTCCAGAATGGACTGCAAAGTCTTTGAGATACTAACTATTCCTTGTAACTCCTTGTGACTCTTCTACCGCAAGAAACAGACAAAGGAAATATGGAAAAGGTCTACTATTCCGACATGACGATCCTAGGATTAGACTATACATTATCACGGGAGTGTTGAATTTACCACCTCGCTCTGCTCTCCCAGACTCCGTTCACAGAGTAGAAAATATGATTTAGAGGATAATTAATCGGAAATTAATTGAAATTAACGATTAATTTAAAGATATTTCGATTAAGTTAAGTTAAGTTAACCCATTTTTCAAAATAGTTGGTTAATCGGAAAAAGTTAAGTTAATTAACTTAACTGACCCAACTCTGAATTACATACATACATAAATACATACATACCAAATGACGATACCAAAATGGGGAGAACAATTGATTCAGATAGAGATATAGAGTGCCTCCAAAGGGATCTAGATACCTTACACGAATGGTCAGTAAATTGGCAGATGAAGTTTAACATTGACAAATGAAAGGTATTAAAGATAGGGAAGATGCATACAAATGTTAAATATAAACTAGCTAATATGGAATTAGAAAACTCGAATTGAGAGAAAGATCTAGGTGTGTTTGTTAGCAATGATTTGAAGCCTAGAAAACAGTGTATAAGCGTTCGAAACAAGGCAAACAGGATTCTCGGATTCATCTCTGGGAGTGTGAGTAACAGAACTGCTGAGGTTATCTTAAAACTTTACTTGTCATTAGTGAGACCCCATATGGATTATGCTGTTCAATTTTGGTGTCCTTATTACAGAATGGACATAGATTCATTGGAGAGAGTACAACGCTTGGATCTTCTGATCACCGTCTGATACAGGCCACCTGTCTATCAGCTACCACACCTTCCCACTCTGAACCTGTTTTGGTGACTAAATGGCATTACGATAGGGCAGACTGGGAGGGTCTTCAAGGTTTCTTTATTGATATTCCCTGGACCTCTTTCTTTTCTAATGATGCACACTCCACCTTGAGCCACATACAAGATTTTGTAAAAATTGGAATGGAAACTTTTATTCCTCATCAAAAGTACAGTAAAAGATCTATTTCACCTAAATGGTTTGACCATAATTGTGCTTGAGTAACTGAACAAAAAGCAATAGCCTACAATGCATACACAAGATCAAAAACACATGAAGCCTTTAATTACTTTAGAAACATCAGAAATCATGCCAAAACTGTATTAAACCTAACTAAATCAAACTTTCTCCACAAGCACGCAAATAAACTTCTAAATAATCCAAATGATAACAACATATTTTGGTCTACTCTTAACTCATTTAAATCCAACTTCACTACTGCTTCATCCATTCCACCATTAAAATCTCCGACTGGCAATCTTGTAAGTGACCCACGAGGTAAAGCTAACCTTCTTGCGGATATTTTCTCCACCAACTCAACCTTAGATGAAATAAATCAAGATGTCCCTGTACTTAATTTTAATTCGCCTGAAATTCCCTCACTTAAGATCCACACCAGACATGTCAAAACTATTTTGCAGAATCTCTCAGTAGATAAGGCTCCTGGTCCAGATGAAATTCCTCCAATAGTACTTAAGAATTGCTCCTTGGTGCTCGCTCCTGTATTGGCAAAATTTTTCCGTCTGTGTACTCATACCTCATGCTTCCCAGTAACCTGGAAAGAAGCAAACATCCATCCAGTTCCTAAAAAAGGTGCCTCTTCAGATCCATCAAACTACAGACCAATAGCTATAACTTCCACTCTTGGTAAAGTCTTTGAAATTATATTAAATAATCACATAATTAAGCATCTTGAGAATAATAAATTAATCAGTGATAGGCAATATGGTTTTAGACATGTCGATCAACTGCAGACATGCCTTGCCTTCTTACGCATCAAATCAACCAAGCTACAGACCAACATGGTGAAACACATACAATAGCACTGGATATATCAAAGGCATTTGATAGAGTCTGGCATCAATCCTTATTGTCGAAGATGTCACACTACGGCCTTGCATCATTAGTTCCACTAATTTCTTCTTATCTTCATAACAGAAAAATATGTGTAATGGTAGATGGCCTTTATTCTCAATTTCACTCAATAAATGCTGGTGTTCCCCAGGGATCAGTTTTGGCCCCAATTCTGTTCCTCATGCACATCAATGATCTCATATCTACCACTCATAATCCAATACATTCCTACACAGATGACTCAACACTCCACAGTTCCTTCACATTTACCAATTCTTTCACCCAACCCGATCTTATAAATTCAAAAATAAGCACTGCAATTTCTCTGAACCAGGACCTTTCTAGAATTAATGGATGGGGACAAAAGAATCTAGTTTCCTTTAATGCACAGAAAACCAAGTACATTCAATGTTCTAACCGACAGAATCTCACTGACTCCCATATATTTTTTAATGATGTAAATATTCCCACTTCCCCTAGTATTGACATTCTCGGTGTAACATTAACTACTAACTTAAGCTGGACACATTATGTTAGAGGCATTGCTAAGAATGCCTCTAAAAAACTGGGACTCCTGTACAGAGTTCGAGAATTCTTCACTGACGAGCAGTTGGCCGTGATATATACAAGTCATGTGCGTTCTCAGATGGATTACTGTTCACCTCTGTGGGGTGGAAGTGGAGTGGTTGCATTGAGGCAGTTGGACAAAATTCAAAATAAAGCTATTAGATTAATCAATAACCCTGCAATCACACAGGACCTTCCTACATTATCCATACGAAGAAACGTTGCATCCCTTGCATTATTCTACAGATATTTTAACAGCAATTGTTCCGAGGAACTTGCTTCAATTGTGCCGCCTCTCCACATCTTTCCCCGTAGAACTAGGGCAGCTGAGAGCGCCCATGAATTTACACTTTCTCCTCCACAATGCAGAACTTCTGCTTATCAGAATTAATTTATCCCCAGAGCTACTACTCTTTGGAATTCACTTCCCTCGAATTGCTTTCCACAAACTTACAATCTACAAATGTTTAAATCCAGTTGTTACAAACATTTTATGAATGGAGGATGCCTTTAGGCACATGGACCTTTTTGTTTTGTCTGTGTTTTTCCTTCCTCCGTTCATTGTCTCTTAAAAAAAAAAAAAAAAAAAAACGTAGAATGACAAAAATGATCCATAATATTAGAAATCTTCTGTATAAAGAAAGGTTGAAGAAATTAGGCTTACATTCGTTAGAGAGACGCAGAGTTAGAGGGGATATGATAGAGGTATTCAAGTGGGTTAGTGGGATTAACAAAGGGGACATGACAAATGTACTAAAGCTCAGTGATAGCAAAAGAACTCGTACCAATGGTTTCAAATTAGATAAATTTCGTTTCAGAAAAGATATAGGCAAATATTGGGTTGGTAACAGAGTTGTAGATAGGTGGAATGGACTACCAAGTGCTATAGTGGGATTAAAAACGGTAGGGAGCTTTAAGATAAAATTGGATAAGCAAATTTAATGGACAAGAAGGGTTGGGTGTGAAGGGGGATCAGCCGGGTTGGGCCAATCAGCACTCTGCAGACCCCCGTAATCCTGCGTTAATCTCTAACCGTTTTGGTAAGATGATCCTCAGGGTATTAGAGTGTTGAGCCTATAATTGGGCTTTGTAATTGGGGTTGTGTGGGACAGGGATCTGCCTTGCTTAGGCCAATCGGCTTTCTGCAGACTCCCATTTTCTTATGTTCATATGTTCTTATACATACAAACATACATGCATACAAACTTACATACATACAAACATGCATACATATATGCGCAAACATGAAAAATCATGAGGCAAATAAGTAGTGAGGCGAAGTGTTATGGAAGCTGAATCATGAGGCGAACTGGTGCTGAGGCGTCATTGACGCAAGGCGAAGTGGCAGTAAGGCGTAGGTGTGGCAAGGCGAACTGGTCGTGATGCGTAATGGACATAGGTGAAGTGGTCATGAGGCGAAGTAGTCGTGTGGCGGAGTGACTGGAAAGCAAATAATTAAGCATACAAATGGCAAACAACCCTAAACACCCAAGGATTCCAGTTAATGCATCCACAATGGATATCACAATATAATATACAAATGGTGGAACCTGCTATCAAGGTAATTTATGCAACTGAGAAAGAAAGATCACAGCATTTCTAGCAAGTATTTTGATAGAAGCCTTTCATTCGTAGCTGGTAAAGTAGACGATGAAGTAACTTGGGAAAGACTAATATGCTAGCCTTAAGTAATGGGTTTCAACCAGCATAAGGAACTACCGTAGGCTTACAAAAGCTTAATGCAGCAAATTATAATGGCACTTTTATTAATGCATTCAAGCTCATATGCAAGTACGCAAAAGAAACTTACCCTACGTCCACTGCTAAAAACCTTGATCAAACCAAATTTGAGCTACTCATGCGTGTGGTACCCACATCAATCAGTCAACATTTCGCCATACAGAACCCCACCTACACTGACACAAGGTCCATAGATACTCGTTGTATCTATGGACCTTGCACTGACAAAGATATAATCGTCATACGGAAGTTCTTCCTCACACGCAAACAAAATTCAGACTCAGTAGTTGGGAGAGCATCAGAGAAATCCCAACTCGAGCAAAACTGGAATGACAGAGTTATCCACAACCCCAAACCCCAATATCCTTGGAATCGACCACCCCGCTGTCACCACTCCTCCATGCCCCCACACCTCCAACATCCCAATCCTCTTACCTACCAGAGACCCCCTAATTACCCCTCATAATACTTCCACCCTCATATCCATGTACCGTGCACCGGTATCATAGATCCATTCGAGCTCCAAGGTTGCTTGTTGTACAGTCGCAATCCCTAAATGTAATCCCCCCCCCCCCTCGACTCAAGAAATATTGGTATCCTGGGTCTTTCTGGATAACAGGAGAACGTGGCACAAACAAACATACTCCACTCCGATTTAGCACAGGTGGCTCAAACAGCAAAATGAACCCTTGATGGTTTTGAGGTCTCAACGTTAGTTTTTGCTTTCCATTGCAATCAGTTCTTTAAAGGTAAGCCAAATGAAATATTTCACTATTGTTTGTGTATAAACAATAATTACAAAAAGTACATTTCTCATACGGTTATATTTAGCTTGAAACGAATTAAGTTCGAAATAATTTAAACAAATTCCTCAAAGTGTCCGAAGCCTACAAGTTCAAAATAGAATAAACTGTTTAGGCAATACTATTTCTAGTAACAACACACTATTTATTTAACGAAGGTCATAATACAGTGGCTAGGTATAAAGATTGGCCAACTATATTCAACCCAAGCTACAGTATATCGCAACTCGAAATCACAAGATCGAGTCGAGTCCTTCCGAAATAAAAAGCTTGATTATTATACCCCGGGTAATTCTATTTCGTGTTATAAAACCTTGCTAAAGTGCTTTCCTAAATATGTAATTACATATATTTACACAGCTATAATGTGATATAAAGGGCTTAGTTCATTATTAATAAATACAAAATCAATATTTAGTTGTTCTAATTTCGTCCGTGAGGGATTAGGGAAGCCTTTCTGTGAGGTTTAATAATATGGCAGTAAATTATGAATAAACATAATCCATCATGCAACACATGTCTACTATTTGCGACCATACAAAACCTGCGCAATACCTGACTACCGTAGGTAGTAAATTTGGTAATTGGATAACATCAGTTTAGTTTTTTCCTCATGGGAGGTACCTAATGCTGCCATGAACTCTGTATTCAAAAGTCAATAGTATCGTAAAAATAGTGATTATTGAATCATGAGGATATAAATCTGCGCTGTCATCTCGGACAGGATTATCCGCCCCACCCCAGCCCAACGTAAGCCTCAATTTCATAGGGGGCTGTATCATACGGGACCACGAACTCGCCCCTCATCCGGACAGTACAGTAATAGTAAATTTACTACCCCAACCCCAACGAGTTGCCTATGCACAACAGGAAGAATCCTCTTCCAAATACCAAGAACCTGAACCCTTTGATGGTTTCCACCAATAAATAGAAAACCTGCAATTGCACGAGAATTAATCCGAAGGTCATGGAGGGGATTATTTTTAGGAATCCCTACAACCAATCCCAGTCGCTGGGGCCTCCAGCAAATTGCATTAACCTCCCACCTATGACAAAATCAAATCAACTTTCTCACGTCCAGTTAAGTATTATGGAAACATATTACATATTACACTCTCAAGTGCCACTTGCTCTACCGCAAGACGATACTCACACTAATCTTTCTACATGCAATGTATTATACATCCACAGATAAAGCTAAACCCATGCTAATATTTAGCTTGGAACTCATAAGATAAAATGATCATATTGAAAATGGCAATATATGAAATATTAAATCGATTTTCTGTGTTTACACAGTCATAATTTCGTTACATGCAAAGCAATAAAAGAATGTTACTATATGAAAGAGAAGATATTGTTTTACGTTAATTCCAAATATGTCATCAGCATGTATCTATCCTTAATAGCTGTTTTTGTATTATTATTATTAAAATCGGTACATAGAGTAAAACTTATGTATGCGGAACAAAGCAAAATAACTCTATATTGCTTTTTAACCACAACAATTACGTTTAATTATATCTCAATAGAAAGGATAAAGCCTAATCTACTATATTCCAGCATCAAAACCCACATAATGATAAAATATCATCGATTTTACCGTAGCTGATTGAAAATATGTTGTTATGCAACATCAGTTCACTTTGACCGTTATATCTCCAAAATATATGTCCATGGGTTTTTTCTATGTATGACGTGACTATTATTGTTCATGCTCTGTTTCAATAATACAACATGGAAATTGTCGATCATCAATAGTGTTTTTTATATGAATTTAATGGCAGACTATTATACGCCCGCCGACTTCAGACTCGTATCTGTGTACAGTAGTTTTCGGTATTGTCCTTGTCTGGGAAGGTATACTAGAAATATAAATATTAATGGTATGTATAGAAAGTTGTGTGAAGATGATTATACAATAATATCGAAGTTCCTACTCCTAATATTTGATTTTATATGAATATTTATCAATGGGCATTCGTTGGCTGACAAAAATCAAATAAACCTTTATAAGGGTTTTTCTTCAAAACTTTCACATCGTACACATAAACTAGCTAACACTATATACATATTATTAAAGTATAAATAACATATTCAAAGACATATAACGCTATCAAGTAATATTAGATACACATCCCAATAGACCAACCAATAAATCCTCCATCTTTAAATGAATCGAGAGCTACATTCCTGCTTCACTGAAGAACATAGACTGAAAAATTCGCTCTTTCTATCTCCCGGCAGTGGAAAATTGGCTGAGAGTAAAGTCGCCACATGTTTGCCATTGTGAGTATGTGACACGTATCTGAACCTTTTATCTGACAGAATTTGACTCTAATCGGGTATTGGGCTTATTTTTACCGAATTTTGGAAAACACCAATACGGTCATAGCATATTGGTGCATTTAGCGACACTATTCATGAATAGGCAAATCAAGTATTGGAGCTTTAAAGGGTTATGTGACACCGCAGCCAAGCTACTTGTCGATACTGGGGCAGCCCGGTCATGCATCAGTAGTAACTACTTAAAAAAAGGGCGGGTGCCCGACCCCGAAAGGGGTTGAAATAGGGAGCTAACCCCCCGCCAAAGGCGGATTTCTAGGGCCTTTCCTAGCTGATGCGGAGAGGATTGGGTTCTAGTCATGTGGTAATGGGCTGGTCTATCAGAGTGAGAACTGAGCGATCTCTGCCATACCCATAGCTTACTCTGACTGTTCCTTTAACTTATATATTTTCTAGATCTC
Source organism: Paralithodes platypus (assembly GCA_032716605.1). NCBI lineage: Eukaryota > Metazoa > Arthropoda > Malacostraca > Decapoda > Lithodidae > Paralithodes > Paralithodes platypus. The sequence goes on along the minus strand of CM064542.1, from coordinate 24,096,719 downwards.
AAGTGACGGCGTCTTTTCCATGGATTGACCTCCCAATCTACCAAGATTGGAAGCCAAAGCGTAACATTTTCCCCTTGCCCCTCAACTTTCTCTTCATAATTGCTGAGGGGCACAGGGCCCTGGGTGGGGCTTTGGTTTCCCGGGCGTTTCTGCACCCTCCTCAGCTCCCCGCCATGGAGTGGCTTCGGTCACCCAGGCTTTATTATGGTCGGCAGGGAGGGTTCTGTGGGGGCGCTCGGTTATGGCCTTGGAATTGCTCGGGGCCTTGGGGCTGTTCGGCCAGGCAGCTTGGGTAACAACAACAACAACAACACCTTAAACAAAAAAAAACGCATCTATTCAGTCCCCTTCGTTAATCTACCACCAAACTTATGGGTGTCAGAGATAACTTATTGTCCGTGCGCGGTATTTCGCTCCCCATAAAAGTCACCATCTTAGTGGGGAGATCATTCACCACCTATTCATTGTACCCCTGTCAGACCTACGACAGCTACCTGAGTTTAGATTTGTTGCAAGTCACCACCTGATATGGGAAGATCACTCAGTACCTTAAGCACAATGCCCCTGCCAGACCTACAACAGCTACCTTGGTTTAGATTTGTTGTATCTGTTAGCCACACAATTATATAGCGAGCATCGCCAAATGAATTTCACGGAACCTTGAGACCCCTTCCCCCCATCTAATAGCCCTTGTCATGACCATGCACACTAGCACCATGCCCGCTCCTCCCTCCCACCACAAAATGTTGGTACAAATCAGACACCCGACAAACGATGCCCTGGTATCCTTGCTCCACACAGAAGACCATAATACCCTCTCATACTTGGAACCGCAATTAGTGTATTCAGGAAGGGTGTCCTCAATTTAAATGCATGGATATGCGATTAGTGAATTGGATATTTTATAAATCAATTGAATGAAACTGAATACTCGAATTGCGAATTGCGTACATATTGTGGTTACAATAATTTTTTGTTGTGGAATAGCGAATGAAACCATCGGCATCATTGCTCTCAATCAACCTCCACCCTCCCGTTAGGTCTAGAGAACCAAGAGCTATCAGAGTTTGTGGCCGGCAGAGGGAGAGTTCGCTAGCTGGTCCCTATTCCGCCTAGAGTACGGGTTACCGTATCTAGACTTCTATATGATAGGGTTTTATATCTCAAAAAATTTGTTTTGTGTATATATATATATATATATATACTGTATATATACATAGTGTTAACTAATATCCGTATACTGCATAGATCGTTTGAATATAATTTTATTTTTTTATTTTTTTATTTTTTCTATATTCCAACTTACTTCCTCTCGGGCATAGGCTGAGAGCCTTAACATTCACCGCTTTACAATGAACAGTGAAGCCCGTGAGGTCTTGTTCCAGTCTAGGGAGTGAGACATGTGAAGCACGTAGACTACAACGAGCACCTGCCATCTTGCCTTCACATGAGGCACGGTGCTCACTCATGGCCCGAAACGACTCCATCTCTGAAGCCACCTCGTTCCCGTGCTTCACTGTCTCACCCCCTACACTCGGACTCTCACACTTACACACACACAACGCCACCTGTTGAGCAGATATGTGTATTGACATTTATATTCGACGAATGCCTGTTTATAAATATTAACATAATATCAAATATTCGAAGTAGGCACTTTTTGTTGCGTTTTGTTGTCATCCTCATACTATGAACCTAATACCTATCATAATAACGTAAAGCTCTAAAATGCTTTACAACAAAGTTAAACGAGGATAATATACGCTAGTGAATATGAGTCTGACTTAGAGCACTGTGAGCGTATACTCTTGTGCCATTATATTCACATAAAAATAACTATTGATGATAGACAAATTCTGATTGTATAATATGTGGAAAGTTAGTTAACAATAGTTGAAATTTCATGTATAAACACCTATAGACATTCCTGAAAATTCTGATTAACGACAGTGTAAATTCGGAAGATGTCGAAACAACTTAAACATTATTTAGTCCACATCAATTTCATGACAATAATTTTGTGTTTGTGTGCGCTTTGCTATAGAAATATTGTAAAACAAACTTCCCTCTTTCTAGCGAGATATATTTGATTGTAGTAAATGTAATTCTTATTGCTAATTATTGATACAGAATGAATATTTTGGTTACACATGCACATTTTGTACTTTCCAAGTACTAATTATGATTATATTCATATAAAAACAGCCATTGATGATAGATAGATTCTGATTGCGCATTTGAAAAGGCCATGAAAAACTATTCCTCTTTCCGATATTTTATGTATATTTAGTTGTTAGCATATAACTCGGAAAGAAACAATTAAATATGTCTTATCATATCAATTTTCAATGTGATTATTTGATCTTATGGAAAACAGATTCCATTATATAATATTATAGGTCTTGGTATAATTATCATTGGATGTATGATACATTGCATGAAGACAGATGATTGAGGGTTAAAACAGAGTGATAACATGTGTGTATCATCATATGGTAGTGTAAATGGCGCCTGAGAATGAACAGTAGGGGTACATACCTACGCTTAAGTTTCAGTTAAATTGAGAGGGTTAAATAGTTATTTCACTGAGTTGTTTCAAGTGGAAGAAGCTGAGAAAATAGATATTAGCATACTTCAGCTGGGGCTTGACTGGACGTGTGAGACAAAGGGAATCTCACCCTCCACAGCGCAAAGCCATGGGAGCTATGATTGAGTGACTTAGATTTGTACAGAGAGCGTTTTAGCTGAATTGTTCAATAAGACCAGTTTCGTTTTTTTGCTAGGATACTTTTTGCACTGGAGTGTATTATAAATTAACTATAAAAGCTCTCCCCTGGGTATGAAGTTCCCTATAGAAGTTGCTGCAATGAAAGGGTAAATAACTGGTGATGGGCTGGTCTATCAGAGTGAGAACTGAGCGATCTCTGCCATACCCATAGATTACTCTGACTGTTCCTTTTACTTATATATTATCTAGATCTGAAGTGACGGTGTCTCTTCCGTGGATTGACCTCCCAATCTACTAAGATTGGCAGCCAAAGCGTCACATTTTTCCTTTGCCCCTCAACTTTCTCTTCATAATTGCTGAGGGGCACAGGGCCCTGGGTGGGGCTTTGGTTTTCCGGGCGTTTCCGCACCCTCCTCAGCTCCCCGCCATGGAGTGGCTTCAGTCACCCAGGCTTTATTGTGGTCGGCAGGGAAGATTCTGTGGGGGCGCTCAGTTATGGCCTTGGCCTTGCTCGGGGCCTTGCGGCTGTTCGGCCAGGCAGCTTGGGGAACAACAACAACAACAACAAGGGTAAATATACAAACTAACACAAAAAATAAGACTCGTCTAAATATATCACACTACTGAAGAGAAAACGTCTGTGGTTCTAGTCATGCGAGTCAACAAGCAAAAAGTGAACAGAAAAGAAGAGTGATAAAACAAGGAAATAGATTGCCTGTAGTTCAATCAAAATTGGTGGTGCTTATCTGAAACGAAATACAAGTGCATGTTGTGTTAGATATGCGAGATAACAATAACGAAGGTAGGAAATGAACGAATCGGAATGAACAAAGGAAGAGAAAACGGATAAGCGACTGACAGAATTCTAAATCTGTTAACAAATTAATTATTTAACCCCTTCTGTACCGGCGACGCCTTTGTTATTTGTTTCTGGCTACTATAGAACGATTTTAATCAGTTTAAAAAGGGACTTCAGCAATTAATAGGCTTCGTACTATCTCACTTAACTATTGTTACTACCACAGATGTTTCTTACGCTGCACAATACCGTCTGAATATAGCTTGAATAAAATTAAAAAAACGTCAGCGGTACAAGACTAAAATGTGCGAATAATGACAAAAATACTAATTAATATGCGTAAGAAATCAAGAGACAGAGAAAACAGGTGACTACAGGACTGAAGAGAAGAAACGGAAATTAAGGAGAGATGGTTGATTTTTCTGAATCTTCTTCTCCCTCATGCCTAACCCCATTAGTTCTGTGATTTTAAGATGTTTGCCCCATCAGTTTGTCGATTTTAAGATTTTTCTCTCTAATTGTTGTCAATATTAAAACTGTTCATGCAATTTAGGTGTCGATTTTTTCCTGGCGAGCAATAGCAAGCCTGTAATTAAAGGGGAAATCTGCCTTCGGCCGGGACATTTTATATCGAAATATGTAAAACAAAATCTTGAAAGGGGGTCTTGGGTGTTTTTGTTTTGCTTAAGGGGAGGTATTTAGTTTGTTCCCTAGACCTCCATCAAGCTTAAAATTACACCCCCTTGAGTCCCTTTCAAGATAAATTTGTACATTTTTCGGTAGAAAAATTTCCCGGCCGAAGGCCGGTTCCTCTTAAATTACAGGCTCGCTATCGCTCGACAGGATAAAATCGACACCTGAATGGCACAAAAGGTGAAAATATGGGGTGAAAGTTCTTAAAATCGCTAAACTAATGGGGCAAATGTTTTATAATATCAAAAGCAATGGGGCTAAAAATGAGGGAGAAAGGGGTCAAGAAATCAATTCCTCAAGTGGAGATCTCCCCTTAAGCTTGATGGAGGTCTAGGGAGGAAACTAAACAAATAATATATTGATAAATGAATAAGCAAATAATTGTGCCAAATAGGGCTAAAAACCCTACAGGAATAAATATTGGTTTAGGAAGATAGAGTTACGGAGAATGGCTGAAATGAAAGGGTTGATTATTATGAAGAGACGATGAAAACAGAGGAATATATGACAAAATGAGGCACAGTATACATCGATTAATACTTATGGCATTGACAAACCAAATGACGAAAAGAAGAGAAAACAAACGAAAATCAACTTCTCAAGGTAAGTGAGAAATTAACCCTCTGAATATTATGACGCGCTTTGATAATGTATTCCGGCTACCATTAGACGAATTTAAACAGCTTAGGAAGGATCTGTGGAAAATAAAAGAGTAAAGGCTATCTCTGGTAAACCTCTGACTTCCCTATACCCTTCATCATCTGAGTAAAATCGCGTAATACTAGCCAGAAATATAGAAACAATTTGCGTCTTGGATCCTCAAGGGACAAAACAAAACAATACACATTAATTATAGTAAGCCTATACAATTCGAAAATTAAGAAACAAAGAAAAGTCGATGGGGGAGTAAATGAGAGGAAGATGTGGGAATGAAGGAAAAACTCACAATAGAAGGACAACACAAATTGGACAAACAGACAGGATTGACTGAAAGACGAAGACGATTATTTTCGAATGAATGAAGGGCGAATGGGGATGGAAATAAAATTAAACAATATTCACCTAGTTTGACCTTTACATGTTAATAGGGTAGAGTTGGTATGCTATCGGCAATTATACTAATGGGGATTAATAATAAAAAAGGACGAACACAGGAATATGAGTAAATACATGAAGAAAACAAAAATTACACAAATATACATGAAATAAGGCAAGAGATGGAGAGAACTCATATTAAAACATCAGTACAAACTCATGTTCATGATAGAATGAGGACAAATTATCATAGGTATCCAATAATAATAAATAATACAAATATAATTGCAAAGAAACTTACGAAGAAAAATACATGAACAACATAAATGACAAAAAAGACGAGACGTCGGAGGAGATTGGCGAACGAAATAAAGCCACCGGAAGTCAGCGTGTAATGATGAAAAGAGACGGTAAAGGGAAAAAAGCAGTCAAGCAAGAAAAGTAGGGAGAAAAGGTTGGTGGGGGAGGAGGGGGTGAAGGAATGGAAACAGGAGGGAGAGGGGAAGGGAGGGAGGGAGAGAGAGAAGGGGGGGGGGGGGGGGGTGGGGGAGAGGGAAAGACCTGGCTACATTGAGGCTGACTCAGGGTTCCCAGTGGTTTTATATACACCCACCTGCATGTTGGCACATAAACCCACACACACACACACATGCTGGCTATGACACATACACATACACACACACACGCTGGCACATACACCTACACACACAAACGCACATGCTGACACATACACCCACACACACACACACACACACAGCCCGTAGCCTAGTAGGTAGAGTTTTTTTTCATTACATTGAACGTATTTATCAATACCAAATATTAGTGTGTCTCACACACGAGGGGTCGGGGGTTCAATCCCCGGCCGGGCGGAGACAAATTGGGCTTGTCTCCTTTCATGTGTTAGCCTCAGTTCACCTAGCTGTAAATAGGTACCTGGAATAAGTGGACGACGTTGTGACGTCCCATCTGGGGTTGGCAAAAATGGTACAAGGCGAGATGGGTATCATATGGTTCACCTAAGCTGATGGCTACCTAAGCCTTCGGGCGAGACAGTACCGTCTATAGTGAGAATGGTACCATACAGATCCACCCTAAGACTTCGTTTCCGATGTCGCCAATTGGCTAAATACAGACTACACACACATCCACAGCCATTCCAACAGTACATAAACACTTAACATGCATTTCACGCAATACATTCCCAGTTAAGGAGGCGCGATAATAATGAGCTTAGCTCGCATTGCGTGGATTCCCCTTGACGAACAAATAACTGAGTAACTGAGTAACACATGCTGGCTATCACACACACACGCACATTCTGGCACATACACCCACACACCTGTTTTTTGGACTCCCAAACCCACTTTCGCTCACACAACTAAGAACAACACACTAACGTACAGACCTATAACCGACTCGGCAATTCGATTCTTCGGTGATTGGATTGATCGATACCCTTGGGTTGATGTGTTAACTATCTCAATACTATTGATATAGCCTACCAACATGTCTTCCCTGAAAACACTGTAATCACTCACCAGTCTGACCTCCCTTGGATTAATTGCCATATTAAGCGCCTTATGCAACAATGTGACAATGCCTTTAAAGCCAACAACACCATCCTACAACACATCACAAACACCCCACACATCATCCTGGGTGGTGACTTCAACGCCAAGACGTTGGCCTGGTTTGTCGACAACCCCGACACAGACAGAGGGCTGGTACTACAAAACCAAACTGATAACCTCATCATCCTTAATGACATCCATCAACATACCCATATTCCTCACCAAGCCCTCTATAACCCAACATCTCCAGACATCACCTTTTGCTCCCCAGAACTCGCCCCCACAACATCCTGGAGGGTGGTCAGAACCTTAGGCTCTGACCACCTCCCGATCATTATCACCACCAAAACCAGACTCACCCCAGCTAGCCACAAACACACATACACCAATTATAAAAGAGCTAACTGGGAAGCATTCACAAATTAGACAGAACAACACTTCACAACTCTAAACAGTACACCCATCACTAACATCAACAGTGCTGTACACATACTCAATAAAACTATCCAAAACGCTGACAAGAAACACATTCCAAGAGGTAACAGAAAAAGACACAACCCCAACTTCACACCAGAAATTCAAAACCTCATCAGACAACGCGACATACTGAAACACTCCCCAGCACCCCACACACAAGACATCACACAACAAATCCAAGCACTCAACACCCAGACTAACAACAAAATACAAGAACAACAAAAACTAAATTGGAATAACTTCCTACAAACACTTGATCACAAAACAAACTCAAAAACTCTACAAAACACTAAACAGCATCACACTTTCCAACAGCAACACAACACAATCACATGCTGCAATCACAACAATAGACTCTACTCCTTCATGTAAACAACAAGCAAACACTCTCATCAATCACTTCTCACATGTCAGCCACCTAAAACCTCACAAAGACGACCGACTTGTCATCCGACGTAAGAGACAATTCCCCACAGACCCTGACTATACACCCTTCACCAATCACCAGACAAAGCATATCATCAACAATCTCAAGCACTCACCCGCTTGTGGCCTAGACAACATAAGCAACATACACCTCAGACACCTGGGACCACAAGGCATACAAGCACTCACTAACATATCAAACTACAGTTATTCACACAACACAATACCAGACATTTGGAAGCATGGTATCATCACCACATTCCCCAAACCCAACAAAGACCCCACGCTACCCTCGTCGCACCGCCCCATCACACTCCTTTGCACCTCCTCCAAAGTCATGGAACGCCTAGTATTACAACTAATTACACCCGACCTACCCCTAGCTCCAACACAACATGGCTTTAGGCCACTGCACTCCACAAACACTCTTCTCACAGACCTTACACAAAGAGCTTTTGATGGCATCAACTCAGCTAGACCACCACACAGATCACTATTAGCCACACTCGACATTAGTAAAGCCTTCGATGCCATCCCCCGCCACAACCTAACAAACAAAATCTACAACACAAAAAGGTGGCTGGCCAACTTCCTAGCAGGCAGATGTGCACACGTATCTTTTGCCGGTCAGTCATCTAGAATCAGAAACTTTCCAAACGGAGTCCCACAAGGATCCGTCCTATCGCCCGCACTCTTCAATCTGTACATGCACGATATAACTACACCCAATACGCCCCAAATAAACTTAGCCTCCTATGCAGATGACATAACACTCGCATGCACACACCATGACCCAAAAAGAGCAACAGATCTCCTTCAACCCTATCTCAACACACTACATGGCTGGTGCACTACAAACAGACTTAATCTAGCCCCAGCCAAATCCACCGCAACCCTGCTCACAAGCTGGACAGGAGAACACAAATACATCCCTCAACTTACCATAAACAACACACCCCTAACACATACACACACCCAAAATCCTAGGAGTAACATATGATACTCATATGACATTCAAACAGCACACCACAAACATTAAAAAGAAACTGACACCCAGACTTACGCCCTCAGGTCACTTGCTCACACAAAATTTGGACACAACAAAGAAACCACCACCACAGTATATAAACAATACATAAGATCAGTGATGGAATACGCAAGCCCAGCCTGGGCTTCTAACCTAGCTGAAACACATCATAAGACCTTACAGACTATCCAAAACAAAGCCCTGAAGATCATTACAGGCTGCACAGCTACTGCACCCACAGATCACCTACATCAAGAAACCAAAATCCTCAAAGTCAAAGACCATCTGGGCATGAGAGGCACTCAATTCCTGGCAGCAGCCTCCACGAACCAGGACCACCCACTAAACTACATGGCAACACACCCACAGACACCAAGAAATATCAAAACAACACCCAGCACACGGTATCACACACAATTACTGTCCTCTCTCCCTCCCTGCCCACCCCGAACCAACTTCCAGAAGCACATCCATACTCATATCTCTCGCCGATCCATCCACTCACTCACAGACAACACGCAGCTGCAAGCACGACCTCCCGAAATCCATCCTTCCGAATCCTCCCTTCCTCGCGAGGACAGAGTCCACCTGGCCAGGCTGAGATGCGGACACCATCCCGCTCTCCTGAGCTATCAGAAGAGACTGGATGACTCCGTTGTCGACACCTGCCCGGGATGTAACACAGCACCCCATACCATTAAACACATCATAGAAGACTGCATTTCACACAACCACTTACGCCAACAACACAATCTACACTCAATGAGAGCTCTGTGGGAAAGCCCAATCGTGGCCATGGCCTTCCTCAGGGACTCGGGGCTGTTCGGCCAGGCAGCTTAGGGAACAACAACAACAACAACACCATCCTTTTCAAATGTATTCGAAACAAAGTTATTAGAGAAATAAAAATTGCCCAAAATACTTTCTCTCCCAACAAAATACAACACCTGAAACACACAAACATTAGTGAATGGTTTAGCAGACTTCAGGAATTGTGTAGCCTTAAGAACCGACCCTCTACCTTCCCGTGTGTCAACCATCTCACCAGTAATAAAGCAGACGAGACAATTAATAATAATTTTGCCTCTATATGTCAACAACTTCCCAAGCTCTCTCATGACCAGCTCCCAGCATACCTCCCTGCCCCTCCCCCCCACCTATCGTATTAGAGTACGAAGTTTGCCGTCGTTTACAGATTCTCAAACCTAAACGCTCCTCCACTCCATCCACTCGATCTTCCTATCCGCTTATACAAAGAATTTGCTCCTGAACTTTTCTTACCTCTCACATCCATAATTAATGCTTCCTTACAACAATCCAAATGTCCTAAAGATTGGAAGCACTCCTATATCACTCCAATCCCTAAATCCTCAAACCCTCAATCTCTTAATGAACTATGGCCCATAGCTATTACAACTATTCCTAGCCTTATTTGTTATGTTTTTTTAGCTGAATTGGCTTACAAAGATATATACAACAATTTAGACTCGTGCCAGTATGAAAATAATAAATCCTCATCCACCACACATTACCTCATCAGTTTTCTTGACTTTAATCATACAAATATAAACCGCCGAAACACGTCAGTAACAGCAGTGTTCATCGATTTAAAAAAAGCCTTCGACCTAGTGATGATGATGATGGCTATAGGAAAAGTAGGAGATTAGAGAGTTTTGGATAGAGGAAGAATAAGTTGAGAAATAGGAAGTACAGTAGAAGATAAAAGTGCTTGGGCTCAACAAGTTGCTCCATTGTCTATTTGTTGTTGTTGAGACTCATGTGGTGCAAGCACTTTATCAGCTTCTTCTGGATGGCTGGTGAGGGAGTTCTTCTTGCTGCTATCGTATTCTTGTATTCCACTTCGATATCTTCATCTCCATCGATCTCCTCCACGTCGACTTGTTCTCCAATGGTGGACTCTAAATACTCAGACTACGCGGGGGAGGAGGCTGCCACCGGATTATCAATGGTGGCTCTTGATGGAGTGGAGGTTGATGCTGGTCCTGCGATGCTGACAGGTAATGGAGGTGGTGATGCAGAGACTGTTGTATGTGGTGGTGGTGGAGGTTTTGAGAGAGGCTTCTGGAGGTCCAGTCACTTTCTTGGGTGACTTCTTGGCCTCATAGCCTGGGTAGGAATGAGGCTGGGTGGTGAAGTTGGTCCTGGAAGAGGTGGGATTATGATGGGGGGGAGGTTGTTTGCCTTCAGGGGTGTAGGAAGATACTCCTGAAACAGCTTGTGATCCCCTTTGCAAAAGGTCACTGCAGTTGTGACAACAACCTGGATCAAATCCGGGTGCTTAACACAACTGGCTGCTGCTGTGGCTTGGTGGTAGTCCTCCCTCTTACCACTTCTACCATGTCTTGAACCCTTTAGGATCTCTCCTATAGGGCCCATGACATTGATGGCCTCATCTCCTCTCCTTCTCCTCTTGATGGTGAAGGACACCCTCTCATTGGTGGCAAGAGAAGGCACAAGATGGAGAAGATTGGGTTTGGAGATGCCAGTGGAGTGAACAAAAATGTCCCCTCCACTGTAGGTGATGAAACCAAAGCCCTTTTTGGCATTAAACCACTTAACGTGGCCAGTGAGCTTGGTGGTGGCACTGGGAGTCTCAGCAGGCATGTTGATTGGCTGGCTGATCTCTGCTGGCTGTGAACCATACCATTATATTTAAGAAATCACTTCAACTTGGTCTCAGGGAATGTCTTACCTCCTGGTTGGCGGATTTCCTCCACGACCGTCAACAATCCGTCCGCTTTCTAGGCAGTATCTCCAGTTCACAGACGCGCACTTGCGGTTTGCCTCAAGGGACACCAATGGGTCTCCTCGATTATTTAATACTCAGCAACAACGCCCTTCAAGGCACAGAACTCAGTTGGAAATATGTTGACAATTCCACCATAGCCTCTTCCATCAGCAACGCTTCTCCAGACTACAGCACTCTCCAAGCCAACCTGGATGACCTACTGACCTTGACACAATATAATGATATCACGATTAACCTAAATAAAACACTTGTCGTGAACTTCAATGTTGCTTCTAAACCCATCCCTCCACCCACCCTTAAGCTTGGCAATCACACCCTCGAGATAGTTCAGTCCACTAATTTACTTGGTGTTTTCCTTCAGCAAAAACTACTCTGGGATAAACATGTTAACATCATAGCTAGTGCTTCTTCTTATCGGTTACACATGTTACGCACCCTGAAACAACTAGAGGTTCCCAGAGATGACATGCTACTTCTATACAAATCTTTGATAATACCCAAATTCTGCTACGCTTCACCCATTTTGGTCATCCTCTCTCAACTAAACCCAAAGAAATAAATTAGAAAAAATTCAGAAGAGAGCACTCAGAATACTTACCAAGATGCATGTAACCTAATTAACGTCCTCGCCATATTTAACCTCTACGAACAACACCTTCAGCAGTTCACCTGCAAACTACTAAACAACCCCAGACACCGGCACCTACTACCGCCCACCGCCCCTCCCCCTCCCCCTCCCGCCTCTTAAACCGTATTGTCCCCATCAGAGCACCACGGACTGACCGCTACAAGAACAGCGCCATTTCTTCAATAATTAAGGTCTCAAACAATCAATAAATTACATATTATTAATTGTAAATTAGCCAGTTAGCTCCTGTGTCAATTTTAATTTTAATTTAATATTAATTTAAATTTAATTTTGATTAATGTTCGTTTATATTTTAATTCTAACTTTAATTCTATACTAATTAGCTCTTAGTTTTAACCTTTAAACCTTCTAACATTTGTGTTGTGTTCATGTAACTATGTATCAACTTCCTTGTATATTTTCAGCCTTTGGGCTGCTTTTGTGAATAAACCGTTAATTATTATTATTATTATTATTATTATTAATACACAAACATGCTGGCACCCACACATACACCTACACACACACGCACTTGCTGTCACCTACACCCACGCACGCACACACACATGTTGTCACACACACAAACACATCCACTCATACACTCAGGTTCAAACACTGAAATGTATGTGGGTATAAATTTACGCACTCTCCGACGAACAGTCAAACAATTTAACCTAGTAAGAACAAACTGGAATCACCTATTGCAAACTTAAGCAAATCAAACCCAAATTAGTTATAATGATTTATTTGAAGTAAAACTGTGCTAACCCTCCAAATTGGACCCCTAACTAATGAAAGATGGTAACATTGTTGTTGACAAAGTCCAGCTGAGTAATAACCTCAAAGACATTTGTGCATTAATGTTTACAGATTAATTAAATTTAATTCCACCTTCCACACCAGTTTTAATGAACAATAATGAAATGCTAAGTGATATCGAAATTACAGAAACAAAAATATACTAAACAGCATTAACAAACTAGATTTTATTAAACTCCTTGAGCCAGACACTAGTTCTTCAAGAGTTGCAAAATAATTACGAGAAGAGATATAAAATGCATTAACACTACTCTTTACTCTTTGACAATTCAACACTGAGTGTATCCGTACCCATTGATTGAGAATATGCAAATGTAGCTCATATTCTTAAAAAGGCATCATAATACTACATAGCAACAATCGTCCAACTAGCTTGACTTCAAGCATTTCTTTTGTCTATGTGGATGAGGGAGACAAACGGCAGAACTACCTGTGACGAGTGCCTCCCCCATAGTTGAAAGAGTGACAGGGCCAAAATCAAGGAGCAGTCGAGCCAAAATGCCTGGACGCACAGAGTTTGAAGCAATTTAAGTGGCTTATATGTACATGGCTCGAATCTATTATTACAAACAAACTTGTAAGCCATATAGAAGGCATAAAGATTGACAGCATGAACTCTGAAGCAAGCATTCATGTATTACAAACACCCTTGTCTTCTTCACAATATTTGTAATATGCATGAAAAGAGTAATGCAGTTAACATTTTATACCTTGATTATCAGAAAGCCTTTGATAAAGTCCCCTCAAGCGTCTCGATAAAATGAATAATTCATGGCATAAAGGGGTGCGTACTTCCATGGTTTGAGAATTAGGTTATTGGACATAAGCAATGATTAGTAATACATGGCAAGGCCTCAGACTGAAAACGTGTCACAAATAGAGTGCCCCAGGGCTCGGTAATGGCTGAGTTCTTTTCTTGTACCTATATATATGACATCGATGATGCTCTTTCATGTATAATTTCAAAATTCAGAGACAATACAAAAAGTGCAAACATAGTATCTCACTTGGATGTGCAATAGATCTAAAATTAGTTAGATACATTCGCAAGCTGGACCTAGACATGACAACTAAGTTTCAATACCGATAAATGTAAAGTACTGTATATAGGTTACATGAATGAAAAACAAACTACTCAATGGCAGTTAACTTCAAAGCACTGATAAAGAAACTGATTTTGGAGTAATCTATAACCTAACCAAAAATGTACCGAAATAATTAAGACAACACAAAAAATTAATAGCTTCATTGGAAGATCTAGAATACGAAAATGAAAACGTTATTCTCATTTTATGCAAGTCTTTGGGGGTCCATATTATCAAAGCAAGATAGATAAACCTGAGAAAGTGCAGTGGAGAATAACAAAATATATTCCTATATTTGAAATAAGTCGTACGAAGAACGCCTTAAAGAATAATACTAATTGGAAACACAAAAATGTAACGTAGTTCAGACTAAGGGGGGGGGGGGGCGGGGGGGGGACATAATATACAGTAAGTGTTTAATAAATGTGAAGTTCTTGACAATATAGATGTTAACAAATACATTACATTTGTTCATTTAACTAAAAAACATGGTTGATAACTAAGTGTAATATGCCCTTCTTTCAAATGCAGCAAAACGTTTCTCTTTCAGTCGATGGGTAAGCTTAAGTAATGTCATTATGGATTGTACTATTCAAGCCTTAAAAATTTAACAAGATAAATACCTGGCTTTTAACCCCCGAATAGCTACGCTAATAAACGAATAGCTCCATATCATACTGTGCTGTCCTTGCCTTCTTTCTTAAAGGCAAAGTAGTTTAGTAATAAGCAGCCTTTTAAGGATCAGTATAAATGTTGCTGTTTGTATTCAGCTTTACTCGTTTGTACACTCAGGCACACACACACACGCACACACACATACACACATACACACACACCCATACACACACACCCACACACCCACACTCACATACTCGAGCTTATGCATATACTGTACAGTACATATGCACATTGGTCCATATGCACTCACATTGCAAGACGAAATATTGGGCAAACACATAGTGCACACCAAAATGGCAACGATGTAGAATTGAGTGCCGCAAGAGCAAAGTGCAGCGTAAAGTATAAGCCCTCTTGCTGTACCTTTGCATCACAAATACATTACAACCATAGGCCTACTCAGTATATAGCCTGCCTAAATGGCAAAGGCTACACAAATACTCACACAACGATTATGGTAATGCTAATAACAGCCAATGACAAACCTGCAGACACTATCCTATAGAAACTAATAATTGTCCATAACAGACGATTAGGTTTAGTAGATTCTACGAATAAATATATGCTTCAAGAAACCTTTTGTAATCCTACATACATACAACTTTCGCTGTACTGAATGTTCAGGCCCAAGTGACCTGAAGGAACGTTGTCCCAAAATATAACTCTGCTGAAATGGTGCTATATTCATGATACTGTTATTTTTCCTTATCATCAAATTACCCTAAAACAAGTGTTCTCAACCTACCAGAACAGTACTGCAACAATCCAACCAGCATACAGAAGCTCGGCATATGGATACGGTTAATACTGGTGATGGTCACAATTATATAGTATATTGGAATGTTCTGTATTGATGGTACAAACATTATGCTCCTTCAGTAACACATGTTCAACTATTTCTTCATAAACATGCCTTGATAAAAGAGTGCAGCAAGACAATCATACCCATAATCTTCCAAATAATTATTTTTGCAATCACATAAATATTCATACTCATAACATATTAAACAATTAATATTCATTGCTAAGCAGTTATACTTCATGGAAATATTACATAATATTGTGTGAAGACTGGCTTTTAAATTACCAACGTTATGAAATTTAAGCTGTTTGTAGATCACATTTAATTCAGAGTTAATCCCGAGTCGTAACAAGGAATAATTTTTAAAATGGTTGAAAGAACAATCTATTACATCTGGTTGTTTATCCCGTGAAGGTGTTCAAGTGTTATGTCCATGGCTTTTCAAAGAATTATATATTAAATGAGAATAAATATAGAACAATGTTACATAAATATTCATATACTATTTTTCAGGCGCGTGTACAAATCCATTCCATCATTTTTGTGTGTAACTCCTTTAGATTCGTGCAGCATATCCCCAACTACTATAATCATTCGTGCAGCATATCCCCAACTACTATAATAATTCGTGCAGCATATCCCCAACTACTATAATAATTCGTGCAGCATATCCCCAACTACTATAATAATTCGTGCAGCATATCCCCAACTACTATAATAATTCGTGCAGCATATCCCCAACTACTATAATAATTCGTGCAGCATATCCCCAACTACTATAATAATTCGTGCAGCATATCCCCAACTACTATAATAATTCGTGCAGCATATCCCCAACTACTATAATAATTCGTGCAGCATATCCCCAACTACTATAATAATTCGTGCAGCATATCCCCAACTACTATAATAATTCGTGCAGCATATCCCCAACTACTATAATAATTCGTGCAGCATATCCCCAACTACTATAATAATTCGTGCAGCATATCCCCAACTACTATAATAATTTAAAGAGTCAATGGATTAAAATATGTTTCTGCCAATTAACTATCAACGATCCTAATCAACATATTTTCTGGACAAACCCAAACCGACACAATAACGACGCCAATTTGGCAATACAAATATATGTATAGTACATTAAGCAATTCTAAAACGCTTAAACCCATACCGTACCGGTGACGTCCTTTTCATTATATGTGGCAACCCATAAGACGATTTTCTTCAGATTAGGAAGAACATCTAGCAATAATAAGGTTTCAAACTATCTCAACCAACCCCTTTAACTACCGCAGATCCTTCCTAAGCTGCATAATATCGTCTAAATATAGCTATAATAAAAGATAACATACGTCGCTGGTACTCAAAGGGTTAACATAGTTAAAATGGTTTTCTATAGACCTGTTTCACATATAAATAGTTTGAATATTGATAAATATTTAATAAACCTACCGGCATGGAATTAATTGAGTGATAAATAGTTAATAGATTACAATTTATCGGCAGTTGGTCAGTGCTTGTATATAAACGCAACATATTTAACTGAGTGGTATGTGCATTGTTGATGGAACTAAAATGAAACAATATTCACCTAGTTTGACCTTTATATGTTTACGGTGTAGAGTCGGTATGATATCGCCAGGTTTTTTATTTTTTTTTTTTTTTTTTTTTTTTGTACAGATAAAACAAAAAGGTCCATGTGCCTAAAGGCATCCTCCATTCATAAAATGTTTGTAACAACTGGATTTAAACATTTGTAGATTGTAAGTTTGTGGAAAGCAATTCGAGGGAAGTGAATTCCAAAGAGTAGTAGCTCTGGGGATAAATGAATTCTGATAAGCAGAAGTTCTGCATTGTGGAGGAGAAAGTGTAAATTCATGGGCGCTCTCAGCTGCCCTAGTTCTACGGGGAAAGATGTGGAGAGGCGGCACAATTGAAGCAAGTTCCTCGGAACAATTGCTGTGAAAATATCTGTAGAATAATGCAAGGGATGCAACGTTTCTTCGTATGGATAATGTAGGAAGGTCCTGTGTGATTGCAGGGTTATTGATTAATCTAATAGCTTTATTTTGAATTTTGTCCAACTGCCTCAATGCAACCACTCCACTTCCACCCCACAGAGGTGAACAGTAATCCATCTGAGAACGCACATGACTTTTATATATCACGGCCAACTGCTCGTCAGTGAAGAATTCTCGAACTCTGTACAGGAGTCCCATCCAGCTCAAGTTAGTAGTTAATGTTACACCGAGAATGTCAATACTAGGGGAAGTGGGAATATTTACATCATTAAAAATATATGGGAGTCAGTGAGATTCTGTCGGTTAGAAAATTGAATGTACTTGGTTTTCTGTGCATTAAAGGAAACTAGATTCTTTTGTCCCCATCCATTAATTCTAGAAAGGTCCTGGTTCAGAGAAATTGCAGTGTTTATTTTTGAATTTATAAGATCGGGTTGGGTGAAAGAATTGGTAAATGTGAAGGAACTGTGGAGTGTTGAGTCATCTGCGTAGGAATGTATTGGATTATGAGTGGTAGATATGAGATCATTGATATGAATGAGGAACAGAATTGGGGCCAAAACTGATCCCTGGGGAACACCAGCATTTATTGAGTGAAATTGAGAATAAAGGCCATCTACCATTACACGTATTTTTCTGTTATGAAGATAAGAAGAAATTAGTGGAACTAATGATGCAAGGCCGTAGTGTGACATCTTCGACAATAAGGATTGATGCCAGACTCTATCAAATGCCTTTGATATATCCAGTGCTATTGTATGTGTTTCACCATGTTGGTCTGTAGCTTGGTTGATTTGATGCGTAAGAAGGCATAGCATGTCTGCAGTTGATCGACATCGTCTAAAACCATATTGCCTATCACTGATTAATTTATTATTCTCAAGATGCTTAATTATGTGATTATTTAATATAATTTCAAAGACTTTACCAAGAGTGGAAGTTATAGCTATTGGTCTGTAGTTTGATGGATCTGAAGAGGCACCTTTTTTAGGAACTGGATGGATGTTTGCTTCTTTCCAGGGTACTGGGAAGCATGAGGTATGAGTACACAGACGGAAAATTTTTGCCAATACAGGAGCGAGCACCAAGGAGCAATTCTTAAGTACTATTGGAGGAATTTCATCTGGACCAGGAGCCTTATCTACCGAGAGATTCTGCAAAATAGTTTTGACATGTCTGGTGTGGATCTTAAGTGAGGGAATTTCAGGCGAATTAAAATTAAGTACAGGGACATCTTGATTTATTTCATTGGTGGAGAAAATATCCGCAAGAAGGTTAGCTTTACCTCGTGGGTCACTTACAAGATTGCCAGTCGGAGATTTTAATGGTGGAATGGATGAAGCAGTAGTGAAGTTGGATTTAAATGAGTTAAGAGTAGACCAAAATATTTTGTTATCATTTGGATTATTTAGAAGTTTATTTGCCTGCTTGTGGAGAAAGTTTGATTTAGTTAGGTTTAATACAGTTTTGGCATGATTTCTGATGTTTCTAAAGTAATTAAAGGCTTCATGTGTTTTTGATCTTGTGTATGCATTGTAGGCTATTGCTTTTTGTTCAGTTACTCTAGCACAATTATGGTCAAACCATTTAGGTGAATTAGATCTTTTACTGTACTTTTGATGAGGAATAAAAGTTTCCATTCCAATTTTTACAAAATCTTGTATGTGGCTCAAGGTGGAGTGTGCATCATTAGAAAAGAAAGAGGTCCAGGGAATATCAATAAAGAAACCTTGAAGACCCTCCCAGTCTGCCCTATCGTAATGCCATTTAGTCACCAAAACAGGTTCAGAGTGCGGGTGGGTTGGTTGACTAGTTGAGTGAGATTAAATGAGTCTGCAAATAGCTCACATTCAAGACCAGCATCATCAGTCCTGGCTGAATGAGTGAGCCATTCAACATTATGGACATTAAAATCACCCAACACAGTGATTTCAGAAGAAGCATTTAAGTTGAGGACACTGAGTTGTGAGGACAGAGAATCAAAAAGACTTTGCTCTGGAGGAGTATTTGGGGAACGGTAGATGCAACATATGTATTTAAATTTACCAGCAGAAATTAATTTGTATATAGAATAATCAAAATAGGGACAATTGAAACTAGTAACCTCCTCCAGGGCAATTTCAGATTTTGCGAAGCAACATACACCTCCTTTAGGTCTGAAATTTTGGAGCAGTTGATAACCTGGAAAATTAAATCTAGACGTGTCAGATGTGGATGTTACTTGAGTCTCTGTCAAAAAAAGGAGAGTAGGGGATTCTGCTTGAAGAAATTGGTGTACAGAATTGATGTTAGAGTGAAGTCCCCTTATATTACTAAAGAAAAAGCTGCACCGACGAGCAGCTTTGGGACGTTGCAATGCTCTTGACACAGTCGCATGACGACGACCGGGAGGGCCCTGTGTCAATGACCCAACCCTGCCGGGGGTGGATATCCGAGGGACCACCAGGTTTGCTAGGTGTATGGTGTTACATGTATGATATGTAGTGGGAAGAGTAGTGTTTTATGGATAGAGGATAGCAATGTAGTTACAAAAAACAAAAAACAAAAACACACACACAAACACAAACACACACACACACACACACATATTGTACATAGATCCCTTAGCTTGCGATAAACATAATTGGCATGGGAAATATACTGTTCTTAAGGGGAAGGTTGTCACTTTTTCTGGATTCCCTTCTCTCTCATGTTTAGCATATTAGTTTTGACATTATAAGACGTTCGTTCCATTAGTTTGGCGATTTTGAGACCATTCGCCCCATTTATGTGTCAATATTAAGACCTTTCGTGTCATTTAGTTATCGGTTTTTTTCTTGGCGAGTGATAGCGAACCTGTAATTATAGAAGAAGGCCGGGAAATTTGTCCACCGAAAAATGTACAAATTCATCTTAAAAGAGAGTCTCGGTTTTGTTTTCTAGACTTGATGGAGGTCTAGCGAAGAGACTAAAATATAAATACATATATAAATTCATAGGCCAATAACCAAGCCGTACCCCCTTAAACCAAGTATCCTTCAACATGCAATTACGGTAACTGCTATGGTTGTAATAATAAAGTAGATTACTCGATCTGCCCAATCACCCTCTATACTTATTAACCTATCAGGTGCGCTACAGGGTTTATTGCACGTTAATTGAGATACAGGCCCTTTCAAATAAACAAAGACTATCGATCGATCCCTGCTAACACATTTTGCCATGCCTTCAAGGGGGTTAGGCGTATCTATTTGTTTATTTGTTTATTTAGTTGTATGTTTATGATTTTTGTTTAGTTTCCTCCTCAGACCTCCATCAAGCTTTAACCAAAACAAATACAATAAAACAAAACCTAAAAAACACCCCACAGCCCCCTTAAATATAAATCTGTATATTTTTCGATAGAAAAATTTCCCGGCCGGAGGACGGTTGCAACTATAATACATGCTCACTTTCGCTCACCAGGAACACAAAATGACACCTACATTGCACGAAGGTCTTAATATTGACGAAAGAAATGGGGCGAAAAATCCTAAAAACGCCAAACAAGTGGGCCAAGCGTCATATGAGGGTGAAGGGAGTCCATAAAAACCAACCATCCCCCCATAAACTGGTCCACTGACTCCCCCCCCGTAATTACGCTATAGGCTTTAAAGGGGTAGTGCTTGTTTATTGGTCTCTATATTTATGTTTTAATTTTATGTTTTAGTTTCCTCGCTAGACCTCCATCAAGCTTAAGAAAACACCCTCATGACCCCCTTTCAAGATAATTTTTACATTTTTCGATAGAAAATGTTTCCGGCCGAAGGCCGGTCCCTTCTAAAATTTAAAGGCTCGCTACCGCTCGCCAGGAAAAGATAAATACCTATATGACACGAAAGATCTTAATATTGACAACAAAATGGGGCAAAAGGTATCAAAATCGCCAAACTAACAGAACGAACTTCTTAAAACCTCAACACTAATATGCTAAACATGAAGGAGAAGGGGCTCCAGAAAAAGCGAGTAGTACCCCCTTAAAGGGGTTATCACACGGGAGCCCTAATCATCAATTAGTGATGGCCCAATTTTCCGGCATCCGGGATCGGTACTGTATCATCGGAAGCTAATTTGAAGGTAAATCATTCAAGGGAGGTAGGTTTATACACAAGCTTAACCTCTTCTGTATCGGCGACGTCCTTTTCATTTTATGCTAGGTATATTTAGACGATGTTGAAGAGCTTATAAAGGGCCTGTGGTAGTAAAAATCGCATACTAAGATAGTTCGAAGACTGTTAATTGCTGGAGACACTTCTTAAACTGAATACAATCGTCATTTAGTTGCCAGTATTAAAGGAAAAGGAAGGAACTGGTACTGACAGGTTAATTTAGAAACTGCCACACCTGAATCGCCGCAACATGTTGCAGGAAAAAAAAAAAAAAAACACACACATTTGTGGGATAATGGCTTCAGATACGCAACACGTTTCATTTTATTATGAGGGAAACCGATTGTGTTATGGTACTTGATAACGTTGATATTATTGCGATATGACCTACAAGGGCCTCGAACCCGGGTCAGTAGAGCAGCAGTTCAACACCCAACCACATATAACACTGATGAGCTTAAAAGTGATACCTTCGTTTGGAACTAGATCCCATTCACCACCACCCGTGGTCACGCAGCTTGATGCCATACACCCATACACACACACTCAAACACTAGCAGCTCAACACTAGAAAAGGATACTTGCAATTTGGGGCACAAGGCCTCTATAACTAATTGCATATCAATAACATAACAATGAGAGCGTGTGCTATATATAATATGATTATTATCATACAACAAAAAGGCAATTAATCCATTATAGTCCATGTGGGGATCTCACAACAGGGATTACCAGAATTAATCACCAATATTTAAATATGGAGCGGGGTTATATGCATTTAATTATATCAATTTACGACGCAAAACCTGTTGAAAATGTCAACAAAAAGCTTATTAATTACACTTTGAAAAACATGATATATGCAATGCCATTAAGGGAGCCCACCTCGCTTTTTTTCTCTTTCTCTCCTCTCTCTTTGGCTTGTATCCATTCGGCCCCATTAACCCTACCGTTTTAAAACGTTTACCCCCATCCAAGTGTCAATATTTTCCTGGCCAGCGTAGGCGAGCCAGCATATATATATATATTTGTTTTGACAGCAAGCTAAATTTGTAAATTTTTTGATAGAAAAATGTCTCCGACCAAGCCGGATTTCTTCATACAATGCTGGCTCGTTGTCACTCGCCAGGAAGAAATTGACACCTGGATGGGGATGAACGTCTTAAAAGAGTTGGCTGAATGGGGCCGAATGGATGCAAGCCAGGGAAAGAGAGAAAAAAAAAGAGAGAAGGATAAAAAAACGGTGACCCCCCTTAATAGCTGCAGTTCTTCCTATATTTATTATGGAAGTGTTTAAATGTGACCTATTTTTCACCAAGCCACTCATTTGCTTAACCCCTTTTGTACCGGCGACGTAATTTGTATTTAATGCTGGCTACTATTAGACAATTTGTTTTAGTTTATAAAGTGCCTCCAGCAAATAACAAGCTATCTCCCTTGACCCTTCTTACTACCTTGTTAAACTGCACAAAAACTTAGTTGCTCACTCACAGCTCGAAGCAGCCCCATCTCTGAAGCTGCCTTACTCCAGTGCTTCACTCTCTCACCTAGATTCGGACCCTCTCTCTCAGAACGCCACCTATTGAGCAATGAACTCACTATGTAGCCTATTTTGAATATGGGAATATTCATATAGTGCAATTTAATCAGGAAACAATGAGGGTAATTTTGTTGGCGTTTCGGTGGGTTTTGTGGTAATGCACTGATACTAGAGATACAGCACAAATTCCATCCCAATAATATCTTCCCATTGACATATCGTTATTTGAACCCGGGTCCATTGGATTACCAGTCCAGTGGCAAGACCACTCCTCCACACCTCCCACTGTGATTGGGACCCTACCCTTCAAGCCCCATGCAGGGACGGTCGATGCTACCTTCATCGTTGTGGAGGCCACCCGCCCCTTTGACGGGTATATTAGGTGGGATTTGCTCAACATCAGCAGGGTCTGTCTCGACCTCGGGGCTCGGAATATCACATTCCCCAATATACCTCCAGACCAGCACCATTCCCCTACCAGCCTATGCAGCTTTGGCCTGGAACGGCGCCCCAACAACATTCCCCGAGGTGACACGTCTCCGGCCCATGATACCAAATCCAGCCCCACACGCATGAACACCCTCCTCACAAGTTGCTCCCATCCCCCTCCCTCTCCTTCATACTGTGTCCCCCACTGTTCTATCTACAGACTTTCCCTGGGTGGATGCTACACAGCCCCCCCCCCCCCGTTTTTCCTTAACTCCACAGGTTTTCCTGGTAGAGGAGATTGCTATTCTTTCCAATACCAACCAGCACCTTCTCCTGCCCAAAAACCTTGTTTCCACCACCATGTTCGCCACTGCCACGGAGATAGAACCTGCTGTGCATAATTATGGCCTCCGCTTTTCCCCACCTTGCTGGTAGCCAATGTTTCCACAGAAACCCTTTGACTACCAAATGGAGTCAGCCAGCACGTGGATGATGCCTACCATTTACCAGAGCCCGACCAAGCACACCTACAAGCCCCAGAACCGCCAAGTCGTCCCAGACCCAATCCTGCACTCCCTCCCTTTGGACCTACACCCCTGGCAACAAACCAATACATGTCAATGCTCCAGGAGTTCTCAGATCTCCATGATGACATCAAAAGAGGGTGGCCCCATCTTGTCACACAAAATATCCATAAACAAGGCTCTCCTACTCATTTGATGAGCAGAAGATTTGCAGATTCGGGAGATGGTCCAGAGCGGCCTCATTGAATCCTCCAACTTCCCATGGTTCTGTCTCAGAAGGATGGCAGTGTTTGCTTCTGTGTGGATTACAGAATACTAATTAATGCTATCCTGAAAGACACCCTGCCCCTCCCACATTTCGATGATGCCCTGGAATCACTCCACAGACTACGTTGTTTTCCTGCAGTCGGGCTACTGGCAGGTCCCCATATCCGATGAGACTAAGCCCAAGACAGCCTTTGCCACCAGTCAGGGGCAGCTGTATCAATTAACTGTCTTCCCCTTCGACATGACCCATGGCCCCGCCGCCTTCTCTAGGTTAATGAATATTGTCGTGGCAGGTCTTAACTGCCTTGTCTTTCTGGATGGTATAATTATTTTCTCTCCCACTTGGGAGGACCACCTGGAGTGCATTCAAAAGACTCTCCAATGCATGAGGGGGGCAGTGCTGTTCCTCAAACCTACAATATGCTTCATGGCTCAATAGGAGGTACAGTACTTTAGGCACATGATGAGCACTACCGGAATAGCCCCCCGATCCCCAGAAAACTGCCGCAATCGCCAACATCGCTCCCACATCCAGAGTAAGGTTCTTCCTTGGGATGGCCAGTTATTACCGGCGCTTTGAGAAAGGGTTCCCACAATTGCTGCCCCCTGAGCGCTCTCACCAGAAAAACAAAGTTTATCACTGGGGCCCCACAGAACAGGCCCCCATGGACCAGCTGTAGGTTATCCTGTCTAACCCCCTAATGCTGGCCATTCCGCCCGTACACAGGTGCATCTCACTAGACTCGGTGCCGTACTCAGCCGCCTCAAGGCTCCAGGTGTGTTGAGCCTCCTCAGGTTATCATCTTTGGCAGTCTTCTCAGGTTTCATGACAACAGGGGAAATGGACCAATGAGATGGGGAATAGGAGGGGGGGGGGGTTGAGTCCACTATTCGTGGAAGGGGATGATGTGATGGAGCACCGTGAAAGTGTCTAACCCTGACTATAGAAAGAAGAACAACAGGGGACAATTTTGGAATTTCTCTTTCTCAGGAACTCCTGTCGGTGCACCTTCCAGGGGCATTGTACAGATCTTCCTCTCAACATGTTGTCTCAGCTGTAGGGCGTTACTCTCCTGAAGGGCCTTCCTACCTGTATGCCGTCAGGGAAACTTCTCTCCACTCACAGAGCGTTGTAGGGACTTCGTCCTGTCATCTTGGCTCAATTGCTCGAACTAATTGTCATGGGGATTTAACAGGTCCTTAAGCTCTTTCATTCTGTGAGGTCTTCCTCGGGCAGATCAGAGTTTGGTGGCCTCAGTGGCGTGTCTATCTCTTTCAGGAGTTCTCTCTAGTCCTTAATCCCTTCTTTACCGGTGACATCCTTTTAACTTCATTCTGGCTACTATTAAACCTTTTTCTTCACTTTTAAAAAGGGCCTACATCAAGTAAGAGGCTTCAAACTATATCACTTTATCCTTCTTACTACCACAAATCTTTCTTAAGCTGCACAAAATCGTCTAAATAGAGCTAGAGTACAATTTAAGCAGACATCGCAAATACAGAAGGGGTTAATGTCTTTCGCTGGTGCAGGGGAGTTGAGGTACTTCTTAAGGTGCAGGGAATGGGAGTGAGAGAATGTTCTGTCCTTGTGTCAAGCTTCCAAACCTGTGTATCCTTGGGGCTGTTTCCAGGCCTTATGGCCCTGGCCTCTCTGGCCCTGTTGATTGAACAAACACAGACTGGGGAAATTAGGTATAGGATCCCTATGCTCCGGCTTTCCTTTGGCTGTGCAAAGAGGGTGAAGAGGTTACCAATCAGTCTTCTCCTGCTTCTCATTCACGCTCCAGTCTGGTGTTGCCATCGATGAATGGCCTGAGATTGGGTGGCAGAAACCTGGGTAGAGTTAGGGAAGGTCGGAGGGTCCAGTCTTGGCGACAGGAGGAGCACTAGCTTAGCGGCGGAGATCGCCTGGTCAACCTCCCTCATATATTCTGCAATTGACTAGTGCAACTGCAAACCTGGGGAAAGGTGAGCTTCACTTCTGGCTCGAGTGGAATTAGGGGGTGATGCTACTGGGGTCATCGAGGGTGCCGATGGACGCTGCTTAGCCTGCCTCGCACTACCAGGTAATTGGCGAGTGTTGCTGGTGTGATAAAGGGGCCTCTCCCACGACTAGGAAGTTCTTTGGCATAGCTACTACATCATACGAGCCCACCTATTTGAATGAAAGTTTATTCCTAGAGGGTAAGGGACAGTTCAGAATTATGACTCGATCGCCTACCTAGTGGGAGTTAGAAGGCTGGACGTTGTCGGGAACGGGCATGGAGTGCAGGTCTTTAGACTCTAAACTGCTGGAATCCTTTTGGAAGTCCTATATGTTGGGCTGCAAGTATCCTATTCATACAATAAATGAACAGGCTAATAAGCCCTCTCTCTCCCCCGCCCAATACTTGGGAAGTGCATAGTGACACTAGACAACTCAAGGTTCGACAAGACACAAAACTCCCAGACACACCAGTCACCCAGCAGCCATGGAGGATAGATGTCTGCTCTGTCCGGTGATGGCCATGAGAGGGGCGAGGTGAAGGAGTGAAGACGAATGCGGATGGGGGACCACAAGGGGGAAATCAGTTGTGGTGTGGAAGACGACGCACTACTCCTGTAATCCCACTGCCACGTGCCTGCTTGGGGTGCACATACTTTTGCACGACATGTGCACAATGTGCACTCCCTTTCACCCCCATGCCAGCCCCTGAGCCCCACACAACTGCCCAAACACCCTTAATGTTTTCAGTAGATGCCTTCTATAGGGAAGAATCCACGCAGGTGAGTTATATCCCGCTAATTCCACTCAATATACGTCGCCCTAGCACCATATCCAAAGCCCTGAGCATATTGGAAGAAGCTCCAATGAAAAGATTGGGTCGAAGTCTCCCTATAACATACCCCCTCACTGCCTTTCCACACCATCCAGTAAAATAGATCAATGCTTTACAACATTCGGCGTTGACCAGCCGGCCCTCCACTTTCACATGTGATCGAAAACATATGATTTGTTCCTTCACTTCCACTCACGATAACTGGATGATATCCATAGCTATTTCCTGTTTTTTACTTACAAGACAGATAGGCATATTATAATGAAGATGAAATGAAACTCATATTCGTACCTGGTATATAGCTGTCACAATTACATGTAGATGTGGCCCTGTTTTTGTTGATTACAGCTTCATAAACACCTCTTCATTGTGCATGCACCCTCCCTCAGACAATGGACAGAGTACACTGATCTGAGTATGGGTGGCAATCTTAGAACCACCTGGAAGTGTCTGGCAAAAAGCGGAACAGGTTGGTGCAACCAGCTCAGCATAGTGCGCGGAATTTCGATGTGAGTATCCTGGGTTTGAGTCTTCGGAGTGCCACATGTATTTGTTGATTTCATTAGTTGAGCTTAGATCATTAGATGTGAAGTTGGTTGGTGTAAAAAACATAGTAATACCAATGTCTAAGATACATCAGCCGCAGTGTAGACCTTTTTACATAAAATGTATTTATACATCGGCCACAGTGATTGGGTTAACTTTGTAAATCGTATTCTTACATTAAGATATTTAATTTTGCATTTGAATGTTATTATGCCACAATGCTCATGTGAGTAATTTGGTGTGTTTCGAAAGGGAAACAAAAAAAAACGTTGATGGAGAGCCACTTTATCGTGGTTTATAGCAAAGTCGGAGGCATCACCATTTTTGGAAAATTATCTTGGCTCTATAGTTTTCGAGATTAATCAATTTTGTGGACTAGGAAGTATTCCTTTATCACTGGCCTTAATAGAGGATGTCGACTTATCAAGACCTTTACTAGGCCTGCTGTATCCTATATCATGGAAGGTATTGTTCAGTTTTGCATCCATCGGAATCTTTGGCTAAAACATTTATAAACGGTCACTTATTCAAAAGTAGAACATATTGTATAGGGTTGTTTTACATGTACACAGCATAAATTGATATAAAAAGATATGAAGCATATTATATCAAACAGTATTTTACACGCGCGGACACACAGACACAAACACAAACACACACACCCAACCATATATTCAAACTAATACAAGCAAATAAATTTACATGTTATTTACCCCTTGCTACCATGTTTCTTTTGTACATAACCTGCATAACATATTTTTGAAAACGGTCATAAAGTTAAAATGTCAATGCAAAGAGGAAAATCATAATTTATCCTCACATGAATGTTAACAACATGATTATACATTTATTTTCCCAAAGATTAGACGAAGGACCTCTCTTGAATCTCAATCCCGATGCAGTTGTCCCCATCTGCAGTGGTCAAGGCTGACAAATTGACAGTGAGCAAGAATGATGCCTGCAAGGGGAGTTACAACCACACACACACACACACATATATATATATTTATATCTACACACACACACACACACATTATATATATATAGTATTATATATTATACTGTATATAATATTATACTGTGTATATATATATATATATATATATATATATATATATATATATATATATATACTTTTAGCCGGCCTCGAACCACCGACAGTCGGGACGAGTGTCCATGCTCTAATCAACTACACCACGGCGTGATAAAGAATAGCTACCCTTTCCCCATATATGTTAAGTAGGAGGAATCCTACTCGGAAAAAGTATTCCATTTTATGAACAAGTCTAAGGGCCCATATTTCAGAGTACCATATACCTGTATAGTCCATGAGCCAGGTGGGTTGGTCGGTACCATCTGAGGGGAATAGTTCTCATGGTAATTTTTGAGAAGTTATGCATCTCTAGAGTTGGAAAATATGTGATAGCAATGCATCAGTGGTAGCTTTATGTGTGCTATCATTAATTTTATAACGCAAACCTAAAGTAAGCATATGTGATGAGCGGCCAGTATAAAGTACAACCTATACATTCAACCTTTGAATTATATATCAACAGTGATTCCTCAACATTGAAATTAATCACAACGGTAATGGATTTCAAGTACATTTCATGAAATATTGACAGAAAAGTATAAATGTCCAAAACTGTGTCGTCGGTGGCACTTGCGGTAAGGTGTCCATTATTTAGTTAGTGTGAATCACTTATTTGAAGAAATATGTTTGTCTGTTGTATATTTTGGAGGAAAGAACAATAAAAACCTCAAGGTACATAATTATAATCACATTGATTCTTATAGAAATGATTAAGGAATTCAAATTATTAAATACATTCATTACTAATATCAGTACAACAAAAATGTTATCACAGATAATGTCATAACATAGAAAATTACAGCATCAGGTGCTGGGTGGCCTTCCATCTAGTGCACCACCAACTGTTTCACCTTCCTCTTCTTTCTCCATCTTCCATCTTCTACCAACAGGGCTTTGCACTTGCGAGTCCTTCACCAAACATCTCCATATACCAGCCTGGTAGTTGGCTCGTTGTGCATGTTTTGTAAGTCCTTGCATGGTCGGAGTTGGTGACTTTCTATTTCACCTTTTTTGGCACAGAAAAGTTGATACCTGAGCTCATTAACCTTGATGGTCGATGCCTTTGCAGCGTAAAGGAAACATGTAAATATCTCTAGTTTGTTCATTAGTTCTTAGGAGAGGTCCCATTTTTCACCCAACTCAAGAATGTGTCCTGGATTTCCTTGTTGGCGATGAGCATGTGTAGTGCAGTTGTCTAACCTTTGCCTGCTAAAGCACTTACAGTGTTACATCCTGTATATGCGTGCAATCCAATGAGAGCCCTTAAACCTCCATACCTATCGTAGAAGCAACCTTCCTGATGTTAACAAGTATTGTACAGATTTTAGTGCCACACTTCAGGAACAATGGGGCCGTAATCTTGTCACATAATGGTAAGGACATCAATAAGACACCTGTGTGTTCTGACCAGATAACTATAGATCTGTAACCTTTTCTTGTGGCATGGGCAGCATGGAGAAGTAGGCGACCATCTGCTTCCTCTTGTTGATACTGAAGATCTGATACCTCCGCACTCCCTTGAGATGTGATTCTGTAACATATATAATTTATAGTTGCATACAGAGTCTCCTCTCGCAGCTTTGCTCTGTACTCTGCCGTTCTCCATTCATTGATTAAGAAGTTAATAAGACTAGTTTTGTTACTGACTTTGGACAGTAGCTCCTTCACTGCCTTACCATCTGTGTGCCTGTGATATCATTCAAATCATGGCCAGTCTCTTCACCCCGTAGAGATCTTTCCTATTCTTGATAGAGTTTTCCTTGTAAGTGTCAAACACAACATCTACTCTGCTACTTTGACTTCCTTCCCCCAGAATTGCTGTGGCAATATCACTCTTTGGACCAAGTTCATACCATCAACCACTGTAGCAGAGTTTTCTGGAAGCTGCTCTTCTACTGATACATTTTTCTGCAATGTTATGGCCAAGGTAGCTTTATTTGTCTTTCTCAGAAATCCTTCAGATGTAGACAGGGCCCACGACAATGGTCCAAGGGAATGAGACAGGATATCATCCATTCACAGATTGCGTCCTTGTGCCATTACTATGATGCTCCAAACAAAGATCTGTCTGTTTTCAAGATAATTGCTCTCCCGCTTGATTTAACTTTCCTTTTCTTAATCATATCACTAAATGTTTTTAGCTTGTTGGTTTTCATTGGGTCATGGAATTTCTTTGCTGGTGGATCTTCCTCTAGTCTATCATTCTTGAAGGTTGCATAGCATTTCTCACCAATCTCGTATGCCCTCATCAGGTCAGAAGCAACGTCCTTGAGTGCGGCCTTGGCCGTAGAGATGCTAATGAGCTTCCGCTTTTCTGCAAATGAATTCACCCATTCGCATATAAGGCTAACCACTGCTGAAACTGTTTCCTCACCCTTCTGGATTCTTGGCCACTGTAGCTCCCCATGACAAAGCTCTGATTTGTTGCCTTGCACCATTTTTCTTAACTGTCCCAGGAATGCACTGCAATGTTCTGTTGTTATGTAGTATCTCTTGATAGCTCCAGCATTCAGGCTGAACCGTGATGTTCCTCCGGGAGTCTGTGTATCTTTGTTTGTTAACTGTAACTTCAGTAGCCTGGTCCACAGGGATCCTCCCAAAAGGGTTGTTACTTGACAACTGCTCTCAAAATTGGCCCTGTCTTAAAGGCCTCACACACAGGATTCTTCTCTGGGAGGCTTGTCATAGGAGCAAAGTAAGGGGACAGGTACCTAGCATAATTCATCTTATCATATGCAAAACACCATGGGATCATAGTTCTGATAGCATGGAGGTGTAGTTCCCAGTCACCCTCACGAGAAGCATGCAATAAACAAAGTATTATGTTCTCAACCATGTCAATGTACGACATCCAGAGTGCGGAGGGCTCTCCATTATTGTGACGAAGGTGTTCCAAAAAGTCTATCCACAGGTTTATCAGCTCTGTTAAGTGTGGGCTTTGTAGCAGATTGTTCAACTCTTGTTGGCTTAAGTCACTGAGCATGTCTTTCACATGGTCTAAACATGATATGATTATCGTGCTCTTCTCTGAAATGTTGTCCTCAACCCATGGTGTGGCTCTGCCCAAGCTAGTCTCATCAGTGCTTCATATATGTACTTGTGGACCCTAACAACACGATTGTAGTGTTTACCATCAAGGACTCCGTTGACGGACCCCTCCCCAACAACTCCAGCCTCTATGCATTTATCTTTTAGACCAGCATCCCGAAATCGCTTTCCTAGGATGGCTATGGCATTATACAGATATCCCCATCCTGAAGAGAATGTTGGAGAAGCGTTCTTTGTGTCTCCAGGATATTTCAGTGGCTTTTGCATATAGTGCTTGATCCATGACTGCCACAATTGTGTCTAGATGCGGTTCCTTCCTGATTAGCTCTAACTGGTTTAGGATTTCAAACACTGTGGTCAACTGTGTTGCTGGTGAATTGATATTTGGCAGATACTCAATAATATCTTGTGAGAGTGTTTCTTGATCCCTGGTGCTGATATTAAAGCCAGTTTAGCTTAGGATTGTCTGATTCTCTGGATCTATTTGCCTTGCACGCATCCACACAAGGTTCTTTTTGCAGGGAAGGAGATATTTTGTTTTTGTTTCCTGAGCACAATGTTCCCTGGTTGGAAGAGGTTGTGGGCCCACACGTTTAGCTGCTACATACTGTACACTTCCAGTTATTAATCCTAAATGCTGTTCTGATCTCTGTTTTAGTTTCTTAATGTGTGGGAGCTCAGCTCTTGGCAGATGGGGTCCATATACATTGGCTTGTACTACTATACCATTGACTATGTGATGTACCTTTTCCAGTGAGAGTTTCCTCAAGTCTGTCAATATTGTGCCACACAAGATTGGTGAATACATGAGGTTTGATGGAGAATCTTAATACCTTTTCTAGATAGCATATTGGCTGAGCTATATTCCCACTAAGATTGAAAGATAAATGGTCTGTAATATGAGAGAACCATCAGTTTGAATGAGAATGTCTTATTCGGCACTATGCATAGTTGTGAAAAATGTGTTTTGGCATAAGGTTAGTAATCAAGCAATACCAAATATAAAGCTACCACTGCTGCAATGCTATCACATATTTTCCAACACTAGGGGTGTATAACTTGTTGAAAATCACTAAGAGAATTATTCCCCTCAGATGGTACCGGTGGCCCAAATTTGGGCTCACGGACTAATAGGGATTTTTACATCTATTCCCACGCAACTCGTGTTGAAGGGATTAAATTTAATTCTCCTTCTCCTTAATATAAATAGGAAATGGATATCTATGCTTTATCACACCACGTGTACTTGTGAGATATGTTAAATATTAATTGCAATATTTATGGCTAATCTCTTGCAGCCATCTTCATGAAAGCACCTAGATATCCTATGAAAGAACACCACATATTTATATACACAACACGAAAATGGAACGAGGAATGTAACATTCAGTTAAATATTTATCACAAACTCAATATGCATATAGTTATATTTCAAACTAATTCTAAATATATCCTCTACATAATCACATAACGAACTTGCAGCGTAGGAGGCTAGAAATACTCCTCCCATTGTAAAATCTTCTACTCATCGAGACTGAGAAAGGGGCGAGGAATGCAAAAATGGTCCAGGAACCTAAGAATTGGAAACCTTAAATGTTATTTCTGTTTGAGCTCTGTCTCGAGTCGACCACCCTCAGCAATGGGGTATGTGCCTGAGTATATACTGTACATATAACATGTATACATACATACGTACCTGCTACTACATATTTACAGTGAAAAGAACAACTTTGTGATAAATATCGTGCATTACTATAAACAAATATGTGTGAATTATATTTCTGTTTTATTATTTGTTGTTGTTTATATTCAGACTCTGTCTCGAGTCTGCCTCCACCAGGTATTGGGTATGTGCCTCAGTAAATACATACATACATACATACCATAAACTTAATAAGAATGATTGGAAATTTGATTATTCTAAATTGACTTAACATAAACTGAGTACAATATATAAGAATACTCTTAATTATTAAACACGCTATTAATATATATATATATATATATATATATATATATATATATATATATATATATATATATATATATATATATATATATATATACACACACACTCAGCACCAACAGCACCTCCAGTTTATTTTTATAGATCGTTCTCTCTCTCAGACACGCACTCCAGCATCACTTCTTTCATTCTCTCACTCTCGCTCTCTCTCTCTTCTAGAAAATGCCACAAAACCCAATACATTCTATAGGTACGTAAATAATAAGCAAATCAAAAGCAGAATTGAACCACTTATAAAATACGGTCAGTCTATAACAGGTGACATACTGTATGCATAGCAAATTTATTTAATTATTATTTTGGTTCTTTCTTTACGAATGAGGTATATTAAAATACCACGGAAAATAACATATTAGCAAACGAATTAGGAAATGTTACCATTATGGTCAGCGAAGTGTGAATTAAGTATATTGGTTAATTTAAATATAAATATATCCCCCAGTCCCGTTTGACTCCACCCTAAAAAAAAACACATTAAGAATGAGATAGCAGTACCCCTGACATAGCTATTAAACTTATCAATGCAGCAGGGGACCATGCCAAGTGACTGGAAAAAATATGAATATCGTGTCAATATACAAAATAGGTAGCAAGGTCAAACCAAGCA
>CM064542.1:23864631-24057131 GCA_032716605.1 Paralithodes platypus | reverse complement strand
GCATGCAATTTTGAGCACGTAATGTGCTCTGAGAGAGAGCGGAGTGGTGGGAGGAGTGTAGGTTACCTCATGACCACTCGCCACGGTGGCCGTGGAGCTACTGAGATGTACTCCGCCCCACTCCACCCTCCCTCACTAGTTTGACACGTAATAATGTAAGGAAATGACCGTATATTACCGATTTTGCCCTTCGGTTGCACGATCGTTGCAAGACAACCAGTGATCGTAGAAAGATGGTTCTGGTGTCATTGGAAAGCTAATTTAACGCCCTTTCAGGGATAAATACTTGTATTACGCTCTGGCTCTTGTTTATGCATGAAAACGAGCACGGAAACAAGCTAGTTTATGGTAAAACCCCCCGCTGGGCGGCACAGTTAAATATACTCCACCACCCGCTCTTTGAGTGTTAAGGGGAGACAGACCGTTTGTTTGGTCATTTATTAATTTAGTTCTTAGTTTCCTCACTAGACCTTCATCAAGCTTAAAACAAAAAACCCTAGACCCCCCCTTCAAGATTAATTTGTAAATTTTTCGATAGAAAAATTTCCCGGCCAAAGGCCAGTTTCTCTTAAAATTTCAGGCTCGCTATTGCTCGCCAGGAAAAAATCGATAACTAAATGGCACGAAAGGTCATCAAATTGACAAAGAAATGGGGCGAAAGGTGTTAAAATTGCCAAACTAATGGGCCGACCGTCTTAAAGTCTCAAAACTAATGGGGCTAACCACGAAGGAGAAGGGGGTCCAGAAAAGGGTTCTGCCTCCCCTTAAGTATGATAATAAAAAAAAACACACACAACTGTTTTTTAAATTATTTGGTAACTTAGGGATTATATTCTTGCATCTATAAACCCACACGAGTTGGAGCGCAATGGGCGATCATTAAAGAACAAACAATTTGGATACTGTAATAAGGAGTGGCATGCTAATGAACGAGGTGTCAGATAATTTCACTCCTTTTTTTAATGTTTACAAATGCCAACTTAAAAAACGATTATGCAGTAGAAATAAATGTATCGACATTATAATATTATGAATTCAGGGCCTTTCAGTGAATCAATTAGAGAAGTATCACAGCACTACGCTATAAAAGATTCTATATGATGAATAGAATAATTGTTTCTATTATCACATTACAGATGTTATGAATGAAGTAGTGCCTTTAAAGACCAAATTGATTAATACAATATAATGCGAAAATATAATACGGGGAAGAGCAAGGTTATGGTCTTCGAAAGGGGTGAAGTCACAGAGTGTGAGGTGAAGCTGAACGGTCAGGCTATGGAGATCATCAACTCTTTTAAGTATCTGGGCAGTGTGTTGAGTAAAGGTGGGACTATGGATGAAGAGGTGCGGGAGAGGGTACAACAGGGGAAGAGGGTTGTAGGAACGCTAAAAGCAGTAACAAGAAATAGGGTGGTCAGTATGAAAGTGAAGAAGTCCTTGCATGACAGTGTGGTAATCCCGACACTGACTTACGGAAGCGAAGCATGGACGTTGGTTGAGAGACTCAGACCAAGAGTGAGAGCAGTGGAAATGAATTACCTAAGGAGTGCGTGCGGAGTTACATGGAGGGATAGACAGACTAATGAGGAAGTAAGAAGGAGGTGTGGTGTGGAGGTAGATGTGCTGGAAAGTGTGAAAAGGAACAACTTGAGATGGTTCGGCCATATGGAACGTATGGAAAGCGAGAGAATGACTAAGAGGGTGTACGAGAGCGAGGTGGAGGGACAGAGGGGGAGAGGTAGACCGAATATGAGGTGGAAGGATGGAGTGAGGAACTACATGAATGAAGGCGGTGCTGGTTGGGGGGAGGGGCGTCGACTGACTGGGGACAGAGGTGCATGGGGGCGGTTCGTTCGTGGCCACCCCTTCGGGGATCACGGCGTCAGGCAATAGATAGATAGATAGAATGCGAAAACCCTGGATAACAAGGAATTAACTGAATACATCAAAACAAGGCATAATATGTAAACTTAGATATTATTGGGATGGAATTTGTGCTGTACCTGGTATCAGTGCATTACCACAAGCCCACCGAAACGTCAATAAAATACCCTCATTGTTCCCTGATTAAATAGCACTGTATGAATATTCCCATATTCAAAATATGCTATAGGGGTGCAATGCCTGGTGAGTTATCTGCTCAACAGGTGGCGTTGTGTGTGTAAGTGTGAGAGTCCGAGTGTAGGGGGTGAGACAGTGAAGCATGGGAACGAGGTGGCTTCAGAGATGGGGTCGTTTCGGGCCATGAGTGAGCACCGTGCCTCATGTGAAGGCAAGATGGCAGGTGCTCGTTGTACTCTACGTGCTTCACATGTCTCACTCCCTAGACTGGAACAAGTCCTCACGGGCTTCACTGTTCATTGTAAAGCGGTGAATGTTAAGGCTCTCAGCCTATGCCCGAGAGGAAGTAAGTTGGAAAAAAATAAAAAAATAATAAAAATTATTGTCTTCGTGGTGCGATGCATAAGGTGTTGATTTTCGGTGTGTGCGTCCTGGGTTCGAATCCACAGACTGCCACATGTGTTTGTAAATTTCATTAATCGATTTTAGGAGTAGAGTTGGTTGTTGGAAGGAACAAAATAATTAAGCCAATTACGTTTGGTAAAAACGATCATGAATTTATAAACCAAGTAAACATCATGCTGAAGGTGTGCAAATATAATCTGATTTGGCATCTGGTATAAACAAAAAAAACTGGCAGACAATAAATAACTTACTACAAAGAAAATTAAACAAAAGACATTAAACAACTACTAAGTTCTGTTTCTTTTCAACTGACGGTAAATTGCGAAGTTCCCATCAGTTATTTTCAAGATTGTGTAGTAATATATAGTGCTAATTATGTAAACTTGGTCTACATATGATGCAGAGACATAGTAGTTTCATATTTTGTTCCTTATGTATTGATAAATTAGCTGCAAAGGGATTCAATTTAGCGTCAGTTGAAAAGAAACAGAGTATAATTAACAAAACAGAAATGTACCAAATGCTCAAAGCTTTAGTCGTCATATGAACTCCTATTTGGCTACTGTCGGTAAACAATTAGCAGACTCTTTACCAGAACGTCAAACATCACCCAATCAGTACTAATTTGGAAATTGTCCTACTTTTGAGATTACAACAAGACCAGCCGGCGAGGTAAATTATGTCATTAAGTTGTTGTCTTTTATTTATGTTTTTATTCTCTAGACCTCCATCAAGCTTAAAATTACACTTAGACCCTATTTCAAGATATATTTGTGCATTTATCGGTAGAAAAATTTCTCGGCCGAAGGTCTGTTCCTCTTAAATTGCAGACTAATTAATTTACAGCTATCTCACTAAATTTCTCGAAGAACAAGACATTATAATTTCAAACTAGATTGGATTCCAAAAATATTCTTTACCATAAGCAACTCGTGTTCCCGATTTCGACTCCTCTGAATTCTCAACTTTATGGCTCAAACTTTGTAATTTTCATACTAAATATTTATGTGCTGTCTATCTTTCCCCTAACTCTACCGACTTTCCCAAATTCGTTGACTATCTAAACTCTAAAGTTGAACACATTCTTTCCATTTCTCCTTTCTCTGAAATCTCCATCTTAGGAGATTTCTTCGTTCACCACCGCCAAAGGCTCTCCTCTCATTCTGCTGACCAACCTGGTGAACAAGCCTATGTCTTTTCTATCCTAAATGACCTAAAGCAATTGGTTCAGCAACCCACCCGTATCCCGGATCGCTTCGGGAATCGGCCCAACATTCTTGACTTGTTTCTGACTTCTAACGCTTCTTTTTATACTGTCGATCTTTTCTCTCTTTTGGGCTCCTCCGACCATAAACTTATCTCTGTCACCTGTTCTATCTCTCCAGTATGGCCACCCGATCCTCCCAGCCGGCGGCGCATGTGGCACTTTGGAGCTGCCGACTGGGAGGCTCTCCGGCAGTACTTCTTTGATTTCCCATGACATTATATTTCCTTCCATGGCCGGGGATCCTCGGAGAGTGCTGAACGCATTACCGAGGTAATCCTATCGGGCATGGGGGCATACATTCCATTTTCTTTCTCACAGACTAATGTAAAAAAATCTTGGTTTACTCACGTTTGTTCTACTGCTGTTCGCAATAAGGAGGAAGCATAACAACGGTACCGATGCCTTCAAACTCAAGAATCTCATTCTTCCTATGTTTCTGCCCAGAGTTAGGCCAGATCTGTTCCTTGACTTGCCAAACACTCTTTCATCAATAATAAATGCACTGAACTGTCCAACTCTTGCTCTTCCCAAGCTTCTGGCATCTAGCCAAAAACCTCTCCAACAATTTTTCTTCCTCGTCTTTCCCTCCCCTTTTCCATTCTGATGGCACAGCCATCACTTCTTCCTCTGGCAAAGCTAAACTGTTCGCCCAAACTTTTGCTAGAAACTCCACTTTCGATGACTCTGTTGCTATTCCTCCCTCTCCACCCTCCTTTCTCCTATTTATGCCTAATATCCTAATTTCTTCTAAAGATGTACCTTCTACTCTCTCTGGGCTTAATACTAAGGAGGTGTACGGTCCGGATAGTGTTCCTCCTGTTGTACTCAAAAACTGTTCTTCCATGCCGACTCCCTGCCTAGGCAAACTTTCGTCTCTGTCTCTCCTCTAACGTCTTCCCTTTTTGCTGGAAGTTCTCTTTCATTCAACCTGTTCCAAAGAGGGGTGGCCACTCTCAGCCCTTCAACTGTCGTCCAATTGCTCTCATCTCTTGTATATTTAAAGATTTTAAAACTATTCTTACTTCCAAATTTTGTAAGCATTAACTTCTCTTAATTTACTCTCAGATTGTCAGTATGGCTTCCCTAAGGGTCGCTCTACTGCAGATCTTCTTGCATATCTTCCTAACTCCTGGTCATCCTCCTTTCGGGACTTCGGTGAGACCTTTTCTATTGCGTTAAACATATCGAATGCCTTTGATAGAGTCTGGCCCAAATGTTTAATTTCTAAACTTCCCTCCTTCGGTTTCTATCACTCCATCTGTGCCTTTCTCTCTAATTTCCTTTCCGGCTGTGCCATAGCTGAGGTTGTGGACGGCCTTCATTCACTTCCTCATCCTATCAACTCCGGTGTTCCTCAGGGTTCTGTCCTATCTCCAATTATCTTTCTAATTTTCATAAATGATCTTTTCAACTGTACCTCCAGTCCTATTCATTCATATGCAGAAGACGGCCATCATTCACTTCCTCATCCTATCAACTCCGGTGTTCCTCAGAGTTCTGTTTCATCTCCAATTATCTTTCTGTATGTATGTATGTATGTATGTATATATATACTCATGCCCAATCCCCACTTTTCCTTTTATTATGTTTTTTTGGTTTTTTGGGGGGGGGGGGGGGCCCCGACTCAAAACAGAGCCCGAATAGTGACAACATAACAAAAAACAATTCACACACAAAAACAAAATACAAATTCACACACATCTAGGTCATCCAGGAGAAGACCCAGAGACCAAGGTAACCTGATTTTCTCAACTGTACCTCCAGTCCTATCCATTCATATGCAGATGACTCTACCTTACACTATTCAACTACTTTTCCAGAACACCCCAGCCAGCAATCCCTCAAAAACAATCGTAATGAGGCCATATAACACTTATCTTCTGATCTAATTACAATTTACAATTAGGGCAGAGAAAACCTTGTTGTTTGTAATGCTTCCAAAACCCAATTTCTCCATCTGTCTACCCGTCATGAACTCCCAGAGGACTATCCCTTACAAACTTCAACAATACAAAAACCAATCCTTCATCTTCTCTCAGTATTCTCGGTGTCTACGTTTCTTATGCTCTCTCTTGGGGGACCATATTGCCACCCTTGCCAAGGTGGCCTCCCAGAAGCTGGGTGTGCCCTCAAGTGGTTCTTTGCCCTTGCACAGCTTCTTGTTCTGTACAGGGGCACAGTGCATCCCTGTATTGAGTGTACTTCACATGTTTGGGAAGGATCCTCTCACACAGCACTTCTGGATAAAGTAGAGGAGAAGGCCTTTCGCATCATTAACTCGTGTCCACTCACCGACTCTCTGCAATCTTTCTCTCTTCACCGCAATGTTGCATCTCTCTCGCTATTCTATCGCTACTACAATAATCAGTGTTCCTCAGAGCTCTCTTAGTGTATACACCTCCTTTATGTAGGGTACGTAACACCCATCTTTTAACACAATCCAACCTCTACTCTGTACAACTCTCCAACTCAAGAGTAAACGATACTCCAAATCTTTCTTCTACTCAACAGCTGAGCTCTGGAACTCTTTCCCTGAGTCCATCTTTCCCTCATCCTATAACTTAAATTGCTTCAAACTCCGTGTGTCCAGACATTTTGGCCCTGTCATACTTTCAACTCTGAGGGAGGCACTCGTCACTGGCAGTTTTGCCTTGTGTCTCTCTCATCCACATAAAATAAAAATAATAATAAAAATCACTTGACAGAGGACACATCACTATTGGTATACTCT
The DNA here is from genome assembly GCA_032716605.1 of Paralithodes platypus. NCBI lineage: Eukaryota > Metazoa > Arthropoda > Malacostraca > Decapoda > Lithodidae > Paralithodes > Paralithodes platypus. Next base: position 24,050,664 of record CM064542.1, on the reverse strand, counting down.
TGGATGTATGTTAGGCCTTTTATACTATTGAGTATAGATCATAGTATTCTTCTTAACAAATGAATATGGATTAAGATACAACAAGTGGATGATTCCAAAGTTCCCTTACAAATAAATATCAGTATACAATAGTCAATGGTTATATATCTGAGAAGGAAATAGTTACTACTGGTGCGCCTCAAGGATCTACATTTAGGTAACTCCTTTTGCATTTATTATTATTTTTGTTTTAAATATTAATTAGTTTATTCAACCTTGTAGTACCTTTGAATTCGTATTATTTTTAGACGATACAAGTATCTTTAGATGGGGACTGAGTATTATAAAGTTAATAGATACCGTTAACATCGAACTGAAGAACATCACCAGGTGGTTAGCAGCAAAAATATTATCGCTAAATATCCCCAATGCTCAATATGTGATATTTTTAGGACACAGTCATTGCAGAAAATACTGTAATCAAGATGAACGGTATCTCCATTGAAAGGTGTTACACTACTAAAAATTACTGGGATGCCACATTGATGTTAGATTAAACTGGACAATTATCCCTTAGTACATTATTTAGTAAGGTATCGATATCAGTGGGAATTATATATAAATGAAAACATTTAATGCCAAAAAAACGCTCATCACCTTATATTATAGTGTACTCTACTTGTATTATCAATACTGTTCCATTACCTGTCAAATTTGCTCTGCATGCATTGCATAATTTACATAAAACGATCATACGCCTGATCTCAGGTGCTGCATGATCCTACTGATCCCTTCTACAAACACATGTGACTACTTAGTTTGCATGATATCTATAAAATTGATCTATTAAATTGTCCATAACCAACTCACACCCCAATCAGTTATTCTATTCAGATTTCCTTCAGATTTCCATAACATAAATTCCAGATAGCATTTACAGCTTCAACTCTCCAAAACATGAACAGAGAACCCTACGAGTAGTTACAAGGAGGTATTTTATGTGTTGTGGGTTATAAGTGGTGAATTAAGGTCCATGTAGCATACATAGAGATACACTATTATATTTTCCTAATGTGATTCATCAAATGTTACGATTGTATCCCTATGACCCTCGCAGGATACAGAAGGACATTTGTCGAGCTTCTTCGATCATAGTAATGTGTAAATGTTAACTATTTTGTTTCTTTTTTGTTTCTTTTTTGTTACACAGTTTAGTTCTTCCATTACTAATTTCAGTCCTTTATAATATTATCAGTTCAATGTTTTACTGTAAATATATTTGTGCCTTAGTGATACTTATCTCTTTTTTTACCGCCCTCATTGATAATTTTGAATGTAAATTTGTTCAGTTTTCATTCAAATTTTCAGTATCTCAGTATAATTATTCAGTCTAAAGTCAAACTCCCAAGTACAACGGTTAAAGTTTTGTAAGTGTTTATTGTGCTCTTCCTTGTAAGCACTGCATGGTACACAGTAATGTCCTTAGTACGTGCTTACTTTAAATAAGATAATTTTCAATAATATAACCAATTCTTTAATATACTGTATATATTTGTGTTATTTTGCAATATTTCACAAACTATCCCCCTTTTAAATTCCACCAATTCCCAAAGGGATAGTGAACCGTTGTTTACTCAAAAGTCAATTGTTCTATTGACCTTTTTTAATTTCCAGGTAGCTGACCCATACCGTAATTATCCCTATCCAGGTAGACCCACACCCTATTACCCATTACTCTTCTACTGTTTCCCCCACCTCTATCTCTTGGTCTAGCTCACTTTCGCTCTAGCTCGCTCGTGCTCTCCATCTCTCTCTCTCTCTTCATAACAACCCTTGTCTGCCTTGCTATGTATACTGTGTATATATATATATATATTGTTACGTATCTTGATCCTCAAGTGGTTAACTTGATGAATCTAGATAGCACAGAGATATATATTAAGGTATCAGTCAGCTGAAGGCAAAACGAAAGTAAAATCTAATAAAATTATTTTTATGTTGTTGCTTCCTTTCCTTTTGGATCTTAGGACTTGGTAACCTTTATTGACTGATACTCTTTAATTATGGAAAAATACTGAAACTAATTAAAGTCATGTAGTATTTATAAAGAATCATTATTTAACCGAAGCTTAGTAGGCTATGGTTATGAACCGAATAAGTTATATCTAAAGAAGGACTATTAATTATATATCAAGTCTTGAAAGATAAATATTAGGGTAAGAATATTTCTGTCTCTTACCCTTTTTTAAATGAATAGATAGTTTTCATATATTATCATGTCCTTTTATTTATATATATATATATATATATATATATATATATATATATATATACATTTTTATCCTCAAAATGGGATGCCTAAGTTAAATATTTGTGGTTCGTGTAGCAGACGTTTCGGCACTATATGATCTTTCCTGATGAAAGTACAGACCACGAGAATACACTTGGAAAGGCCCAAAAACTCATTAATGTACTTACACGCAGAGTAAATACTATTGTGTTTGTAGGTGCTAAAGTTGGAAATTAAACTCCTTTTTCAATCATAAGGAATGACGATGCCAAAATCAGGTTTGATCTCACTGCCTCACCATGTTCTGACGCAGTGCAAGTCCTGACACCCCCCTAGTAATGTTCTCCTGCCACAAGATAATCTCTATGTTGTGAATAACGGTATACGCCCACAGAAGAAAACTGTTCTCCTCATAACAACCTTCAACAAATTATAAGTATTGGCAAAAGTAGAGGAAGATGCTAGTGAAGTAAGACCGGTCAGAGACTCCATAATCCGAGGCCAATAGCTAGAGTTTTGTGGAAGGGCCCCCAAACTAGGAAATGCTCCTGCATCCCAGGAACAAGACTAGATGACAATGCCTCCACCATAGATGATGTCACAAATGGTGCCGAAAATATTACCCAATACCTAATCCACACAGGTACACATGATATGAAACACACACGGTCAGAGGAACTGCTGGAGAAGTATCAAAGGATGATCCATCAGTTCAAGAAGTAAGAAGTAAGTACATATACACATGGAGACAGGTGCACACAAATACACATGGAAAGAGGCATACATACACACACACCCATACACACAGCACCTCCTCCTTTATAAGATTGTTCTTTTTCACACATGCATTTCAGTATCATTTTTTCCAGCCACTCTCTCTCTCTCTCCCTCTATAACAAACCAATAACACCTCCTGCAAGCTATCTGCTGGCGTTCTCACTCACATGACGTATCAGGCCAATTCGACTCTCGCTTGTCTTGTCAGGGGAGAAGCATCCGCAGATTTATATTTGTGGGCCAGTTCAAACATGGTCACAAATTGTTTTTCCCATTTTCAAGTTTTCAAAAGACAAAGCCCACTAAATGACAAATTCTGCTGTTGTAATTATAATTTATTTGTTATTGTTGACTCACTGTTAGCCTACGATAGCCCAGTTGGGATATTGTACATGCTACGATTGGTATGCAGGATTCGAAACTGCATAATAAATCGTAGGCTTGTGCAGTATTCTTTAACTGTCTTCGTGGGGCAGTGCATAGTGTGTTGATTTTTGGTGTGAGCATCCTGGGTTCGAATCCCCGGACTGCCACATGTGTCTGTTAATTTCATTAATCGATTTTAGGAGTAGAGTTGGTTGGTGGAGAGAACATAATAATTAATTCGGGTTCAGTAGTAATTTATCGAGAGGTCTTCTCTAGGGTTAAGTGCCCCATTAATTACCATTTCCTTTCACCTATGCATAGCCTACGATAGCGCAGTTTGGATATTGTACATGCTAAGATTGGTATGCAGGATTCGAAACTGCATAATAAATCGTAGGCTTGTACAGTATTCTTTAACTGTTTTCGTGGGGCAGTGCATAGTGTTTTGATTTTCGGTGTGAGCATCCTGGGTTCGAATCCCCGGACTGCCACATGTGTCTGTTAATTTCATTAATCGATTTTAGGAGTAGAGTTGGTTGGTGGAGAGAACATAATAATTATATGATTTTAACAGCTAAATATAAGGACAATATAACGATTTCATTATTTTTTTTACTGGAAAAATATATTTTTACCAAACCCTGAAACGTGAGAACATAGCAGACATGTGGTTATTAGTTCGCCTTATTTTTTTAGATGATAAGGTAATATGTGGTAATATTTTTCTCAAAGAACAATGCATTACTACGAACGTATCATGTGGTGGATTGTCTAGAGCACTCGGCTCATAACTAGAGTTCGATCCCTGATAACGAAGACACATAATTCTCCTAATTTTAATAATAATTATAAAATGCCTCAGTTCAACTAATTAGAAATATATACTTGGAGTTTGTAGATATCGCTGATGTTCACAAAATTGACAATCTAACAGAAAATTAATTTGTGTTCCCTTTGAAACCACGCACATTAGTTCTACTTAGCAGTTTATTGTTTGGTTGAAACCTCGGACTGACTCCAATGACATAAGTATGCGCACACTCAAATCCTCGCACACAATCACACACACACAATCACACACACACACACAATCACACACACACACACACATACTTTAAGTTGAATATAGAATACATCCATATGCACAACACGAACATACACAAATGGTCACACATACAGACATTGACAGACAATAGCACATGTTTCTTTAGTGACAACGATCCCCAAACTTTCGTACCTTGTTCTGAAGTGTAAAGGAAAACTAAAGAATGAATAGTATACACGAAATTTAACAAGTCTTATTAACCAAATATGCTAGTAAAGACTTTTGTTAAACAATACCGAATTTTTAATTGCGTTTTGTGAAAAGGGGCCTTTTTCAATAGTGGCATGAATGCCACTATTGGAGGAGGAAGTTAATGGCCCTATTACGTGGACAAAATATATATTTAGACGTGGTATTGTCGGCTAAAGTTTGTTTTGGTACTTCTGAACATAAGCCTTTTTGCGCTTAACCAGATAAGTACAAAATCGGTAGAAATTATGTGTAGATCACAATGTAGAGAAAGGAGTTCCCAGATAATATGGACTCATGACTTAAATGGCTGCAGGGGGAGTGGCAAAAAGGCTAAACAAGTGTTTTTTTAAGGTAGTGGATGACGTGGATGGTCAAGAAGAACATGTCAAAATGTGAAGGTAGTGGATGAAGCAAGAGCGATGGCAAATGATAAGACTCAAAATGGAATGTTTGTATGAGAAAATGTTTGAAGGTTTCGTATTTGTATAATTTTACAGATTTCGCAGAGCTTCACCCCAAGTGTCTTGAGGCGGCCTTCCGATGAACGTGGGAGGTAAAGACAATGTTGGTGATCCCTGTTGTATGACTGGTGATTAAAGCGATATTGCTTACTTTTGTCGGCCATATGTTTTTTCTGATACCTTTCTTTGTTACATATTATCCGAGTCGTTAATGAGTTCCTGTTTTTTTAGGATTCTGGGAGTTGGTAATCACTGAATAATTATTGCCATTTTGAATAGTCATTCATATGTCATATATATACCTGCGGTATAATATTTTGTAGTAATAATATGTAGTGGTGGGCTGACCCTTTGTCAGAGTGAGGGTTGGTGTCCTCTACTTCTCATAGCCCCTTCTATCTTTTCTCCTTCTGCATCTCTAATTTTTTCAAATGGCGTAGGGATGCGGCGGCCCCAACGCCCGCCACTTTCTGGTGCAGGTAGCCTCCTCTGTGGTGGAGGGGTGAGCAATTTCCACCACCGCTTTTCTCCGGCGAAACGTAGAAGTCGGCTAAAGGGGATCGGGGGCGGGGGGGGGCCCTGGTATCCTTCTCCCCTTAAATAAATCTACCAAAAAAAAGAGACAGAGATAGGGGCGAGGGAACGCGTTCGTGGTCCCGGACCCTAAGAATAGGAGCTTTGAATGTGCGTGGATGTAGTACGAATGAGAAGAGAGAGGATATTGGAAGGTTATTTGAAAGAAGGATGTATGATGTCCTTGCACTGAATGAAACAAAGATGAAAGGAGAGGGAGAAGTGGATTTTGGAAACATGATAGGTAGAAAGTCTGGAATAGACGAGGGAGTCAGGGGGAAAGAAGGAGTGGCTATTATTGTGAAAGAGGAGTTGAGAGTTTATAAAAGAGTGGAAAGAGGTGTCATCAAGGCTAATGTGGGTGAGGATGCGGTTTAAGGGTGAAAGGTGGGTTTTTGTAAGTGCGTATGGACCAGGAAGTGAAAGAGAGTTAGACGAGGTAGAGGGTTTCTGGGAGGATATGAGAGATTGTCTACAAGGGTTTGATGAAAATTAAAATGTTATAGTTTTAGGGGACCTAAATGCTAGGGTAGGAAATGAGCCTGTTGAGGAAGTCATCGGTAGTTTTGGTGTGGATGGTGTAAACGAGAGTGGAGAAAGACTGAAAAATGTATGAGAAGAGTGTAGATTGAGTGTAGGTAATACGTTCTTCAAAAAAAGGCGTCTACACAAGTACACCTGGCATAGACTTGTGAGGGGAGAGATTGTAGAGAGAGCATTGATGGATTATGTGCTGGTGACAAGGGAAAGATTGTGTAGACTGCTGGATGTGAATGTGATGAGAGGTGAGGCGCAGGGTATGTCAGATCATTACCTGGTGGAGGGAAAGCTAAGAGTTAAGAGTTAAAGGAGAATAAGAGACAAGCGTGAAGTAAGAGAGGTAATAAAAGTTAGTGAGTTAGAGAAGAGTGAAAAAGAGAGGGAGTACAAGGAAAGACTAAATGAAAAGTGGATGGAAGTGAGAGAGAAGTAGAGGTTGAATGGCAACAGTTTAAGGAAGGAGTGAAACCAAGTGCAGAGGTAGTATGCGGCAAAAGGAAAGTAGCAGGCAGAGGAATCAGGAAGGGAAGCGAGTGGTGGAATGATACGGTGAGAAAGGCAGTTGAGGAGAAGAGACAGTGTTTTGAGAGGGTTTTACAGGATGCCAATGTTGAGGTATGGGAGAGGTACAAGGAGAAAAGGAGAGAGGCAAAACGGAAAATTAGAGAAGCGAAAAAAGATGCAAACGAAAAGTTGGGTCAAAGGCTGAGTGAGAATTTTGAAGAACGAAAGAAGATGTTCTGGAAGGAGGTAAATAAAGTAAGGAAAGGAGGACAAAAGAGGGAAGAGTCAGTGAAAGATGAAAATGGAGAATTACTAGTGGAACCAGTTGACGTGAGGAAAAGATATGCCGAGTATTTTGAATCTTTGTTAAAAACAAGAGATGGAAGAGAAGCAGTGATTGAAGCAGAGGTGGATGGAGATAGGTTACCCAGGCCACCCAGGTGGCAGGGAATGAATGAAAGGATTGAGGAAAATGAGGTGAAAGAAGCAGTGAAACAAATGAGAGTGGGAAAAGCAGAAGGTTTGGATGGTATTGCTGTGGAGTGTATAAAGAAGGGTGGAGATGTGATAATAGATTGGTTGGTGAGACTTTTCAATGTGTGCTTTGCTGTGTCAATGGTACCAATAGACTGGAAGAGTGCATGTATTGTGCCGTTGTACAAGGGGAAGGGAGATCGGCATGAGTGTTCAAGTTATAGAGGTATTAGTTTATTGTCAGTGGTTGGAAAGCTGTATGGCAGGGTGTTGATAGAAAGGATAATAAAGTGTACGGAAGTTGCAATAGGAGAAGAACAGTGTGGTTTTAGGAGGGGAAGAGGGTGCATGGATCAGATGTTTGCAGTAAGACAGTTATGCGAGAAGTATTTAGAGAAGCATAAGGAGATATTTTGGGCTTTTATGGACTTGGAAAAAGCGTATGATCGTGTGGACCGTGAAGCAATGTGGAAGGTGTTAAGGATTTATGAAATAGGAGGAAATTTGTTAGAAGCAGTTAAGAGTTTTTATGAAGGGAGCAGAGCATGTGTGAGAGTAGGAAATGGTGAGTTGAGTGAATGGTTTGAGGTAAAGGTAGGTTTGCGACAGGGTTGTGTAATGTCACCATGGCTGTTTAATATGTTTATGGATGGTGTGGTGAGGGAGGTGAAAAGGAGAACTATGGGAAGAGGATTGGGTTTAGTAGGAAAGAATGGTAGAGATTGGGAGTTGAATCAGTTGCTGTTCGCTGATGACACAGCATTGATGGCGGATTCTGATGAGAAACTGCAGCGGGTAGTCAAAGAGTTTGGTGTGGTTTGTGGAAGGAGGAAACTGAAGGTGAACGTCAATAAAAGTAAAGTAATGGTGTGTAATAGGGTAGAGCATAGGGTGAATCTAGATGTGAGGCTGGATGGGGAAATATTGGAACAAGTAGAGTGTTTTAAATATCTAGGAGGAACGATAAGCAGGAGTGGAGGTAAAACAGAGTGTGTGAAGGAAGGAAGGTTTTCGGAGCAATGGGAAGTATGTGGAAGACGAGAAATCTCAGAGTGAAAGTAAAAAGTGCACTGTATCAAGGAATTGTTGTGCCAACAGTGATGTATGGGGCTGAGACATGGGCTCTGAAGAAAAAGGAGAAAAGAGGGCTGGATGTGATGGAGATGAGCTGCTTGGGGAGTATGTGTGGAGTTACTCGTAGAGACAGATTGAGGAATGAAGAGATATGTAGGAGAGTGGGGCAGCAGGAACATTTGTCAGCCAGAGTGGACAGAAGGGTGCTGAGCTGGTATGGTCATGTTGAACGAATGGGAGATGAAAGGCTTACAAAGAGAATATGTGAGTCAGGTACAATGGGAGATAGAAGAGCAGGAAGACCCCCATTGAGATGGAGAGACTGTAAGAAAGGCTTTGGATGATAGAGGAATGACTATAGATCAGGCAGGGGAAGTGGTGGTGGACAGGAGTGAATGGAGAATGTTTGTGAATAGTTGAGTGAACACGTGGTCATTTGGAGTAAGGGGTCGGGCGCAAGTTGGACTAGATAATAGTCCATCAGGCGCCTGGCCCTGGGAGACGATTAATATGAAGGGTGCCCCTGGAAGTGTGGTGGGAGGGCTTGTGGCTTTGGCTCCGCTGCATGTCTGCCTGCCGAGATCGGAACCTCTCCGGGTGGTCGGGGGCCGGGGGAGTGCTGGAGCGACCTTGGTGACCCTGGTCTCTGGGTCTTCTCCTGGGTGACCTGGATGTGTGTTGGTTTGTGCTTTTTGTCTGTGTTTATTTGTTGTTTTGTGTTGTTTTTGTGTTTTCCATGTTCTTGCTCTGTCTTGAGTCGGCTACCCCCAAAATGGGGATTGGGCCTGAGCATATAGATAGATAATATTTTGTTTTGGTTACATCGAACCTGATATATTAAATACACATATATGAATATTTAGTATAAAGTAATGGAAATCACCATTATTTATACTTTCTTGTCAAATATTACATCTATCAGTAGAGCTAACCATACATAATAAATTAAACAGCTATTGAATCGATATATATATATATATTGTATCAAATTGGTACCAGAATTTGATTATCGTTGCGTACATAAATCTGAAAGCATCTTCAGTCCAAATGAGATTACCTGTATCAGTCAAGGTAAACAGAATGCTAGCAATAGCTCGGACAAGCTTGGTATTACCAACAGTATGTTTTTGGTACTATTATTATTGACAATGTTATTTAATTTATATTGACATTGGGTGTGCTAACCAGTCATGGTTGAAAGTTTATTTTGTAATTTGGGTAGACGTAGGCCTATAATCACTTATACAAGTAAGCATCTTAATGATGACGATTAGATGCCCAAAACTAGTTGGTATATAGTTATTATTAGAAAACATATAAATAATAATATAATTGATGAAAAAATAATGTAATTACCCATTATGCTCTATTTATTACAATGAATGCAAATATTGTCAGATTATTTAGAAAATACGATTTTGTTATGAAATGCGTGCCTTTAATTCAAAGCTGACATAAGGAAAGGGAAGGTATGTCAGAGATCCCCATGGTTGTTGCTTCACCATCGTTGATAGGTTTCATAGGGTAATGCGGTCCTCACAGCCTTTATACTAAAAAAATATAAATATAATATGACCGATAGCAATTAATTGTCAATTCTAATTCTGTTATATGCGCACAAAAAAAAAAGACTCCTGCTGGAGCGCCCACTGCTTACGAAAATATTTTGCAACGCTAAAACAATGTTTATAGTAAAGACACTACGGTTTCCGCTAATTTTAAGCTCAAGATTAGAATTGTGAGCTAAGAGCACACAAACTTTGTCAACACGACCTTGGCCGAGTTTGCGGATTTTTGGGTTGGGACCTTGCAGCTACCATCGTGTTTGGTGCCCATGCAACCAACATTGCTTCGACCATGCCCCTGCAATATATTGGCAACTCTAGTGAAAATAAAGGACAAACTGCCCAAATTGACGTTTTAGGGACGTAATCGGTTTCCGTCCTTGTTTCATCCTTCTGTTATGGACGGCACAAAGGCTGCACAAGGGTGGTTGATGACAGTAGATGAACGGGAAACCCATGTTTGCACGCCTCCGACATGACCCCCAGCCCCTCTGTCCAAGTGGACCTCTTAACTTCATTGACCTTGCACTTTGTGTAACACACGGTCATTTTACAGTCTGGAAGGGTTAAGATGCCAGTGTGACAAGACCTTCATCCGCACGCATACGTGTGTATGAGAGTGTAGAAGTAGATTAATGTCTCTCACTCTTACTCTCTGACACTCCCTCTCACTTTCTCTTTCAATTTTATTGGGGGGGCTATTAAGAGACAATTTAACTACAGAAATACGGAAATAATCCTCACATTTTACAATGCTCTGATACAGCCTTCCCAGGGGTATGCAGATGAATTCTAGTCTCTGGCACTCAGGAAACATACAGAGCATTAGACCAGTCAAAGTAGGGCTGGACTTAGAACAAATTGCAATAGAAGGTTTTTTGGCTTTAACTTGTTTATTAGGTCCCTCTGATGAACATATAAAAAGTCTCCAACTTTTGGACACCGGGAAAGTGGTTAATTTGCATAAATTCAAGATGGCCGCCGTCCAAAGCTTCAATTTACAGATAACTTTTTTCTGGTTGCTCCTAGACCCTATAAATGTATTACAAACAACGTTTTTTGGCTTTAACTTGTTTATTAGGTCCCTCTGATGAACATATAAAAAGTCTCCAACTTTTGGACACCTGGAAAGTGGTTAATTTACAGCCAAAAAACCTTACAGCCAAAAAACCTTCTATTGCAATTTGTTCTAGGTCAAGCCCTACCTTTACTGCACATTATTGTCTATTACATTTTGCCTAGGCCTATACTAATCCCATCATCTTGTTTCTTGTTTCAACAGATTGGTGCGACATCTACCGAAGCCATGGAAGAAGAGGTGGTGCATAATCCCTGCGGCATTTGCTCAAACACGTTAGACGAAGGAGAAACAGTCAAGCTGAGGGCGAAGGGAGCAGATACTATCAACAAGGCCAGTACTGAACGTGGAACGCCATCAATTACCGTGTCCGAGGGCCAAACGGTGCACATTGATTGCCGAAAGAAGCATGTCAATACGAAGCCAAATAGAATTCCTGGGAAGCAGAAGAAACGTCCTGAAAAACCTGCTCTTCGTTCTCAGACACCAGACTTTTGTTTTACAGAGAACTGCTTTTGTTGTGGTACAAAAATCTATTTGGACACAAAGCATGATTCAGAAGAAGTGTATCCAGTACGCACCTTCAACTTTCAAAGGACAATACTTTCTGCATGTGATGCCAGGGCTGATGAGTGGGCTGACACTGTTAGAGGCCGAATTAACTTTGCACGCGATCTTCCAGCAGCTGACGCAATATATCACAAGTGCAGCTCAAATTTCCAGACACATAGGCAGATCCCCTCCAAATATCGTGATTCCGCAGACAGTGAACCTCCTCGCAAGGGTCGCAAAGTAGATGCCTCACGAGAGGAAGCATTTCTACTCGCAATCGAGGACCTAGTCAGTGGCAATGATGATGAACAGACTACAGTGGTTGATCTCGTTGATAGAATGTCCCAGTTGTGCCCTGATGTTGAAGCGTATAGTGTAAAATACATGAAACAGAAACTCATTTCATATTTTGGGGATGAACTGGTTATTAGTAACGTGCATGGACGCAGCGATGTTGTAACTGTCAAAGAAAGTGCTGCAAAGATTTTGCAACAATTCAAAGACTCACCACAGACTGATGATGAGGAAGCAGAACAAAGAAAGATAGTCAGGGCTGCGGCACGGTTGATCAAAGCAGATATAAAGAACATTGATACTTGTAGAGATTTCTATCCAGATCCTTCTGAACTCCGGTCGCTGGAAAAGAATGTGGCGTACGTTCCGCAGTCCCTTCGTATATTGCTGCAAGAGACGTTCAGTGGCAAGTCATGTGATCTTGAAGTTGCATCAATTGGACAAAGTATCGTGCAACTTACCAGACCAAGGGCCATTGTAGCACCCATTCAGTATGGATTGGCGGTTCAAATGCACCAGCACTTTGGTTCCCGCTTTCTTGTGGACAGTTTACACAGCCACGGCTTCTGTCTGCCTTACGCAGAAGTTTTGAGGTTTTCGAAGTGTGCTGCCAATTTCAGGGGCACCAACATATCCACTGCAGGCAGGTTTGGACAGTTCGTTGCAGACAATGTTGATCACAACTTGCGTACGCTTGATGGGCGAGGAACATACCATGGTATGGGTATAATTGTTGCTGTCACCCCTGAAGTAAGAGACACAACATCAATACCAAGATTGCAGTCACCTGAAAACAACTTCACGGCAGCTCAAATTGAAATCAAATACTACCGCAGTGTTCGCAAGAAGGGTGGGCCTCTCGAATTTAGAAAGCTTGACCCCATTTCAGCATCTGACAAGCTTGAAAATCTGGACATACTGTGGAAAACGTCATGGTTGCTTCGACCAAAACGACCAGGCTGGTCCGGCTTAATGCAGAGTGTGTGCAATGGACCACACCCAGGGAAATCATCCGTCCATTTCTTGCCCATGATTGACATGGACCCTACGGACATGAGTTGTATTTACTCAACACTTCACTTCGTTGCTGCGGAAAGCCATCGCCAGGGAACGACGCCAATGCTGACATTCGACCAACCGCTTTATTGGAAAGCGAAGACGATCATTGTTCATGAGAAGGAAGGAAGCGAACTGAAACCCATTGTTTTGAACCTTGGTGGCTTTCACTCTGTGATGAGCTTTTTGGGATGCATGGGCCATGTTATGGAAGCATCTGGGCTTAAGGAGGTTTTGGAACTTATATACGCTGAAAATGCTGTGACCCAAATGCTGAGTGGGAAAGCCTATGCACGAGCAATCAGAGGCCACTTCTTGGTTGACACAGCCTTGAGTTCGATTGTGTTAGGCAGGGCATACGGTGTCAACCTCTCAATGGTAGATGAGGAAAGTGACGCATGCAAGGACTTCCAGTAGGCTGCAGATCTTTTGGATAAGCTGTTGCGTGAAGACGTTTCACCGGATGAAGTCTGCAGTAAAGACGTTTTCAACAGAATTTCTGAAAAACTTAAAGCTGAGAAGAGCTCCTTAGCAGAGCATAAGATGGGAAAGCTATGGATTCAATACATGGACATGATTGACCTGCTGCGTCGCTTCCTGAGGGCACTGAGAATGGGCGATTTCCTACTGTACCTCGGAACACTCCAGGAGATGTTGCCGTACTTTGCAGCGTGTGGTCATAACAATTATGCCAAGTCAGCCCATGTGTACATTCAAGACATGATTGAACTTGAGCAGCTCAACCCAGACATGTTCTGTCAATTGAACTCCGGTCTATTTGTGATCCGCCGAAGTGATCGGCTGTGGGCAGGACTACCAAGCGACTTGGTTATAGAGCAGGTTTTGATGCGCTCTTTGAAAACGAATGGTGGATTGACACGTGGTAGGGGTATGGAGGAAACGCAACGCCTGCGCTGGTTACTTGCTATGCCAGCCTGCGCTGAGGTGAGTGAAGTTATGCAAGAACTGACAGGGAAGCATTTCCACACCTCTGAGCAGCACAAAGAAATGACTGAAGCAAGGCGTGAACGAGATAGGAAGGACACAGAGAAGGTTCTCGCATTCTTCAAGGATTATGATCCATTTCAAGAATCAAATGAACTCAGGAATATTGCCAACGGTGTGACAGGACCAGCCTCGGCCAATCCTCATTTACTGTATGAGGTTGGTATGAACATTGTGCAGAAGATGGAAGGTAGCAATGCTTTTGACTTTTCATTTAGGAAGAAAGATCAAGTTGAGTCGTTGGGTGCAAAGGTTACAATCAGTGCTGAAAAAGTACCAATCGACCCACAGCTCCTTTTCCAGAGGCTCCTCATCTTTGCTAATAACAGGGACTTAGGTGTTGAAGAGGTCTTTGCGTATGAGTTGTCTAGCTACCCTACTGCTCTGTTCGATAAGTGGGGGAGGCTCAGGGAAGCCAATAAACCACAGCTAGGAGATGAGATAGCTGCTGTTGTTCCCAAGTCGTCATTGGAATCATTTGAGGAAGAAAGGACTGTGACCCATGTTCTGGATGGTGGTTCCTTATTGCAAAGGATTCCATGGAAGAAGGGTGACACATTTGAAGACATTGCAAGCATGTACATGAAGCATGTTTCCAAAAACTTTCTCAACCCGGTGGTTGTATTCGACGGTTATAAATCAGGACCTACTACCAAGGACATGACACACAATCGACGATCAAAAGGAGTCTTTGGTCAAAAGGTGATGTTCACTCCAACCATGCCCCTTCGGTCAAAAAAGGAAAACTTCTTGTCAACTCGGACAATAAGCAAAACTTCATTGACTTATTGTGTGAAACATTCAAGGCAAATGGAATTGACTGTGTCAATGCGCCAGCAGATGCAGATGTCATGATTGCGAAGAAGGGAATTGAGCATGCAAGGGAAACCGTGACATATGTGATAGGTGAGGACACAGACTTGTTGGTGCTGTTGTGTCATTATGCGGAACGAGGGATGAATGATTTGTACTTCAAGTCGAGCAAGGAAGGTGGGAAATGTTGGCATATTAACTCAGTAGCAGAAGCTCTCGGTGAAAGCATCTGTCGTGTCCTGCCAGTTGTCCATGCACTCTGTGGATGTGACACAACCTCACGACTGTATGGTATTGGTAAAGGGGCTGCCTTGAGGAAAGTGAGGGAAGACAACGGTTTCTTGAAATGTATAGAAGCATTCTGTTGCCAAAGTGGAAGTAAAGACGCGATATCATCAGCTGGTGAAAAGGCCTTGGTTTATTTGTACGGGGGAAAAGGAAATGACACCCTTGACGGACTGCGAAAGACAAAGTTTTGCAACAAGGTGGCAAAAAGTTCAACTACCGTTGAAGTTCACAGCCTTCCCCCAACAACCGATGCAGCCAAATACCACTCGTTCCGAGTTTATTGTCAGGTCCAGGAATGGATGGGGAACTGTGTGGACCCCGAGAAATGGGGCTGGTGTCTGCGGAAGGGACAGCTTGAACCGAAGACGATGGATTCGCCAGTGGCTCCTGATTCACTACTGAAATTGGTCAGATGTCAGTGTAAGGGCAACTGTGACACTCAACGCTGTAGTTGCAAACGGAATGAGCTTGAATGTTCCAGTGCATGTGGTCAATGTAAAGGACTCTGTCAAAATAGCAACTTTGATGCAAGCACCGATGATCCAAGTGAATACGAACTCCTATCATGAATTACATAATTGGCTCTGAATGACGTCATACTACGTCATGGTTTTTTTTTTTTTTTTTTTTTATAAAAAAGAGGGACAACAGGTCAAAAAACCCATACAAGCACAAAGTGCCTGTGTCACCCCTTGTGAAAGAGACAGTTCAGCCTGTCTGTAAGGTTTTTCGGCTGTAAATTAACCACTTTCCAGGTGTCCAAAAGTTGGAGACTTTTTATATGTTCATCAGAGGGACCTAATAAACAAGTTAAAGCCAAAAAACGTTGTTTGTAATACATTTATAGGGTCTAGGAGCAACCAGAAAAAAGTTATCTGTAAATTGAAGCTTTGGACGGCGGCCATCTTGAATTTATGCAAATTAACCACTTTCCCAGTGTCCAAAAGTTGGAGACTTTTTATATGTTCATCAGAGGGACCTAATAAACAAGTTAAAGCCAAAAAACCTTCTATTGCAATTTGTTCTAGGTCCAGTTAAATGATTGCTAGATTTACTGGACTACATCTGACACGAGTAAACGTCAAGGCCACAAAAGCTTATTCCATTGATTAGAAGATTGAGCTATTAAGTCCGATTGCGAGCTCTTGATCACTTTTTGCTGGAAACGCGCAGACTACGAGCTCAGCTCATTGAAATTATATAGATGGGTTTGACAATGTGGATTAGAGTAAAATGCTTAGTCTCCATATGAATACAACACGCAACCAAGGCTGGAAGTTATAATTGAAAATGTTCAACACTAGTGTTTATGGAAACCTTTTCATATATAATATCTAGTCTATTTAGAACAAATTTCCCTCAGAAGTTGTACGCAGATCATCAGTTGAATAGATAGTATTTTCCAGACTCTGTAATAAGTATGGTGCAATACAAAAATTATCTCCTTCCATTGTTAGTATCTCGTCGGAATGGATTGCAAGGTCTTGGAGATACTAACTATTTCTTGCAAAGCTTGTTGGTAAGCGATAGCTCAGTGGATAACGTCGTGGACTACAGACCAAAAGAACCTCAGAAAGAGCCCACGCCAAATGTATTTTTTTCTTTCTGAGTTGGTCTGATCGTTCCTGCTGTTCTACAAGTATCCTGGTTACACAGACACGTCTAGAAAATATCCCCAATTCATAGCATAAAAGATGTCCGACCATATTCGAAGATGCTGTGAATGACCGTATAGATACTTTCTCCAAATCAAGTGACGTGTATGAATAAGGTGTCGCCATCTAGTGTGGCAGAAAAGAAGCAACCAGCACCTTTTGAAACTCCACTGTCACCACCTCATGTAGAAAGACACATGAAGCTCCGAACATCTCAAAGCTTCAATCGATAACCTCGGAGCCTCATAAGAGTTACAGATACTGAACAACCTACAGTCCCGAGGTTGAGACATAGAAAAATAAAATACAAAAATAAACTCCCTTTCACTCTCTCACACACTCTCTCTATGTGCATGAATGAAACAAACGGCAAATTTGCCTGTAACAAGTGTCCCCCAAGGTAGAAAATGTTATAGAGAGCCAAAACCAGGGTACGTTATAGGTAATTTAGGTGTGTTGGAAAAGAAAGTGTGGTGTGTACCGTGTGTGTGTTAAGTGTAGTGAAGTGTGTAAGTGTAGGAGGTGTTTGTGAGAGTTAGCTGGATTACTCTCTATGTAGGTGAGGCAAAAATAGAAACAATGGATGAGCCCAGAAAGTGAAACCGCAGTTCCAGCAACTCCTTACCGTATGCCTATGTGGCCTCCCCTGGGTACTGACCTGCTACACTGGTGCCTGCAAGCTCCCCATATATATATTATTACGAGGGGAGGTTCAGGGAAAGCAGATGCTCTAATAGCCTAGCCCACAGCACTGTCAAAAAGGAAACGCTGTAGCAAAAAGACACCAATTCTGTAGTCAATGCACCCAACACTGCCCACCGCACTAAACTAACCCTGCAACAGACACGCTCTTAATATCTGACTCAAACACCAAGACACGCAGGTTCTCTAGGAAAAGGGGTTATCTTCCTCTTTGCTCTATTAAAGCAGTAATACAAGGAGACGCCAACAATATCTACTGTATCAGAGTCTGGTTGATAGTGCGTTTAGAAGTTCAAGGGTACTTCTAAGGTTATTCTAGACTGCACATAAATGCCAAAACAGAACACCGCTAGACTCCCAGAAGACTTCATAGTACGCCCAATCGCTCAGGAATTGAGAATGCTATGAAGCAAAACTCATGGGAATAAGTCTCCTGCAAAGAAGCCCAACAATACACAGAAGTTGGTATTTCAGTAGGTTGGGGCAGGCTACCAAGGGCCAGCCAACAAACCACTGTAAATACCAACTTCAATAGTATAGAATAAATACATACAATAATCATAACAATGCAGTAGAATAACGGAAAACAAATGGTAGCAAAAAGGTGTGAACCTTATTAAATAGAATGCCAGAGAAAAACATGCAGTATTTCTATCTAAAAAAATGCAATTAAATCTTATATCTAAACTATTTATAGTAGGACAAAACTTTAATGCTGAAAATGACTCCAGCCCCTCCCTGCTACTATCCAATGCGGAACAAAATAAGTAGGCTATATGCGGTATTTAAGGGAAAACAATGACTCGAGCCTAACAACTCCAAGCAGTGGATGTTGTCAGTACGAGGGTAAGAAATAAGAACTTAAGCAGGCGTCACACCATGCCGATTTGAGCCACGACTGACAGCGACCTTGAGTCGTGGTCAGGAATGCCGACCTTCGGCGGAGAGCTTAAGGATTTGGGGGGGTGAGTTTTGGACGGGACGCAGTATGGATGGCCACGGCGCCTGATGGCGACCTGACGGGGTAGAGCGGCGCCCATGCAGGACTGAAGGTGAGACCTAGGTCGCCGCTGGAGTGCCGATCTGCGGCGTAGCGCGTTGACAACGACCCGACGAACGGTGGCGACAGGGGGTAGGGTGGCGTCAATATGCATTACTGTGCCGATGGACGGCGACCCCTTCAGTATGGACGCTGATTATTAACTGATTATTTCAGTTAATTCTGTTACTTTATTATTATTATTAATTTAATTATGTATAGAATGTTGTTATTTTTCATTTTTTCTGTAATTAATATACCTAATCTTATATTTTGATGGTTATTGATAATATATTTATTATTTAATTATTTAACCCGCTGAGTGCCAGGGACGTATATATACGTCCTAGGGTGTTGTCACGCCCAGTGCCAGGGACGTATATATGTACCGGTACCTTACCCTTTTGGCTACCCACCACAAAAATCCCAAATCCCTCCTCCCACCCACTCGCTGACTGTCGGTCCCTTCAGAAGGAAAAAAAATGGAAAATCTGTGGCGGCGAAACGACTGCACCAATCGGTTCCATATTTGTGTGACAAGTCCCTTACCCTTCTGCCTTCCCTCCACCACACCCCCAACCGCCTCCCACCACCCACTTCCAGCGTATCCGTACGAAGATAAGGAAAAAAAGGAAAATCCGTGGTGGCGAAACTACCTCACCAATGGGCTTCATATTTGTAACATAGTCAATTACGCTTCTATCTTCCCCCCACCATCCCCCAAACCACCCTCCCACCACCCTCCTACCCATACATTCCGATACCATAAAAGTCTCTGTAGTCTATAGTGTCTTTTCAGCTACTTTCGGGATCATCGGGGACCTGATTTCTGGCGAAAATGGACAAGGGGGGTGTTTTTTTTACCATTATCCTTCCTTTCTCTCCCAACTTGATAGATTTAGCCCCCCCCCCCCAAAAAAAAAAAAATAAATAAAAATCTGGCACTGGCAGAACCACACCGTCAAAATTGGCTGGCACTCAGCGGGTTAATTATGTCGTTTATTTATATATTGACCGTTAGGGCATCGTTGGGTCGCCGCAAGCCGCCGCTAATCCCCGCAGGTTGTTATGGTGACGCCGCCTGACCGCAGACCTCATTTCTGGTGCCGTGTGACGCCGCACCGATGCCTACCTTTTCCCGTCAAGCGCCGTCAAGCGCCGTCAAGGGCCGTGACACGCCATCAGCCTCCCGTCCCCTTCACGTCCCCATTTTTTTACCTCACTCTACGCCGACTTGATTTTGAAAGTTCGATATGTTGAACTTTTGAGGGGGTATGTGAAGACCCATCCCGACCTCTTTGTTATGTTGGCGACGGCCCATGATGCGCGGCGACGTAGACCAAGACTGTCCAGGACCCTTAGGTCGCGGACAGTCTTGGCCTCAAATCGGCTAGGTGTGACGGGTGCTTTAAGTGACGCTGGCTAGTGCAGGCGCAGCGGCCGCAGCCCCAAGATTTCCCAGGGCCACGCGAGGGAGGAAAGGGGAGCGCCAGGCACCGCCAGACTATACAATTAACTAGATAGCCTGTGCTCTCATTAACAATACAGGAGAAATTAAATAAACCTCAGAGATCATTGTGCAACTTATGATAAACGGAATTTATCGCACAAGGGCTAAATAAACCAACTAATTATACTGCTAGCCGAACGGCAACGTACACTGCAGGCGCCAGCCTGTCAACACAAGGGCTAGCCACGAACGAAAGAAAGAAGGCAGCTAGCCTCTCACGGGACTAGGTGAATTATTATAACACACATACAACTGAACTGGGGATATATAAGTTCAGGGGAATGTGACAATATATATTATATATATATATATATATATATATATATTACACACATATATATATATATAAATCACCCCGGTCTCTTCAGCACTCCCCCTTCTCCTTCATCCAGCAGTTGTCTTCTCGTCATCAATCATCTGTTTCACCCCGCTTCCCTCTATTTACTCATTATTCCGCCTCCAGGGATTTATTGCTTTGCCCTCCCTGCTTCCCTTTCGTTTAGCCCGGCGCCCCCTACGTCGTTATTTACTGCTGCCTTGTTTGTCTTGCAACCCTCATCACGAAATTGGGAGGTGGGGTGGAAGAAGAGACGAGGTGAGAATCAGAAATGCGAGGAGCGAAGAAATGGAAGTGATACAAGGAAACAGTGGGGAAGGGCAGTAGGGGAAGGTAGGCTGTGTTAAATATTGTGTGAAGCTTAAAGTGTGTGTGTGTGTGTATAATTTGGTCAACTCCAATGTATTTGTTGATGTGTACACCAAGTTTAATTACATTTTATCATTTGGAACTGCCGTCAACAAAAACATATCAATGTTTACACGTGTCATAAGCAAATCCCTCAGAAACTTCAGCAGTGGCGGAATCCATCCACAACAAATGATACGGATCACAACATAGTGATGCCGTCCGATGAGTCGATTTGTCAAAACCTTTTCAGAAATGGATGTAAAAGATGTTATTACTAATATTTCTGCCATAATTGCTCACCCTTTATAAAATAAATCAAACAAACTGGAAGGGTGTTGTATGAACATAAACATTATTTTTTTTTTTTTGTACCTGCTTTCATTCATCATGCCCCTTCTCCCCTTTGATTTTTCTGTACAGTAAGAATACATATTCATATCTACATACTGTATAATTCGATATATTGAGCGAGAGAGAGAGAGAGACGTGAGCGTGATTGACATGCCGGCGAAGAAGAGCGTACACAGCAATATATTTGTTCTAACTCTTTTTCCCTCTTTTCATTTATTGTTTTTGCTTGTCCTTTATGCCTCTCTCCCCTCTCCCTTTCAGTCTCATTTTATTATCAATATAGCCAGTTTCGTTAGCTTTATATATTACAGTGATATGTCAGTTTATCTTTATTGTTATTGTTTGTAATCTATTGTTACGATAGTATTTTTATCTCATGGACTCCTGTTCCTTCTGTTGAATTTTGTGTTGATGGTATTCACGTTTCCTTACATTTTCCATTCATTGTGTTTTAATGAAATATTACACCCTGAGGAGGTTTCAGGTAATTTGAGAGTTTGACACATCAGTATAATACGTATCGGATTATAATATATACTTTATTTAAAATGTATGGTTTTAATGAAAGAGTTATTTTTGTTATGATAAATCTAATAACTAAAGGAGTGAGAGCGAGGGAAAGCAAGGACTTGAAAGCAACCTTGAATGTAAAGATGAATGCAAGAAGGAGAAAGAGAGCATCGCAATATCTGAATGCAATATATGAGTATAGAAAGGAGTGTAGTAATTGTATGAAGTGGTTGAAGACAAATAATAACGGACTAGAAAAATAAGCACAACTATTTGCAACATTTATCAATGATTAAGATATACATCACAAACGTACTTTATAGGAAAATCCAACGAAACAAAAAATAACTACTTGGAACAAAATTCGAGGGTCATTTGTATTTGGAACAGCTTGAAACTAATGTTCATGAATTATGACAGTTAAATGTATTTGCGGAAAGTTTTCACTGGCCAATGAAAATCTATTTTTAGTACAACCGAAAAAGTACGAAATGTGTATATTATATAAAACATATCCCTCAAGAGAAAGGCGGAAAATTATAAATAAAGGCTTTTATTAATAGTTTTAAATTTGTTTATATTGAAATGGAGAGTCGTACGTTATAGAAGGATGTGAATGACAGCCACAAAGGGAACAATAGAATAGTTAGCGGCTAAATTAAATAGGAGATAAGTAAATTAAAGAAAAAGGTGAAGTAGGAGTGTAAAAGAGGAGGTAAAGGAGAACAAGTAGGATTTGAAAATACAAGAGAAAGGTGCTAAATGTTATGGATGGATGAATATGGCAAAATGAGAAAGTGGAGGACAAAACAAATTGTCATGACCATGATGGTCAAGAGATGCGATTATCCTGAAGAGGTTTTTGGCAGAGGGCCCACAATGTCTATGAAGGGGTTCATCCAAGTAGGAAATGGGGACCAGAGGTGGAGAGGAAATGGGTTTATTAGGCTTGCCAATTATTAAAATTCTTGCAATACTCTGCCACATCTGCTTTGATGACTGGTCTGTGGAAACCTGTGCAGATTCTGACCAACGTCTTCCTCACTCCCATGCGTCCGGCCAAACCGTCATGCTCCAAACTCATAATATCCCTCTAGTAAGCCTTGCGCACAAACACTTGCTCGACAGATCTCCAAGCTCTATTCTTTGTTTATCAGTAAAGATCAAGAATTATGGCATAAGCACCTCATTAGACAGAACAATACCACGATGCTGGGTTGTTGTCTGCAGTCTCCCTCATTCTTTTCAGTTAAGGATCCATTTTCTGTAACTCTGACAACCTGTTAACATCGTAATTAGTAAATGGCCCTACATCAGGTGTGATCTCATCACATGAGGCATCTTCATTTTCTCTTTCATTTTCATCCATCGAGAATGACCTTCCCAACCCAGCCTCGCTAGGGTCATCCAGTTCGCATTGCTCCCATGCATTATAATTATCTTCTATTGCCACATTCACCACATTATTTTTGTTAGATATATCCCTGGTTACAGCACAAGCACAAAATAGATCTGGCTCCTTCTCCAGTTTTCGCGTTGCAGTACAATCAGTAGGCCTGGAAACAATTATGGGAGAGAGATTTATCAAACCTCCAGCTAGATTATTGCTTAACAGATCATTTCCAGGCACTGGCAAATCATTCATAAGTCCCACAGTCACCTTTTCATTCACAAGGTCACTGCTGAGCTGAACATTTATCACAGGCTGCCACCCAAACCCTAAATGAGAATGCACTTGTCCTCATCCACAAGCTTCTCCTCAGGAGTGTTTGGGCCGCACCTGTACCTCTCAAAATGTTGACAGGCTTAACCACATCATTCTTAAGAACACATCCATGTGACACAAGGCAGTAAAAGGAGTACAACGGGAGTACGAAGGAAGTCAAACAATAACAGGTCTGGCGACTCCTAGAGGCTACTTGCATTTTAATACACTGTTGTCCAAGGTGTCGAACAGTGGTTCAGAGTGGGTAAGTGAAAATAGGAAAGGGCAGTACTGCCCTTGGACTAGTGTCCATGGCAGGGTTAGGAGATGTTAGTAGGGGATAAATAGGATAGTAACATAAAGCTGAAAGTGATCCTTCATGTATCTGAGCAAAGACAGTATAATTTTAAGTTATTTAATTATTATCAATACAGTAACCATCGTTGTATCTGTGAGGCAGTAAAAGTTACCCATTTAAAAATACAGTAAGTCATAAATTTAAGGTGAGGTTTTTGTCTAGGGGAAGTTTACAAGAATCAACGGTGCAACAGTCAATTACATCTCGAGGGAGCCGTGTCCACAGGTTGACAATTCGATTGAAAAATACATTCTTAGACTTATCGAATTGAAAGATTTACCAATAATTTTGCAACCATTTCTCCGAGTGTAATTTGATTGGTCGATCACTTTGATGATTTTGAACACTTGAATTACGTAACTTCTTAGATTGCCCTGCGTTTAAAGGACGTACATACAATTATCTAAGACACTCCTCGTACGGTTTGTTCTTAAGATTAGGTATAATGTTAGTAACTCTAAGTACGATTGAAGGCATTTTCAAAAGAAGGTGGACTAAGGAATTGTAAAGAGCAAGGATTGTATCTTTTGATTTATGCTCGAATCATCTACCTACAAAACCAAAATATTTTGTTTGCCCTCCTAACAACTTCTGTACATTGTTAACTAGGTTTTAGGTTATTAAATGTTGTTACTCCCTAACCTGTTTCTCTGTCTACCTTCTTAAGCTGGGTGCCATTCATTGAATAGTTTGCTTTCTTATTAAGGTTTCCGATATGGAGTACTTTATAAGTTTATACATTAAAACACATTAGCCAGATTTGAGCCAAACATGACAACTTATCTAGATGCGTTTGCTTATCTTCAACATGTTCATTTGAGAGTACAGTACTGTATTTGAAATTTTTGTATCGTCAGCAACATTTTATATTGTAAAAGCGAGACCCTCATATACTTTGTTAATGTAGACAAGGAAAAGAACTGGCCCTAGCACTGATCCTTGTGGTACCCCATTAGTAACATTGGTCCAATTTAATGCTTTACCATTTATGCCTTCTCTTTGCTTTTTTCACTAAGTAAATTTTATAACCATCATCTCCTTTCTCCTCCTCTGTTTCCTCGTTAACACATCAGAGCTACATATTTGAATTGCTTTAGGTAATCAACTTTGCTATCTACCATATCTCCCATGCCCTTATGTTTTTGTTTGAGGAAATAATTACGTTGAATGGGGCCAACTTTAATCCAATTGGAACATTTCACCTTTTCTGTATTTACATTACTGACAGGACAAGCATTAGACAGCAATTGCTTGTTATTACATTTCTGAGGTGGAGCTCTCGGAGCCTTTTTGGCAACATTATTAGTGTGAGGGGTACTTTGCTGACTCATGATATTTGTTTCCTCTTCTGTTGTATGTCTTAACCCTTATTTAGCGGCGAGCAACATAAGTCGAGTTAAATAAAGCTGGACTATGTGGCGGCGCTCGACATAACTCGAGTGGCAATTTCAGCACGTAATGTGGCTGAGAGAGAGAGACAAGTGGTGGCAGGAGACTAGCGAGCATATGACTGCTCCAGACCACCGCGGCGAACCTACTGACACAAATCTCAGCTCCCTCCTCCCTCTCTCACTCGCTACATACTCAATTATGTACTGAAAGTACCGAATTACCTGCTTTTTGCACTCGCGTTGCACGGTTATTGCAAGAAAACTATCCATCATACAAGGATCGTTATGGTGTCATTCGAAAGCTCTGTTTATGCCCTTTCAGGGATAGGTACTAGTTTTACGTTCTGGGTCTTATTTAGGCATGAAAATGATCACGTAAACAGCCCTATTTTGGCTAAAAACACCCCGCTGTGCGGTACACATAAATAAACCGCATAGGCCGCTCGTAAGGTGTTAATATATGATCCTATTTTGCGAGTCAAAATATATTCATCAGCGAGCGTGACAGCTCTCTTGGGATTCATGGTACCCTCCTCGAGGATGCCAAGGAACCTTTCTACATCTGCATCGCTTTTGAGAAACAATAATGTTGATTGATTTATTACACCACAATAAAAAGACCAAAGAGATGAGCAGCTATGCAGTACACCTAAATTCATCTAAATTGTGATACCAGGAACAAAATAAAATGCAAAAGTACTTGGACCCCAGTGGACAGTCACAGAAAAAAACACAAGTCCCGAATCTTGGCAAGGTCGCCATATTTTTGTCGCAGCCTAAGACTGGAAGCCAAGATAAATCAATTATATCATCTGCAACATGCTATATGACCATACAGCACCTCAAAAAGGTAACTCATTAAAAGTCTTAAAGATGTAACCAAAAGATATGAGATTAAACATCAATGGTTATATATTATCTATCTATCTATCTATCTATTGCCGGACGCCTTACTCCCATTACGAGGGTGGCCATACACAGAATGCCCCTAAGCGGACCTATTCCGTGTGAGAGGGACAACCCAAGCCAGTTTAGTGAAGGACTTACAGGATTGACCACTCAATTTAGGATCCGTCCGACTCCGAGGCCCTCTGTGTATCTTGTTAGCACTATTTTTCTACAGTGGTGTTCGGCCAATCCATCCACTAACCTGCCTTACCCTTAGGTAAGCAGTACGGATTTGTATCAGGTTTACTCCCCTAGACAGGTTGCCAACCAAGGCTGATGAGTCCCATCCACCCGGATTTGTATAAGGTTGTCTCCCCTAGATGAGTTGCCGAAGAAGGCTAACGAGTCCCATCCACCCTATATATATTATTAAACTATTATTAACTCTAATTAAAAGAATAAGTTGACAAATACAATAATGCTGTTAATTATTACAGTGAATGTTGACTCTAAAGAACACTGGACAATACAAGCTCAGAAGCCCATATTAAAACACACAGAATGAAATACCAACACGGTGTAAATAACATAACACCACGCACAAATACCAACACGGTGTAAATAACATAACACCACGCACAAATACCAACACGGTGTAAATAACATAACACCACGCACAAATACCAACACGGTGTAATAACATAACACCACGCACAAATACCAACACGGTGTAAATAACATAACACCACGCACAAATACCAACACGGTGTAAATAACATAACACCACGCACAAATACCAACACGGTGTAAATAACATAACACCACGCACAAATTGTTTAGCATGGTAGAATCATTGACAGGACTCCATCAAGATTAAATATAATCTGACATTCACTTGGACCATGAAAGTACACTTAGAGACACGAGTAGTGACTCTACCATAAACACATATTTTATAAGTTTTATATACACTCAGGTATATATAAAACTTATAAAATTCCGGGTGAATGCGACTCGCCAGCCTTGGTCGGCAACCTATCTAGGGGAATAGACCTTATACAAATCCATACTGCTTATTTAACCTGGGAACGGCGAGGAGGGGGTAATGAACTAGCGCGAGCATATGGGCTCCATTCAGGCCTATAATAGTCATTTTACGATAAATATCGTTATTACCTATTCATATGAGCCTATTTTACCTTCACTATGAAGGTAGTAACCTGTAACAATAATCAAACCAGTGAAAATATATTTGTTCTGGTCAAAATTGCGAATATAGATGAACCAGCCCATTCATGAATTTTGGAGAAAATTGAGGCAACCCCTCCCTCCACGAGGCCTCAAGCCATACTGAGCCTACTCATACACACACTCGCTTGTGTAACACACCTGCTAGGCACGTGAGCACATCCCCCACACAGATTGCTAATGTTAGCACAAAAATATACCAACAAATTAGGGGATAACAGGGAAAATAGGTGATAATTGAAGGGGGAGGGGAAAGGGAGGAAGGAGGGGATGTGGAGGAGTGATATGAGGTATAGGGAAAAAAAAATACAGAAAAAAAAGAAATTGTTTAGAGCTGTTTCAATGGTATTTTTAGGCCTCCCTCTTAAGAGCTTTGCCACCGTCGCCCAATAAAACCTCTTTAAGAGCTTTTCCGCCGTTTACGGGTTAAGGGTGAAGCAGGTTAGTCGATGGACTAGCTGCTCACCACTGTAGAAAAATAGTGCTAAAAAGATATATAGCAAGCCTCGGAGTCGAACGTACCCTAAGTTTAGTGGTCGAACATGTAAATCCTTCAGCAAACTGGCACAGATTGTCCTTATCACAGGGGATAGGTCCCCTTGGGGTAATTTTGTGTATGGCAACCCTCAAAAAGGGGAGTAAGGCATCCGGCAATAGATAGATAGATAGATAGATAAAGTACTTCTTCTTACAGTGCTCATAACTCAGTACTTCACAGTTGACACATAAAAATTCTGCCTCATCTTTCTTACAAAGTCACTACACGATACCCTCACCTCCATGTATTAACTCACAAAAGCTGAGTCAGTTATACAGGCAGATGGCAGGCTCAAGCGGACAGAGTGAGGGAAGCAGGGAGTACATACAGTGCCTCCCTCCTCTGCTCAGGGCACCGAACTCTCATGTTCTTACCCTATTTTAGCATCCTCTAGTCTATAGCCTCAATTTATGGCAAGGGAGTAGGGAGTTACACGAGAGTATTTAAGGGGGGATGGGCGCATTTATTTGTTCATGTTTGTATCTTTATATCATTTGTGTTTTAGTTTTCTCCCTAGACCTTCCTAGAACCCCCCCCCCCCCAAGATATCTCCTTCAAGATAAATTTGTACATTTTTCGATAGAATAATGTCCCGGCCGAAAGCCGATTTTTCTTAAATTACAGGCTCGCTATCACTCGCCAGAAAAAAATAGACACCGAAATGACACGAAAAGTCTTAATATTGACAAAAACATGTGGCACAAGGTGTCAAAATCGCCAAATTGATGGGCCGAACGTCTTAAAATCTGAAAACTAATTGGGGTAAACATGAGGGAGAAAGGGGACCAGAAAAACGACCCATTTCCCCTTAACTTGAGTCACACAGTGGGGTTACACGATAGTCACACGGAGGTGTTACATGATGGTTTGTGTTGCCCAATGTGTCTGAGCACCCAGGCATTAGAACTTAGAAGAGGGGTGAGAAATCTTCACGTCCATTAGCACCACCTTTGATAACTCTAGGCCGATCCCTCCGGTACCACAATTCCTTTCTGACCCATTTGGCAATGCCTATGGTAACATAGGGCATCTGTGGTCTCTCTGGCATCCGAGCAAACCCGGCTCACCTCATTCAATTTCACGTTTACTCCTTTCCTCTCCTTTCTTCTCCACTATTCTTTTAAACTTCGTCTAGACAAATATCTTGCCTCAAACCCGCGACTGACTGCGTTTGTAAATTAATAACTTTATTGTATTCCCCCCTCAGATTCAGCAAGGATTATTGCGTATATATATTACTAAGACTTTACTTCTTTTTTTCACAGATATACGAAAGATCACTTATAACTGTGTTATGTTATTAACCCATCTGTCCCCTACTAACTTCCTAATCCTGCCACGGACATTAGTTCCAGGGCAGTAGTTCCCTTCCCAATGTTCCCTTACCCACTCTAAACCACTGTTCGGACACTTGATCTTCGGTGTTTTGGAGGACAAGCAGCCTAGAGGAGCCACTAGATATGTTGTTGCTTGGATTCCTTTGTACTCCTTTGTACTTTGTACACATCACAACATACAAAACAAAACGCAATGGAAGCGTTAAGTAAAATGGAGCATATGCAAAGTAAAGAAATTCTTGAAGGAAGGGGGTAGACGAGCTGATGAAAGAGACTTATTTAAAAAAGAAGAAAAGTAAAATAGAATGGAGATAAATAAACACATAAAGAAGTGAGCGAGGAGAAGAAGCGGTACAATCCGATAGCTACTCATAAACTTTCGAAGCTTTCCCGAATTGCTTCGAATCTTCTCCTCTCTTCTTAGACGAATAAAGGGTAGTCCAAGCAAGATAGTTGAAAGGATATGAAAGCATGACATCATGTGTTGGTTCCGCGCGTGTCCTAGGGATTTGGTGGCACCACTGTCGTGGGACATACAACCAAAGGACCTCAGACGTTTCTCCTTTTTAGATACTACTTGAAATATGTGCGCCTGGCTTGTCTGCAGCGTTACCATAGGTAGGGAAAGTTTTGCATAATGAGGGGACATTAGCAAATAGAATAGAAGGAAAGAGGAGAAACTGGTTATTTCCTTGTGCGAACTAGGGGTAGTACACTATATCGTGGGGCATATTATTATAAGCAAAATGCCCCAGTGGATATTCCTTATTAAATACTCCTTGATATCTGTGCTCCTGGTTTGTCTGCAGTGTTACCACAGTTAGGGAAAGTCCGCATAAAGAGGGGGCGTTAGATTAAAGAGGGAACGTCTTTAGGAGTGAATTAATGTGGGTAAAAATCCTTGTAAATTATTTAAATTAAAATATATATATAAAAGCAAGATAAAAATGTAGGTATACATATACACTATAAAAAATACTTATATATAATGCAAGCTGTATAACTCCAAGCAACACAAAAAAAATGAATATGTTATTTTGAATATATATTATTAGTTACATGTTATGTAGATGTTAATTTGTAAAGTTGCACTAAAACTGGACATTTACACGAAATACGTACTTAGGTTATACTTATGATATTATGTCCCCCCATGTTTGACGTTGGCAACTCTCCAATCTCACAACAACAATGGCGGGGGGGGGGGGGGGGGGTAAAGGAGACTCGAATGTGAACCTCCTCATAATGACTAAAATGTCACGATGATCTGGCCTTTACAGTAGCCTCTACTTATGTCTATTGACCTCTGTCATGTTTACAGAGTCTCTGGATAGCTTAGAATTGATTATTCATAGCGTTATTAGTACAAGGTAGGGATTATTACGAATTAATAGGGACCCTCTCATTTTTCCTTTGCGATTCTGCTGCCATCTCTCAAACGCGCGAATCACTATTTTCAGATTTATGATGTCTCACTTTCTACTATCTATCTTTACTCTATGGGCGTTAGATTAAAGAGGAAACGTCTTTGAGAATGAATTAATATGGGTAAAAACGCTTGTGAAATATTAACAAATAAAATAAATATATTATAAGCAAGAGAGAAAGAAGTAAATATCTATCTATCTATCTATTGCCCGACGCCGTGATCCCCGAAGGGGTGGCCACGAACGAACTGCCCCCATGCACCTCTGTCCCCAATCAGTCGATGCCCCTCCCCCCAACCAGCACCGCCTTCGCTCTCTTTCGGTCTACCTCTCCCTCTCTGTCCCTCCACCTCGCTCTCGTACACCCTCTTAGTCATTCTCTCGCTTTCCATACTTTCCATATGGCCGAACCATCTCAAGTTGTTCCTTTTCACACTTTCCAGCACATCTACCTCCACACCACACCTCCTTCTTACTTCCTCATTAGTCTGTCTATCCCTCCATGTAACTCCGCATGCACTTCTTAAGTAATTAATTTCCACTGCTCTCACTCTTGGTCTGAGTCTCTTAACCAACGTTCATGCTTCGCTTCCGTAAGTCAGTGTCGGGATTACCACACTGTCATGCAAGGACTTCTTCACTTCCATACTGACCACCCTATTTCTTGTTACTGCTTTCAGCCTTCCTACAACCCTCTTCCCCTGTTGTACCCTCTCCCGCACCTCTTCATCCATAGTCCCATCTTTACTCAACACACTGCCCAGATACTTAAAAGAGTTGACGATCTCCATAGCCTAACCGTTCAACTTCACCTCACACTCTGTGACTTCACCCCTTTCGAAGACTATAACCTTACTCTTCCCGGCATTTACCTTCAAATTCCGTTTTTCGCACACTGTTCCAAACTCATTTACCAGACCCTGCAACTCCCATTCATTATCACTCATCAGAACTGTATCATCCGCTATAGGTAGCTTCCACTCAATTCCCTCCCTTTTCAGCGATACACCAACATCCACTGCTCTTGATAGTATTTCTTTCATGACTCCATCCATATATACAGTAAACAACCACGGGGACAGCACACACCCGTTTCAAACCAACATTCAGGTCAAAGAACTCGCTCTGCTCGCTCTCCACACGTACTGCTGCCTTTGCACCCTCATACATGCTCTTCACTGCTTTCAGCAACTTGCCATCTACTCTGTATATTCTAAGTACTTTCCACAAACCTTCTCTATCCACTCTGTCATAGGCCTTCTCCAAGTCCATAAAGGCAACATACACCTTTTGTTTCTTCTCCAGATATACTTATACCCAATATTAAATACCTATATATGATTCAAATATAGCTGCAAGCAACACAAGAATAAACAAGATAATTTTGAATAAGTATTTTTAGTTACATGTTATGTAGATGTTAAATTGTAAAGATGTATATATACTGGACATATTTGCACAATGCGTAGGTTGCGGTATAATGATGACATCTATGGATATTCAGTTGGCTAAAAATCCCAGTTTGTTTGACGTTGGCAACTCTGAATCTCACAACAACAAAGTCGGCGGTAAAGGAGACTTGTCTGTGAGCCTCCTTATAATGACGACAATTTATTGATGATATGGCCTTTACAGCAGCCTTTAGATATGTCTATTGAACTTAGTCATGTTTATGGAGTCTGTGGGTAACGATGAAATTATTATTCATAGCATTCGTAGTACAAGGTAGGGAAGACTATTAAATATTAGGTACCCTCCTATTTTCTCTTACAATCATGCTGTCATCTCGAGTGTCCGCGGCTTACTATTACCAGAACCCTGACATCGCACTTTCCCATCCTTTCATATATTATCCTAGGGTTAGTCTCTACTTTCCATTGGCTCATAATGAGCAAGATATATTGTCTTATGAGTGTTCAATCGCCTGCAGTGAAAGATGATAATAATTGTATTAATACATTTTGACATACTAATGATATATTGTGAAGTATTTCCGTTAAACACATTTAGGATCAGTGTTATTCGTTATTCAACATTCACCGTTTTAATATTATCTTATTGTAGTAAGCTAGCTACTTATGCAGACGATTGTACAATTATCTGGTATAAACTGGTTTGTAACGTTTAAATACGATCGTAAATATGTATTATACAATTTAGTTGTCCTCCCTCTTTAAATATTCTCTACTTTATTTAATTATAAAGTAGTGCTTAAACTACTTGCTTAATGATTGGATAATTAAACAATACAATACAAAGCTAGTGAAAATATGGAAACAGGAGGAGAATAATGTACAAAGAGGAAGAGGAAGAGAAGGAGAAAGATGTAAATAAAGAGGAATACATTGAAGGAGAATACACAAGATGATAAGCAGAGGGAACGAGGGATGTATTATTAGGATAATTAGGATGAGGGGGAGGGCTGGAGTGGCGGTAAGCTATTTGCAATGAAAGAGTGTGATGAATAGTGAGGAAGTGAGAGAGAGGAAGATGTGGTAGGAGGAGGAATGCAATGGGAGAAGAAAGTGGTAGAATGAAGAGTTGGGAAGACAAAATAAGCAGAGGAAGAATAGAGGAAATAGAGGATGCAGCCATTTGAGACAGTAAGAGGAATAGTATGACTGAGGCAGAGTGACGGTGGGTTGCAGTGACAAATAACAGGTGATAATAGCGGAAGATGAAAGAAGATATGGAACACGAAAAAGAAGGAGGAAGAAGGCATTGGAGGAGATTAAGGGGAAGTTTTTAGTTGATTCCCTAGACTTCCATCAAGCTTAAAATTACTCTCCCTTGACCCCCTTTCAAGATAAATTTGTACATTTTTCGGTAGAAAAATTTCCCGGCCGAAGGCCGGTTCCCCTTAAATTACAGGCTCGCTATCGCTCGCCAGGAAAAATGTGACACCTTAATGGCACGTATGGTCTTAAAATTGACAGAAATGGGGCGAGGGTTCTTAAAAACGTCAAACTAATGGGGCGAAAGTCTTAAAATCTCAAAAGCAATGGGGCTAAACATGAGGGAGAAAGGGGTCCAGAAAAAAATCCTCCATGTGGAAATCTCCCCTTAAGCCATACAGTACCGGGGACATCCGTTCAATTATATGCTGGGAACTATTGGACGATTGTATTCAACTTCGGTAGGACGTCTAGAATTAAAACAAAAACTAAAATATCTCCATTATGCCTTCTAGCTACCATATATTATCCTTCCTAAGGTTCATAAAAACTTCTAAATGTAGCTCAAATCAAGTAAACAAGACGTCGCCGGTACAGAAGGAGTTAAAGAAGAGCAGGTCGTGTACAATATGGGAAGAAGAGGTAATAGGAAAAGCTGGAGAAGGAAGATATATAAGGATGACCAACTGAAATGCTTAAGGGGGGGGGGGGGTCTCCGACTTTTGTTTTATCTTTATCTCCTTTTCTCCCTTTCCCTGGCTTGTATCCATTCGGCCCCATTCAGCCAACTGTTTTAAGACGTTTATCCCCATTCAGGTTTCGATTTCTTCCTGGCGAGCGATAGCGAGTCAGTATTGTGTAGAGAAATCCGGCTTCGCCGGAGACATGTTTCTATCGAAAAATGTACAAATTTAGCTTGCTGTCAAAACAAATATATATATATGATGGTTCGCTACCGCTCGCCAGGAAAATAATGACATTTGGATGGGGGTAAAAGTCTTAAAACAGTAGGCTGAATAGGGCTGCATGGATACAAGCCAAAGAGATAGGGAGAGAAAGAGAAAACAAATAGGTGACCCCCCTTGAACATAGGAAAGGGAGAGGCAAGGGAGACCCTCGGGTTTATTATTAAGATGAGGCTGAGTGATGGAGTGACGGTAAGCTGTAGTGAATGAAAGGGGGTGATTAATGATATAGAAGGGTTGGGACACATAAGAGGAAGGGAAAATGAAGGAGGAAGTGTTAACCTATTGATTCCATTTAATTTGATTTTTATTATACGATATTATTAAGATTGGAAAGTGGTTGTGGGAGTCAATGGATTAACTGTTCTGAAGTTCTTTACACGCTGTATAAAGTCGTCTGGTGGTAACAAGTAAACAATGAAATGGACTCATGTTACTAAATGGAACAAAGGAGAAGGAGGAAGAACACGTTGGAGAAGAAAGAGCACCACCGAAAACACAGAGGTAAAGGAAGAATACATAATATATGGAACATTTGAAATAGAGGAAAACGAAGATAGAAATATGGAAGAAGGAGGAGGAAGCCATTAGAGGAGATGGATAATAATGTAGGAGAAGACTGTGGATACGAGTAGGAGAAGAAGAATGTGAAGCAAGTGTAGAAGATGAATTGGAAAGAATTTATAGAATGAGGAGGAGGAGGGGGGACAGTAACACTAAAGGAAAACGACAAATCAAGAAGAAGAAAAACAAAGGAGAGAATAAGGGGCATGAGGAATGAAAGTCAGGTTAAAGAAAGAGTTAATGTAAATAATAGATTAGTAGAGGATGGACCATATATATGAACAATAGGAGAAATACAAGTAACATGACTAACATGTAAATTACGTCCGAACATATTACACATGTTGATATAATTCCATATTACTCTAATTATTAAGGGGGGTCACCGGCTATTTTTATCTTTCTCTCCTTTTCTCTCTTTCTCTGGCTTGTATCCATTCGGCCCCATTCAGCCAACGGTTTTAAGACGTTTATCCCCATCCAGGTGTCGATTTCTTCCTGGCGAGCGATAGCGAGCCAGCATTGTATGGAGAAATCCGGCTTCACCAGAGACAGTTTTTATCGAAAAATGCACAAATTTAGCTTGCTGTCAAAACAAATATATATATATGCTGGCTCGCTACTGCTCGCCAGGAAAATATTGACACCTGGATGGGGGTAAGCGTTTTAAAACAGTAGGCTGAATGGGGCCGAATGGATACAAGCCAAAGAGAGAGGGAGAGAAAGAAAAAAAAGTGATGTGGGCTCCCTTAAAGGCGGATGAATCCGCTACATCCCAATTCTGCTACAACCCGCTTTAGACAATCACGCGGTACAAGAGCTTGACAATCGGTAGCGGAAATCCGACAGGTTCACTTTGTTCATTTTGTCTCTGTGAGCAACTTTGGTGTTTGTGTTCAATGTCGTGGAGGCAGCCGTTTAGAAGGACTGGTGTCAAATGTTCCGCAGACGACGATAACAACAACGGTGCACAAGAGCCACCACAGTCGGTTGCGGAAATTTAGGAGTAGTAGTGCGTCAAAGGCTCCGGAGATGATAACATGCAGTGTAACGACCTACTTAGTTAGTATAGTGATAATCCAGCAAGTTCACTTTCGTAATTCTTGCTCTGTAAACCACTTTGGTCTTAGTGTTAAACGTCGTGGAGGCATCCGTTTAGGAGAAGTAGTGCGTTAAATGTTCCAGATACGACAAAGCACAGCGAAATTACCTACTTAGCAAGTGTGTAGCAGAAATTTGTCAGTTCACCTTTCATATTTTGGCTCTATGAATAACTTTGGTCTTAGTTTTCGATGTCGTGGAGGCAGCCGTTTAGGAGGGTCAGGAGATAACAATAAAATACAAAACATCATAACACGGTTCTCTTCCAAGTGGAATCGGGAATATATTAGGTGAACATTTCGTTTAAGTTGGAGTTACTTCTGTAGCAGAACAAAGGAACTCCGTTAATTAGGATGACTAACGAAAACCATAATTATGCAAATGATTAAACCGACAATTTAAAAATAGCATGGATGCAGGGAAGATAAGGTCCCATTTAAATCTTAATATTAATCTCATCCCATATCACTCTACCCTTTAGGTGGAATAACTTTTAGCTCGGAAGTTTGATTTCTGCTCCGGTGAAACAGGTAATCGACGTCAGATAATATGAATAGCGATATCCACAACTAAGCAAAACATTTATACACCCAACTATAAAACCGAAATTCTACAGTGAAAAGAAGGTCCCATCACGCTCATAATATTGGCAGCCAGCCACCTATATTCTTCTAAATTTTACAACAAAAATACAATGTTCATGAAGGATTAAGGCCACACATACAATGGTCTAGCTTGCCTACTGTTTGGACATAATATCAAAATAGAATTCTACTAGTGTGCTAATGATTTTGATAACCTTAGCCGATTATGTCTGTCTCTTTTACTGTCCTACTTTTCCTTCTGGGGGCAGGGGGGTAGGAATTCTCCTCCCCTTGTAAAATAGTCCTACTCATCGAGACAGAGAAAGGGACGAGGGAACGCAAAAGTGGTCCCGGGCCCTGAGAATCAGAACCCTTGAATGTAGTTTCTGTTCGGGCTCTGTCTTGAGTCGGCCACCCCCCCGTAGTGGGGTATATGCCTGAGTATATACATACATGGGATTCCCCTGTGGCACGGTCAATCTCTAAAGAAATGCATTTGCTGACATACACATGGTATGCCATTCATTCACTACAAAATTGTTTTATGTGCCAAGTGCTAATTGACAATTAAATCTGATATTAGCGAGTTAATGTAATTATTAGGTGGGATATTGGTGGTACTAATGACACTGGTGATAAATATGTCGACTCCTGATTAATTTCAATCTGTCTGCACGTCCTTGCTTTTATGTGTAGAACATGTAGTGAGGGTATATGATAACTTGACGAGGGATGGTGATAAAAAGTAATGAAAAAACGCATGCTTGTCACACGACTCAATATTGTTTACCATCCACCTATTTGGCAGTTATGATTATTCAGATTCCAAAGTCAATATAACAAGTTTTGAAAAGAAGACAAAGCAATGAAGACTCTTAAAGCTTTCAGTACGGTATAATCATGTATGCTTTGTTAATTATGTGATTAACCCAATTATATTATATTCGGGTCAGGGATACCTTTTAAAACCAATGGGGGTATTATCTGATTTAATTAGCTTACCTCCCCCCATGTAATTTTAATATACTGTATGACGTCATCTAATAATTGCAATAATAGAAGTAAATATATGACATCGCTGTGTTCAAATGTGTTCAAATGTATACACTGAGTCCGAGGTTTCTTGTTCTCCTTCAAGTGATCACGTAGCAGCATGCGATATATATTTTATATTTGTTCACCAACCAACTTCACTTCTAATCTCAATTGATGAAATCAACAACTACATGTGGCACTCCAAGGACTCGAACCTAAGACACTCACACCGAAATTCCGCGCACTTATGCATTACGTTCTCAAGACAAGGTATTTAACGATATAGGCACGAGGAAGGCTTCGAGGTGTTCCAGCACGAGGATAATAACATATGGATCTGTCCTCTTCACACTTTTAGCATTCCAAGACACATTTTAACTTTATTCGGGCAAACATTGGATGTAACCATTCAGCTTTAGAACGCCCTCGGGGAATCAACGGGGTCAGGTCTATATCAAGTAACTCTTGACCTCCACAATTCCTTCCTAATCTGTAAAAATCGTTTACTAATAGCCAGAACAATTGGAAGAAAGGCGTCTTCGTTTCTTAAAATGGTCAATATACTAAGACTATTATCCAGGTGATATTAATGGTGTTTTACTTGATGTTTTTTCCAGGTCATGGTAAATTGAATTCCTTAGCAACTGATTTACCGATACTTAATGGAACATTATGAAACGCATACTGTCTCTGCATGATATGAATACTATAGAGTGTTCATAACTAGCAACATATTTAGCTTCAACATCTTTGTAATAACTGAGTAATAAACCAATTGTGTCCTTGGGATGAACCCCTCTCGTTGCCTTTTATTGTTACATACAGTCCCGGCGACGATCCCCTCTCATTAGTTAATCTCGCCCTTAATTATAAATAATTACATTCACATTCAAATTGAATTTCAAATCCAAATCTAAATATTTGATTGTCATAATAGGTATAATATACATTAACATTTCTTAACAGCCAAATTATTTCCTACTATGACGAGAAGACTGAATACCTAATGGTATATAATTATGCCCTCATATTCTTTACACCATACTCTATTTTGCATAATGGAGCACCCAGGGAAAGAAACAAAATATATACATAACTTAGGTACCGCGCCCTCAATTTGTAGCTAGTCATTACTGCTAATAATACTGTAGTATAAATGTCCAAATTAGCATAAAAAGGCAGTAGTAATGTAATATTGTGCAACATATCTCTCAAAATGCTCGTAGGGGACTCGCATTTGCACATGTGGTACCATAGGGTGAGGGGCAGATATAGTAGAGTTTGCAACCCACAAAGACCACCCCGGGTAATATCACCTATTACAAGGTATTGTATTACCGTATATGTAATATTGAGACGGAATAATATTCAAGGGATTCAGGGAAGGCCAGAGAGCAATGATTTGAAAGGGTCGTAGTGTTGTGTTTCGGTCACGCTGTTTCACTAAGTGGTTAATAAATACTTGGTAACCAAAATAATTACTCCTCGCTTTTATTGTTATTATTGGTAAACACATTATTGACAGTTGCCCCTCTGTAGACTTAAGAATTTTAGAGTCCCTGCATATAAAGAAACTTCAACCCAAACTAAAAATGTCTACGTCTGCTTTTCCATCCAGTGTAGCATATATAATCCACCACTTTAATATATAACTGACCAATTAACCACGCAGTGTCTATTATGCTGTATGCTAAGGCCCAATCCCCATTTTGGAGTGTCTAGTGCTCTTATTTGTATATTTAGTGTTGGGTTTTTAGCATTTATTTTAATTTGACGACGAACTTTGTTGGTAACCAATAAAATGTACTGCATTCTTATTTTCTTTCTAATGATGGCATGAACAAATGTCGAAATGTTTGACAATAAAGAAAATGGATATCAAGATGTTGGTTATTACATCACACATCATTCTTTTCCTTCGTAAGTTGAGATTCCCCAGGAACGATCCCATTTCTGATGATGACTATATTGCTAATGGTGGTAGTGATGGTGTAACGGAAGACAGAAATGTTATTATAAATAAAGATAGATCAGATACCAGTATATGACAAACTGAAATTATATTACACAAACTGTAGGACAACATGGCCGAACTTATAGCAATTGTTAGCAATGAAAATATATACCTAATAGTGCTAACTGAAGTATGGATTAATAATTAATACAGATTCCAGGCATTTCTCTGGAATATCAGAAACCATAATATAGTTTCTATAAATATGACCGAACAAGTAGGAGGGGCGGCAGAGTAGCAGTGTTTGTTAGGAGTTTATACAAAAACTGTACTAAATCATATATTAGACTAGATGATGATATCGAAAGTGTTTAGGTAGAGATTAGCGAAGGTAGTGAACACGTATTTATTGAAAATAGCATCGGGGGGTAGTAATGTATACATTATGGGGGATTACATTTTCCGATTATAGATTGGCAGCATCAAATCGGCGACCATGATTCTAAAGAGTATATTGAGGAAGTACAAGCTAGTTTGTTCATTTCAATTCAAAGATACGCCGACTAGAGGTAGTAACATCCTCGATTTAGTCTTCCGTAACAATGAACATATGATACAAAATATGGCAATCTTTAGCGATCATAAATCTATTAATTTTGATATACAATGGAAAGAAAAGAGAAGAGAAAACTATGCTCCTATCCCAAATGTCATAGAAGTCGATTACGGTGGGCTAAGAATAGCCTCAAGGGAGAACCCTACGGTTAAGCAATTATGTGGATCCAGGTGTTCTAATGAATGTACGCCGTCTCAATTATGTGGATCCAGGTGTTCTAATGAATGTACGCCGTCTCAATTTCTTGTCAGCTTAAGTAAGGGCCAGTCAGAGTTAAACTTGGCAACTGCATTTGAAAATTGCATTGCATCAGTACACAATGATCAAAACATATATCCCCAAAAGAAGATTTAGATCAATACAGAACCAACCAAAATGGATGAATAATAGACTAATAGATCTTATAGGGAAAAAAAGAGTAATATATAGAAAAGGTAAGAAAGTAATCATATAGGTGATTTTCGCCTATCAGAATATAATATTATCAAGACAGGACAAAAAGGAAATTGTGAAAGAAAAAAGGAACTATGAAATCAAGGTACCCAACGACTAAATAAACAAAGCTTTTTACCAACTATACAAATCCTAAGTTAGAGATGAAATAGGTCCATTTAAAACTACGATACAAGAAAATACTGATGTTTGAAATGTGCAATGCTTAAAATAGTAACTTTCTTTCCATTTTCGCTAATGAAAATTTGGCAGTTTCCAGAAGTCCAAACAGTATATAACGATAGTATACAAAATCTTAAGTACGGTTACTATTATTACAAATGATGTGCTCAAGGAAATTGACAAACTAAAGCCTCAGAAATCGTCCGGCCCTGATGAGGTATATGCTAGAGTATTACAATAATGCAGAGATTAATTAAGTTACCAATTATAATGTTATATTTGACAAGTCAATAGAAACAGGCTTAGTTCCAGAAGTTTGGAAGCTTGCAAATGTAATTCCAATCTTCAAAAAAGGTGATAAATCAAAAGTATCTAATTACAACTCCATTCGTCTCGCATCAATCATAGGAAAGTTATTAGTCAATTATTGCTAGGGAAATATAAAACCGCTTAGAAACATTTAACGTAATTCATTCTTCTCAGCATGGGTTCACTCAGGGACGTTCTTGCCTCACTAATAGACTGAGCTTCTTTTCAAAGGTATATGAAGTATGAAGCAGTAGATAATGATAAGTCATATGATATAATTTATTTGAATTTCAGTATAACTTTTGACAGTCTTTCATGAGAGATTGATGAGAAAGGTTGAGGCGCATGGGATAGGTGGGGCGCTGCTGGGTTGAGGCGCATGGGATAGGTGGGTCCTTGTTGGGATGGATTAGGTCATGGCTAATTGGTAGGACACAAAGAGTCAGTATAAATGATAATTATTATGTCAGAATGGCATGGAGTTACAAGTGGTGTCCTTCAGGGATTGTATTAGGCCCTCTGCGAGGTGTTATATACATACATTACTTTGATTTAAGCAGAACTAGTAGGATTAGTAAATTCACAGATGATACCAAAACGGGGAGAAAATAGATTCATATAGTGATATAGAGTACCTCCAAGGGGATCTAAATAACTTACATGAATGGTCAGTAAATTGGCAGATTAATTTCAATATTGATAAATGCAAGGTGTTTAAGATAGGGAAGATGAATACAAAATATGCAAAATATAAACTAGCTAATACTGAATTAGAAAACTCAGGCTGTGAGAAAGATCTGGGTGTATTTAGTATCAATGATATGATCTGAAGACTAAAAAACAATAGATAAGCGTTCATAACAAGGTTAACAAGATCATCGGGTTCATCTCTAGAAGTGTAAGTAACAGAACTGCTTATGTTATCTTGAAACTGTACTTGTCCTTAGTGAGACCCCATATGGATTATGATGTTCAGTTTTGGTGCCCTTATTATAGAATGGATACAGGCTCTCTGGAGGCAATCCAACGTGTGATGACAACAATTATCCACAATATTAGAAATGTATTATAATGAGCAGGGGTTAAAAACCCTCGGCTTACAGTCACTAAAACGACGAAGATGTAGAGCAAATATGATAGAGGTGTTTTAGGGGACAGTGGCTGTTATTTTGGCCTATTAATTAATGTATTCATATGTTTTTTTTAATTTCCTCGCTAGACATCCCTCAAACTTGGAAAACAAACATCCCCTAGACCCCCCTCCCCTCTCCTTCAAGATGTACATTGTTCTGTAGAAAAATGTCCAGGCCAAAGGCTGGTTCCTCTTATAATAACAGGCTCGCTATCGCTCGCCAGGAAAAATTTCGACACCTAAATAACACGATAGGCCTTAAGATTGACAACGAAATGGGACGAAAGGTCTTAAAATCGCTAAACTAATGGGCCTAACGTCTTCAAATCTGAGAACTAATGGGGCTAAACATGAGAAAGAAGGGGGACTAAAAAACCGACCCATCTCCCCTTAAATGGATGAAGGAAATAAACAAAGGTAATATTAGTAAAGTATTAAAGCTGAATGATTGCGAAATAACCTGAGCACATGGCTTAAAACTGGATCAATTTCGCCTCAACAAAATATAGGTGAATATTGGTATGAACATATGGCTGTGGATATGTGAAATAGATTGCAGAGTGCTTTAATCAGCTCAGATACGGTGGAAAGTTTTATACGTAATTTGGATAGCTATATGAATTATATTGGTTGGGTGTGAAAAGGATCTGTCTCCTGTGAGCCGGTAGGCCCTCTGCAGATTTCCGTGTTCTTATATTCTAATCTGATCGTATAATTATATGTTAGGGCCATAGTTCAACAAAAATAATGAGATATTCCACAAACAAATGTATGCAAATGTTACAGGTAAAGTATAAATAAGAGTATTATTATGACACTGATGTATACTGTATACTGCTTCTGTCCACTTCTACAGGCACACCCCATCCCGAAAACAAAGTGCTGTACACGTTAGCCCTACCCTCTTGCACTTGTACCTCCTGCTGCATCCGTGTTTACTATTGCAAGAAATGAGCTCCTGGCAGACTTTTAACGCCTCAGGTATGGTCTAGGGCTTGGAATTGTATTGCGAACGGAGCATACATTTTGTGTGTGTGGAATATCTTATATATTGTTAAAATATGGTTCTTCCATATAATTATACGATAAAATTAGTGGTCGAAATTAATGTATCAGACACTAAAACATAAGATTTCATACC
The DNA here is from genome assembly GCA_032716605.1 of Paralithodes platypus. NCBI lineage: Eukaryota > Metazoa > Arthropoda > Malacostraca > Decapoda > Lithodidae > Paralithodes > Paralithodes platypus. The sequence continues at coordinate 24,007,640 of CM064542.1, read as the reverse complement.
TTCTTTATGTACGTGAGATATCCGATTCATTGTATATGATTATTTATATAAGATCGATGGTGGACAATTTGGAAAATGACCTCCGCGGCTGCCAGGGGCCAGGTACGTATTGGCCCAATATTTAAACAAGTTCGCAACATGGTAGGCTACCTTTGCGGGAAAGTTGGTGCCTTTATCAAATATACATAATAAATATGAATATCACAACTGAACTGCCACACTATAAACGTCTTTTCATTCATTTGAATTGTCTGGTCTAAGTGAATGGGGTATAGGACCTTTATCATTGTTGTTGTAGTAGCCCCAAGATGCCCTTTATGGGAATCCCGCAGCATCCAGGTATGCTCTGGTGCCACACCTCCCCAGGGGGAGGTAGGGTGTGGTGATATCCGCTTTTGAGAGGGCACCGGGGGAGGAAGTCTTCGGTTCTGGGCTCGAGGCTTTGGACCAATGGTTCTTCAATCCGCAGCCCTGTCATCAGCACCACCATAGCAGGTAGATTTCTTCAGCACTTGTTTCCCGTTTTAGTCGCCTTGTACGACATGGAGTCGGGTACTTGGGACATATCTGTTCTCCACTAAATACCCCCTGGGTAGTATATCGTTTAATAATAGCCAGCTTACAATAACACAAACAAATGCGTCATGATAAACTGGTGGGGTTAACGCTGTTGTAGAATCCCAACAGCTCCCTTTTATAGGTCATGCTGAGGGGGATTGGGAAAAAGCCATCAATCTGAAACACAGAATATTATTCTGATGTTTTTCATGAAATTAAAAATAAAACAATAATTGATTTAGTTGTGTATACTTATAATGTCATCCTCTGTAATACACTATAAAATAAGAGTTAGAGGATCACCCCGAAAGTTTAGTGCGACACTGTAATTATATTCCATACACATTAACCCATTGGCTGCGGGAAGACGTTCCCGAACGCCATGGCAATTTACAGGCTTTCAAAGCCTCTAAAAGCCTGTTTTATCGAGTGCAAGGAAGCAGGAGCGCGATAGGCCACACGTCCGTCTCCCAGCCAAGCGGCCGTGGCACTGAAGGCTCAGAGTCAGAGCATTAGGCTATTCATCGTGCAGTTGGGTTTAAAACATGATATTCAATATTCGATAAATGGATATTTATCATAGCCATGTGCTGTATCTTTAACTGTCTTGATGGTGTAATGGTTAAAGCATGACAGTTCTGTATGTGGTATTCTAGGTTTGAATCCTGGGAGGATCGCATGCTTTCAATAATTTAATTTTGCAGATATTAGTGTCAAGAACAAGTTAATTAATGAAAGACAAAAAATACATATAAAACAGTCATAATCACCAAGACCTTCCCCAGTGATACATATTTGCCCTTGTCACCATTCAGTTCTGTATCTTGACAACTGAGGCCGTGTAGTTTGAAGAGATAAACAGGTAAACGAAAAAAACAGATAACCAATAATAAAGAGGGGGTGAACATCAAGTGGGTGAGGGTAAAACAGTGACACCGGATATCCCTGGTAGTGAGGGGAGGGTGGCCAACACAGGGAGAAGGGGCGGCTAAAAGGAAAGCTATCACATATCTCTAATCAATCACTGCTGGGGTTTACTTACACTTTCTTTCCCCCTGTTTAGTTTGCTCGCTCTCTCTCTACCTCTCTTTCTCTCTCTTCATCTTTGCTATCCTTTCCTTTCACTTTATGTTAGGGTTACTAATCTCTACTAGGATTAAGTACTGGCCACCTCGCAGGGATCGTAAGATATGTGTGGCAAGTGTATCTAAGTAAATCTCTCTCTCTCTCTCATAACCCAAAGAGGACTTCAGTAATTAAGCTGTTAACGATAATATTTAGAACGAGTTCACCAATAAATACGTCTAGAAAATTACAACTCATTTACCCCTGCCCTTCCCGAGATGCAAACGGATCAAGTTAAAATGTCAGGCTTAGTTAGAGCGAACACACTATAGTAGAGGTTACTGAATCTACTGCCACCTCGAAATTTCATATTCGTCAATACCGATTTTTTTCCCTTCGAGTATATGAAATAACTCGAATATCAGTAACGTTGTCAAAGAATATAATGTTTAGCTCATTCAATCAAAAGACGTAAATTTGTGTTTTATTCTTTCCAGTTGCATCCAGTCGATTGTATTTAACATAATGCACAGCTGTCAAAGTTGGAGGTTTAGTTGACATAGCCTTTTTAAGTCCATATCAAACTAAGTAAGATAATTTGTCCATGGCTTTGATCAATTGAATACATTTTGTTTTGACAATAGTGGGTCGTTACATTTGTTTGCAACGAATGTAGTTCAAATTAACCTTTAAATCATGAACCGAAAGTTATGGTTGTGCTTTATTTATGTCATTAATTGTGATGGACTCAGACTACAGGTCATAAACCATGACCTTTAATAATAATGGACCGATATTATAGAGCGTCACCTTTAGGATAATTAAGAGTACACTAACACCAGCTAGTGTATCTACATTTAAAACCAATAGTTCACCGTAGGCCTAGTAGATTGTTTGTGCGAGATGTTGAGAGACATTTAGCGACATGAATCAAATTATGCCAGGCAATAAGAAACACATGAAGACTGCTGAGGGTCAGTGGTCATTATATAGTTCATGATTAAGTTTGTCGGGTACCTGTTGATTTTAACTGTACAGATGGGGAAACATGGACCTGTTGCAAATGTTCTGGAAAACTGTCTGTATTTGACCATCATCACGAGTTAATGTAGTATTAATTATAAATAGTCATAGACACTTCTAATAACAATGCTAAAGGGAATGTTCTTAATCACCAACAAACTAGTAAAAAACCTGAACGAGTTAAAAATCTTACTTCTCTACCTTACTATTATACTGCATATTCGTGAACAGTAGTAATGTACAATTTTGTATTAGCATAGACCCTAAACAAGACAATACAATGTTTATTATAGCCTAGATGCTTCAGAACTTGGCTTCAAAGGTTCAGATTAAAATTAGCGTAAGTTTATTAGTTTTCACGAATGTACGCTATGTTGTTTTGGCACTCAGTCACTCTTTCAACTCTGGGGGAGACACTTGCTACAGGCAGCTATGCCTTGTCTCTTTTATTTACATAGAAACAAAACTATATATATATATATATATATATATATATATATAAAGAATAATCTAAAGTTGGGCAAACTCTTATATGAGTAACAACCGAAGTAGAGTACTGCAATATCTACGGGAAATTATTCATACTTGCTTAGCCTATTTTAGTTAAAGAGGAGTTGTTCCTTTCTGAGACCTCACCTTGTGAGTCTATAGGTCTGGATGATATATGTATATAATGGAACTGCATATTTGCACGATAACGGATTGTCGATAAAGAGTTTTTCTTAGAATTGGCTCTTTATTATATCCACCTAAAATTAACCCATACTGTACCAGTGACGTCCTTTTCATTATATTCTGGAAACTATTAAATGATCTTATTAAGTTTAGGAAGGACCCATAACCGTTAAAAGGCTACAAACTATCTCAATTTATCTTTTTATCTGCCACAGACCCTTCCAAAGCTGAATAAAATCGTCTAATAGTAACCAGAATAAAATTAAAGGACGATGTCAGTACAAAGTGGGTTCAGTAATAATTTGCAATTATTTCTTCAGATATTGTTGTTTGCAACAAATACTTCCCTTAACAAGGTATATTCCATAACACAATTGGTTAAGGAACAAATGAGTTTCAGCACTGTGACTTACTACACTGAGAATAAGAACAGAAAATACCAAGCGTCACATGCTTGGGCACATTGCTCCGGGACCTAATGAAATATACAGGACTGAAGAGCAGTGTGTGAAATATATAAAAAATAGTAGATATTGCGACTATGTTAAAATCCGTAATTGTCAATCCAAGGAAATTAGACGCTAGCATTGCCAGCAATCTTATCAAGAAGGTGAATATTTCTACTATCTACTGCAATTCAGACTGGGAGCTGTACTCAAGTATAACGAAACTGATCGAAGACATACAATATTAATGTTATTAATATTGTATATGTGTGAAGCTTTCCAAATATTGCCAATTTTTCTTTCAGCAGTAAATGAAGCCAAGTGTTGGCCAAAGTTAAGCATAAAGTAAAATATTAAAGTTTTCCAGTCAGCCAGTACATATACAGGTTGATTCAGTAACCCTTTTCATAAATTTAATGGCAAATTCGGGAGACAAAAATAAGACTAATTTACTCAATGACCCTTAGGGTGAGTCTTTGATATGATGGAGATATTACACCTTTAAAGTTATCGATAGATAGAAAAGAAAAAAATCTAAGGAGTGAGAATGAAAATCTCGTTGCTAACTGGCAGGGTAGCATAACCAAGACTTGGTATCAAAATGGCTGCATAAGGTAGCTGGATGCAGTTGGTTTCGCAATTTACAAAGGTACATTACTACTGTATTTGTATTATCATCATCATTATTATTAATAATCATTGTATTAGTAGTAGTAGTAGCAAGGGGAGAAGCAGGCGGCGGAGGATAAGTAAGAGGAAGAGGAGGAGGAGTAAGTGGTGGAAGAGGGGTAAGTGGAGGAGGAGGGATCTTCCTGCCGACTTTGAGCTTTGATACTCCGCTCGTCTTAATGAATCTTGAATCAATCTGTACATGAATCTAAAGATTGTTTCTTTGCTTACACGTGGTATGTAAATGGTTGCATATGGTAGCAGTTGTCTCAATGCTCAAAAGAACATTAGCATTTTATCACCATCATCATAATTAATACTCTATTCATCGTAGCTGTAGTAGTAGTAGTAATAGTCGTAGTTGTATTATTATTATTATTATTATTATTATTATTATTAGGTCAAGACTAGTTATGTCATTAGCATGTTAGCCCTCTGATGTCTCGAACCTAAATCATGAGGCAATTATGCTCGCAATACATGAGACAACGGAACAGTGTAACCCTGCCAGTTAGCAACGACATATTCATTCTCACTCCTTAGATTTTTTTCTTTTCTATCTAACGATAACTTTAAAGGTGTAATATCTCCATCATATCAAAGACTCACCCTAAGGGTCATAGAGTAAATTAGTCTTATTTTTGTCTCCCGAATTTGCCATTAAATTTATGAAAAGGGTTACTGAATCACCCTGTATAGCAATGTGTAGTGGAAGGTCCAGGCCTAGTCTTACTGAATATACACAACAACAGATTGTTGTCCGTCACCTAATAAATGCTTAAAAATATCCTTTTGAGTAAGTATCCACCCCTTACAGTTTATGTAGTGAATTATGGTTATCCTAATTGGAGGTAGCACTACAATTGATTTGTATAATGCTATAGCTTCATACCATTTGACAAAATTGTCTTGAACAAAGCTGATCAGATCAAGAAAGGCATCACATGTTCCCAACTACAGGCAGTTTGGAATAAGCTGCTTGCAGCTAGCGGGTCATGATAGAGGTGAAACGATGAATGATGATTCTCAGCACAAGCAAGTTAATGAAAAGATGCAGGATACAGGGTACCCAACTAACCACCCTAAGCCGGATGCCGGCGGAGTAATGATGGGAAGGTGGGGCCCACAAAGGAAGATGTAGAGTGGCCAGCCCCACAGTCAACCACCATGGAAGTATTGTCCTGGCAGCAGGCAACCATGGGCCACAGTCCAGGATGATGCCGGATCACATTATTACCTGGATTACAAATACCATAAAAAGTTGAAAGTATCAGAGCAAGCTACATTGCATCTAAAGAAAACAATATATGTGCTGACTCCTGTCCAAACAACCACCGACGACGACGTTCAGGCCGTAACTCAAGATTATACGGGTAAGAGGGGAGCAGAATATAAACACAATTTTGACAAATTGCGGAAGGGATCAATATTAGGCAAATATATAAATACAATGAGTCTTTTCTAAAAGGAATGAAAGAACTCGAAAACACCTAGGGACACAAAGTTGTCAAAGTATACCGTACATGTGATTACACATGACAGCAAAATACCCATACACAAACATGCCCAACACACAACGGGTGCAGGCGTACACCCACAAGCAATTAATATCTATCCATCCACATCAGAAAGTACGACTATTCTTTCTTATTTACGCAGACCGATAAAATGTAATGCTAGTTATGAATATTCACTATATTTTATTTGTAATCGTTGCATATTACTCACCGCCATCTCAGTATAAAATACACATTCATGTAAATGCAAAGTACTGTACTACTAAGAGATATACTAACATTGATATGAGCAGCTTTTAGCTGAAGGACAATTTGTACTTGTTGTTTACCATAACAATACTAAATCTGACAATACAGTTAAATCATACTACCGTTTCTAAAGATATCTCATTCAACATTAATCGAAAGAATGTTTCAATAAAAAAAGTCCTCATCCTGGATAAAATATTTCACATAGCAGGGAGACCATGCAAATAATCGTCCTCTGATTTGACCATTGCCGTTGCTAAATCATGCAAATCTGGCTGTTGAAAAGCAGCAATCTCTCTTTCTCTATCTCTCTCTCACTCTCTTCTCTCTCTATATATATATATATATTGTAGGTCAGTAATCCATACTCCGCAATCTTTCTAGCCTCTACCACTTGGCAATGCACCCTAAAGCTCTCTCCCACACCCTATTTATTACCCCTCTCTCTCTCTCTCTCTCTTAATATGTACAGTATACAAACAACCATGGTTGCATTGAGTACCTACACTGTCTCCCCTTTACGATTCCGAAAATCTTCACAAACTTAACTAATATGTCAAATGAGGTACTAACTATTGTTTGTAATGCTCTATCCCACACCTTACAGATTTATCTCTCTCCTTCTTCCAGTCCTCTCTCTCTCTCTCTCTCTCTCTCAGTAGTATACAATAGTTCTCAATTACATTCTTTACATCCAAGTACAAAATGGTCTCATTCTGCCGGGGGCCTTCTTCCCCCAACTCACCAAACTCTGTTTGTTTTGACAGTAGCGACGATAGCCATACCTATTTTGACAGTAGCGACGATAGCCATACCTATTTTAAACAAATACACTTCTTGTGTTTTGATATAAGACTTTAGCCATTATTGTAGTTATTGTAGCCCTTACTGTTGTCAAGTGCATTTTAAGCCACCCACTAGTTACCTTCCATGACAGTTTGCTGTATTTTTGACTGATACACGTTTGTTTGTTAAAACTCTCTTTGATTTTAAAACTATAGTGATGTAAGCGCCACCTATATACTGGCAAACAAACCTTTATTGTACTTACTAAACTGTTATTGTTATGTTGGTTTATTAATCGAAGTCGACTATATAAATCCCACAAACATAATGTATATTGGATAGTTTATTATTGAGTTACAATAATATACGTATTGTTTGTGATACCCTATGTAAGTTTCTTTCAGGTACTTGTCACTATAATATCAGGCCTATTACACTTTTTTCTGGCATGTTATATATTATGTCATAATGTTATTGTATCATCACTGTATATATTACCTACTACTGTTTTTCTGGTTTCTCACTAAGCTAATTTAAACCTCTCCCACTTTATTTTCTGGTAAATCTTGTGTAGGAGTAGGCCTACCAAAAGCTCAAGAAACCATCACCACGATATCGACCACCAACTTTTCAACGAAAGCAGTGCCCGTACCAGCAGCCGTTCCAGAATCTAGTATGAGACTAGGTGAATGGTCTGAGACATGGCAGATGCCACTAAACTTGTAAAAGTGCAAGGTGATGCATATGAGCTAGGCACACTTCAAGTCAGGCTATTCACTATTAGGAATGCCTCTGGAAGTTACCTACTTGGAAATGGTTCTAGGTGTTCTGCTTAGCAATCACCTAAAGTTTTTGAAAAAGTGCGTTGGAGTACAAATTATTGACCTATGTTAAGAGACCGCTTCAGTATAGAATTAAGGAAATAGTCCTCACACTCTATTGTACAGCTCTCTGATGCGAATTCTCCTGGAGTGTCCTATTAAATTCTGGTCTACCCCACTCATGAAACATATGGAGTTACTACAAAGAGTAGAGGCTAGGGCTACATAGCTTATTCCATCGATTAGACAACTGAGCTATGAGAACCTGCAGTTGAGAACTCTTGATATCTGTTCTTTGGAAACACGCATAGTACGAGGTCAGCTTATTGAAGTATATAAAATAACTAGTGGGTGTGGCAATGGGGATTATATCAAAATGTTTAGTCACAATATGAATACAACACACAACTATGGGTGGAAGTTAGAATTAAAATGGTTTAACAAAAGTATTTGTGGAAAAAAAATCTCAAATATCTGTTTTACCTGGAAAAAACTGTCCTTATAAGTTGCAAACAATGGTTTATTAGAACAGTTCATTAAAGAATAAATAGTAATTTGCACACTGTAATGAGTGCAGTGCACTACAAAATCTATCTCTTTCCACATCAAGTTTCTCTCTGGTATGGACCACTAGGTCTTTAAGATTCTAACTATTTCTTGTAACTCCATGTAACTCTCACTCACTCTCACACACATACACACACCCTCTCTCTCTCTCTTACGCACTCAATTTCCCATGCACCCTCTCCCACCACTAGCTCTCTGTCCCACACCCTAGTTATTGCTTGCTCTCCCTCCACCCTCCCACAAAAAGCGCCAGTATATGAAGCAATAGAAAATACCAGAGAGAGTGGGGAAGGGAGAATGTAGGGAAAGGAAGGAGAACAGGAAGGAGGGGAATAAGAGAGAGAGAGAGAGAGAGAGAGAGAGAGAGAGAGAGAGAGAGAGAGAGAAAGAGGACAGGGCACAGTTAAAAGGAATGGAAAGTGAGAGCAAAAATATGAGAAATGGAGAGAACAGATGAGGAGGAGAGTAAGCAAGGGTGAGGTGGAGAGGGAAAGGTGACATAGCTTTTATATATTATAATTTATATATTATTATATTTTCATAGGAACGCTGAGTTACATATGATGAAAATAATGTATTTTACGGATTAGAACGCTTTTAGGAGGACACAAAGAAAAGAACATAAGCTAGGCGCAGTGTAGGGATTAAGAATAAGTATCAAACTGCTGCATTTACAGCATTAACTGAGGGATTATGTAACTGATGAAGAATATTTGAATGTACATTAAGTTACAATATGTTCAATATTTAAATGCTTTAGATTAAATGGACGCAATTTATAACCCCCCCTGGGGGTTAGGGAATAGAATATGCCCCATGTGCCTTCTGCGTGTCGTAAGAGGCGACTAAAGAGGTTGGGTCAGTGGGCTTGCGACCCCCACCCAGAAAAAATATCTAAGCAAAGACAAACGAACAAACAGCCTCGGATACGGACGGAACCAACGTTGACGAACCACGACCGACTAAGGACATGCCTTCGGACATTCTGAGAATGGCTACGTGGAATTTTAGTGGCATGAATGATGGCACAAAAGAGAGAGAGGTTCTGGAAGTGTTAGTGAATGCCAGGCTGGATGTATGTGGAATGACAGAGACCAAATGGAAAGGTTCAGATGTGAGAGAGTGGGAGTGTGGAATGGGTGTGTGTGCTGGAGTGAGTGAAGGAACAGCGAGAAAAGGTGCATGTTTGTTTGTAAGTAGCAAATGGAAGGAATGTGTAAGAGAGTATGGGTCTGTGGGTTCAAGGATTGTGTGGGTGAGAATGAAAGTAGGAATACAAACGTGGGTGATTGTATGTGTGTATGCCCCGACAGAGGATATACTTGAAAGAAAGAAAGAGGAGTTCTGGACGAATGTGGAGGCGTGCCTGGAGAAGTTTGACAAGAACGAAAGAATATTTCTGATTGGGGATATGAATGGTAAGGTGGGTGATAGGAAAGTTGAGGGAGTGGTGGGAGGGTGGGGGGTACCATCAGAGGTGAATGGGAATGGTAGTGCACTTGTGGACGTATGTGTGGGGAGGAGGCTGTGGATAGCCTAAACCTTCTTCCGACACAGAATGATCCACAGGTACACGTGGAAACGGATGTTGACGATGAAGGATAAGACAGTGGTGGAACGAAAGTCATTGATTGATTATGTATGTGTGGATGAACTAATGAAGAAATCTGTGATGGATGCTAGGGTGTATAGGGGTATTGGAGGGGGTCTGTCTGATCAATATGTAGTGGTAGCTAAGGTTAGGATACAAAAAAGTGGGTGAGGAGAGCAGGAGGGAGGCGAGAGGAGGGTGGAATGGTGAGGAGGGTGGAGAGGTTGCAGGAGGAGGAAGTCAGGGAGGAGTACAGGAGAGCAGTGGAAAGACGACTAGGTGGGTTCGACCTGGAACTTATGGAGGAAGTGGAGGAGATGAGCAAGGTGTTTAAGGATGAGATTTGTGCAGCATGTGAGGAGGTGTGTGGAGTGAGGAGAAGAGGGAGGGGAGTGAAAGGTACAGCATGGTGGACAGAAGAAGTAAGAATAGCTGTGGAAGAAAAGAAGAAAGCATATAGAGAGTGGTTGGGTAGTAGAGGGAATGAAGATTCCGAGAGACAGAAACGAGCGAGGTACGTGGAGAGTAAGAGGGTGGTGAAGAGAGTAGTGAAGGAAAGTAAGAGAAGAGTAGATGAGGAATTTGGAAGGAATCCGAGTGTAAAATGGAGGGAGAGTAAGAAACTGTTCTGGAAAGAAGTCAAGAAAGTTAGGGAAGGTAGCAAGGGAAACAGTAAGGGTGTGAAAGATAAGAATGAGAGAATGCTAGCCGAGAAGCAAGAGAGAGTCGAAAGATGGAGGGAGTACTTCAGTGAGTTGCTAAATGTAAGGAATGAAGAGCCAGCAAACATAGCTGGATATGGTATGGGAGGGAGAAGAAGAGAAGTAGTGGAGGAGGAGGTGGGGATCAGGAGGTCAGAAGTGTGGGAAAGCCATGAAAAGAGTGAAGTTGGGGAAAGCACCAGGAACAGATGGAGTGTGTGGGGAAATGTTGAGGTATGGTGGTGAGATAGTGATAGAATGAGTATGGAAAATGTGCAAACTAGCATGGGAGAAGGGCAGTGCACCCGATGACTGGAAGACTGGCATAATAGTCCCCCTATATAAGGACAAAGGGGAAAGAGGAGTGTGTGGTAACCACCGAGGAATATGTCTTCTAAGCGTAGTACGGAAGGTATACAGTAGGGTAGTGATTGAGAGAGTGAGAGTGAGAACGGAGAAATGGATAGGCGACGAGCAGGGAGGTTTTAGGAAGGGAAGAGGATGTGTAGATCAGATTTTTACCCTGAATTGTGTTGCGGAGAAGTATCTGGAGAAGAAACAAAAGGTGTATGTTGCCTTTATGGTCTTGGAGAAGGCCTATGACAGAGTGGATAGAGAAGGTTTGTGGAAAGTACTTAGAATATACGGAGTAGAGGGCAAGTTGCTGAAAGCAGTGAAGAGCATGTATGAGGGTGCAACGGCGGCAGTACGTGTGGAGAGTGAGCAGAGCGAGTTCTTTGACCTGAATGTTGGTTTGAAACAGGGGTGTGTGATGTCCCGTGGTTGTTTACTGTATATATGGATGGAGTCATGAAAGAAATACTATCAAGAGCAGTGGATGTTGGTGTATCGCTGAAAAGGGAGGGAATTGAGCGGAAGCTACCTATACTGCTGTTTGCGGATGATACAGTTCTGATGAGTGATAATGAATGGGAGTTGCAGGGTCTGGTAAATGAGTTTGGAACAGTGTGCGAAAAACGGAATTTGAAGGTAAATACGAGGAAGAGCAAGGTTATGGTCTTCGAAAGGGGTGAAGTCACAGAGTGTGAGGTGAAGCTGAACGGTCAGGCTATGGAGATCGTCAACTCTTTTAAGTATCTGGGCAGTGTGTTGAGTAAAGATGGGACTATGGATGAAGAGGTGCGGGAGAGGGTACAACAGGGGAAGAGGGTTGCAGGAACGCTAAAAGCAGTAACAAGAAATAGGGTGGTCAGTATGGAAGTGAAGAAGTCCTTGCATGACAGTGTGGTAATCCCGACACTGACTTACGGAAGCGAAGCATGGACGTTGGTAGAGAGACTCGGACCAAGAGTGAGAGCAGTGGAAATGAATTACTTAAGGAGTGCGTGCAGAGTTACATGGAGGGATAGACAGACTAATGAGGAAGTAAGACGGAGGTGTGGTGTGGAGGTAGATGTGCTGGAAAGTGTGAAAAGGAACAACTTGAGAGGGTTCGGCCATATGGAACGTATGGAAAGCGAGAGAATGACTAAGAGGGTGTACGAGAGCGAGGTGGAGGGACAGAGGGGGAGTGGTAGACCGAATATGAGGTGGAAGGATGGAGTGAGGAACTACATGAACGAAGGCGGTGCTGGTTGGGGGGAGGGGCATCGACTGACTGGGGACAGAGGTGCATGGGGGCGGTTCGTTCGTGGCCACCCCTTCGGGGATCACGGCGTCAGGCAATAGATAGAATTTATAGTGATAGGAAGAAAGTATTTAAGAAAGGCTCTTTCTGTTACTATCATTGTCTCAAGCCTAAGAGAGAGAGAGAGAGAGAGAGAGTGATGTAAGTACATGAACATCAGAAGGCACAACAATATATCGGGTAAAGATAATATAAATAAAGATGTTCAAAAGATAATTAAACAAATAATTAACTTGTAATTTAAAAAAGGAGGAGCCATAAGATTAATGTAATTAGTGTATGAGAAGAACATTGGGGGATAGATAAGAAAATAAAAAACATAACAGGACAGATGAGGGAAAAGAAGTACACGAAAATAACGCATTGTAAAAAGAGGAGTAACATTTATGCAAATTGGATAGATAAATCACATACCAAGTATAATACAAACACGAAACTTAGACGTCCAATACGATAAAGCTATAAAAGGGAAATCAAAATTAATTGTATTGAATTAAGAGGCAGACACATACAAGACGCAAAGTGGACAATATAAAAGCAAATTATATCCTGCAACGCTTCCAAAATACAGATGTAAATTTATAATGCTTAAAAGTAAACCTGTAAAGATAAGGGTACATACATAGCCAACAAGGAAGAGATTGCCTAAACAAAAATTATATGATGCCCATATATCGTATGTATAATATGCAGAGTTCACCAATTGTTGAACGTATGCAATTTCTTAATTGTACACAGATATCGACAGTGCCATAATATATTATGTTGAGAGAGCCCATGACATCATATAATAGGCAGAAACGCCTATGTTTACCGTGCCATGGCATGGATGACTAAAGGTTTGAACCTGGGCGACTGTCCTCTTGGGGACCTTCGTGAGCTATAGAGTTAGCACATTTGTATCAATATGTATTGTGTGCATTATTCAGTTGGGACCTTGAAGCCTTTTCATAACGTTTAACTCCTTAAGCCCGGTAGACGCTATATTGCATCAATAAGGACTAAACTCCATCCCCTGCCCCTCCTTCACTACCCGTACTCTCCCCCATCATATCCATCACCCGAGGATTCGCAAGCGCTTGGCTTTCTTTAGTCTACCAGAGACCATTACCCATCCCCCTTGCTCATGGGGAGATGGTAACCGCCGGCTGTATCCCAGAAAAACTTTTCAATCTGAGCGGGGATTGAACGCGAGACCTTCAAGGTGGGAATCAGGCACGCTATCAACTGAGCCAGCCGGACGGCTACATAAACAAATATGCCTACATACAAAATATAACTAACAAATATTCTATAGAAAGGAGGAATCACACTAAGAAGCAAACAGATAAATAGTAAGCGTAAGAAGACAAATATCCAGAGCAAGATTAAGAGCTGGAGGAGAAGTAAACAAAGAGGTAGAGGCAGGAAAATTAAGAGAAAGTAGAGGTCAGGAGGCAGGGTAAAAAAGGAGAGAGGGAGGTGGGGCCATATTTCAGGACTGAGGGCAGATCCTGGTGAACTCAATTAGAGGTCGGTCTCTCTCTCTCTCTCTCTCTCTCTCTCTCTCTCTCTCTCTCTCTCTCTCTCTCTCTCTCTCTCTCTCTCGCTAACATAAGTCAGCTGAGAGGTGCACACTAAATATTACGGGTTAACTGCACCACTACTACTCCTAGAGTACGATATTCCTGTCTCAGGTAATTATTTGTTGTTGATCTTACCTTACTCAAGGGACCCTACAGATGCGCGGATAAGTGCTACTTTTCTTATTTTGTCAATTTGATTGTCACCCCCCTATAAAATTTTCAGATTAGGCCCTAGTTTTGTCCAGCCAGTTCACAGAGTCCATAACAATTTGTTTACATGCTACGCTCCTCCCAGAAGTTCCCGGATGTTCATTAGCCAGTCAGAGTGGAGCTTCACCTAGTGATTTATTTTCCCAACAAATTATTATTATCTTTTACAATTGTCTCTTCCAGTGTTTTACATACTGTCTGAATTTATTACTTTCTCATTTCTCTAAAAATAGTTTTTGGGATATCGATATGTAACAATACATTTTAACTTGTACCCACAATGCACTTCGCCTGTGAAGTGTGACGTCAGTTTCAAACACAACCTCCTGGAAGGCCTCATGCCAGGTTAGTTTTCCTCACATTTAGGGATATTTTTGGCGGTATTTCTCGAGTATGGCTATCTTTCTTCAATATATAACCGTAAATAGACCCCTAGGGCTTACATTACAGGGTCTATTCCATGTCAAAAAAGCCAATTTCGCCCATTATATAGAGACATATCCTCAGCCCCCCCTCCCCCCCCCCCCACACTCACGTATGTTAATGCTTTGTAAGTGTGTATTTTCTATTTAGAAAGTGAGGAAAGCCCTTTTTATTAGCATTTGTATTAATAATTGTAATTCCGATACCTCAACAATCTAGGGGAGAGTTTGGGAATGCGGGGTTTCGGGTGGGGTAAAAATAGGGGTATTGTGGGAATAACTCTAAAAATGTAGCCTAATAAATACAATTGAAAAAACCCAAAAATATTGAAATCCGAGCCAAGTTTTGGCCAATTTTCAGAGTCCAAAAAGGGCAAAACCCATAATACTAGGTTAGGTTAGATTAGGCTAGGCTAATGTTAACCCCATAATACTAGGGTAGGGTAGGTTAGGTTAGGTTAGGTTATTTGGTTAGGTTTGGTTAATGACAAAACTTGGCTCGGATTTCATGGATTTAGCGGGGGGGTGGGGGTGGCAGCCCCCACCCATAATACTAGGTTAGGTTAGGTTAGGTTAAGCTAATGTTAACCACATTCTTACTGAGTTTTTCAACAGTGAAAAACAAGAAAACCCCAGCCAACTTTCAAAATGAGGTTACTGTGATTTTGGACTCTGAAAATTCGACAAACACCAGCCATGTTTGGTCAACACTTTGGAGTTTTCTTCAGCTGAAAATTGGCCAAATCCGAGCCAACTTTTGCCAAAACTTGGCTCGGATTTCAACATTTTGGGGTTTTTCAATTGTATTTATTACATTTTTAGAGTTATTGCCATAATACCCCAATTTTTACCCCACCTAAAACCCCGCATTCCCAAACTCTCCCCTAGATTGTTGAGGTATCGGAATTACAATTAATAATACAAATGCTAATAAATTGGGCTTTCCTCACTTTCTAAATAGAAAATACACACTTACAAAGCATTAACATACACAAATAAAATAAATTAAACATAAAATAGCAGGAGTAGTAGTTATGCAGAATTACCATATATTGGGGTAAATTGGATACAAGATGGGTTAAGGGGGGGCACTGCCCACCCTCACCCCCCCGTTGACTTATTGTCATCCTCATATGTGTAGATCAGTAAGGGGGCAAACACAGGTTGCCACGCTCGCGCCATTTATTGGGTGAATCGTGTTTTTGCCGCACCCTACAAAAGATGAAGGAGAGGGAGGTCAAGTCGAGGGAATGCTTTGTTTATGGTCGGGACTGATTATTATCAGTTATTTTTTCAGTGAAATCGGGGATCGCATTCAAGACAGCTAGAGCAGCCTTATTTACCAAGTTTTCTGTATATCTTTTTTCAAGGAATATAGTGTTTTATTGTTATTTTTCATGGTTTGAGTGGATGATTTGCATTAACATACCCATTAATCATTAATCTGAAGATACGGTGTCAAATGGCGCCATTTATTGGGTGAATAGCGCTTTTACAGTAGGTAAGGGAAATTTGGGGGTAAATTGGATACACGATGGGTTGAGAGGGGGTGCTGCCCCCCCCCCTTGACTTATTGTCATCCTATATATGTTGATCTGTAAGGGCGCATCGTTCATAACAAGAAGAAGGTGGTCAAGTCGAAGGATTCATTGGACGGAATGCTTTGTTAACGGTCGGGACTGATTATGTTGGTGTTTTTTTTCGGTGTAATCAGGTGTTTTCAATTTGTTCATGCGGACAATAATGAGAACAATATGGTGAGTCTATAGGTCCTTATGTTCCCTAATAAGTTGTTTCTAATAGTGCGGCGCAAGACATCTTTAATTATCAAATCAGGGTTTTTCAATTTGTCGATAACGAAACTCCGCAATGCGGGCAATAATGAGAAAAATATGTCGTGTCTATTGGTCCGTATTTTCCCTGATAAATTGTTTCTAATAGCACCGATGAAGTGTCCTTGAATATTATCGTCAATATTTGCTCCCATTATATTGATATTGTTTTGGATGTTTAAAATTTTGTTTCCAAATTTCATCTGTCCATCAAAATCAGGGGAACGTGAGATGACAAGCGCATGTGTTTTTTCGGGGCAAACAATGTATGTGGAAAATATGAGGTACCGGTAAATCCGAGATCGACATACCCAAATCACTTACCTTTGACTATTACCAGTCCCACAATGTCTCTAGGTCTAAAAGTTGAATTTCGAAAGGGCCACACAGATATATAATGCTATGCGAGACATGATATTAACCTACTTATGTTCAAGAACTCAGCTAAAGGAGATAATATGAACAAACGCAGCCTAACATAGGAAGGATCTTACTTGAGGGGGGATATGATTGAGGCTTTTAAGATAGTGAGTGGTATAATATGATGAGGTTGTTTGTGAGGGTCTTTTTAATATGAGACAGGATGCTAGGACAAGGGGACATACAGTAGTAAGCAGATTTATAAGGAACGGCCTAGGTTAAATGCTAGGAAACATAATTTTGTAATCGGATAGTAAAAAACTGGAAGGCCCTCCCCGAGTCTGTGGTGAACGCTGGGCCTGTTAAAGAATTTGATAAATGTTTACCTATGGTCCCGTTAAAATATCCTCAAGTAACCTATCAAAAACTGTTCAGGGGACTGGTTAGAACTTGTAGGATGTTTAATTGAATGTCGGAAATCAGTATTTACTGAGAAATAACAGTCTTAAAATGCGCTATGGGTCACCCAGGATCCCTGCCCTCTGTTTCCCAGGTAATGTTGTGTTATGTTATATTATATTATATTAGGGTTAGGTTAGGTTAGGATAGCTTAGGTTAGGTTAATCTAATCTAATATAATATTTGTACATTTTGGCCAGTGGGCGGGGCCGCGTGTATGTGGCGGCGTAGAACATAACGCATTTTAAGACTTTTATTTCTCAGTAAATACTGATTTTCGACCTTCAATTAAACATCCTACAAGTTCTAACCAGTCCCCTGAACAGTTTTTAATAGGTTACTTGAGGATATTTTAACGGGACCATAGATACATTTTTACCAAGAATTTGAAAGGAAACTGGACGAGGCATGGACAAATAAAAATAAAAAATACCATTGTAAAGAGAGAATAGAACACGTTCAACTGGGCCACATAGACCACACGACCATGGAACCCAGCCAGAGAGATTTAGAGCTGGAGTTACAGGCTTGATAGCCTCTTCCAGGATTCGTCTGTGAGTTTCTAAGAGTTGAATGAGAGTCTATCGGTGAGGGAATTTGCAAGAATTTGGGCAGCGGTTTAGTATTTGGTCATGGGACTGAACAATAATAGGGAAACTAATTACTATATATCGCCGGTTGATTATTATCATAGCGTGATAATCAGTCTGATACAGCAGTCTCAATATAACTTTCTATATTAGACGTAACATTTAACCCATTCAGTACCCTTTTAATTTTAGTTTGGTTACTATTAGGCGATTTTATTAAGTATAAAAAGGGCCTCCAGAACTAACAGGCGTGAACAATCTCACTTAACCCTTTTTACTACCACGCATCCTTCTAAAATTGCACGAAATCTTCTGAATATAGCTAGACAAAAATGTAAAAGACGTCGCTGGTACAGTACATAAGGGGTTAAATATGATAGTTACCTTTGTTTTTATAGAAGTTTTGTGTCATAACGAAAACGTATTATTTAATATAACGCGATACTGATCTTGTAATTCTAGCTTATTGTCCTACTCTAACTTCTTGGCCAATACAGCTAAGTAAATGGACGGTCTTACATTGTTTGCCTTTAAAAAATATACGAATATCAAAGGCGAACAAAGACTTACTTGTTTTCAGGTACACATGTGCCGACCAGAACTTGTGATTTGGAGTGTACACTGAAGAATGATTTGCCGAATTATCACCGTGAACACTTATCCGCTCACAGTCAAGGTTAGGTTGTTACTGCCTGTATCCTGTCCAAAGCAAACGGTATATCACTTCATTTGTATACCTTTCACTCATTTTTGAAATTAATTGTTGTGGTAAAACTCGAAACATAGTTATGTTAATTTTATATTTCCGCGCGTCTCGAAGCAGTCATAATTATGTTACCTAGGAGTTGTTGGTTCAGTATGTTTTATGTTTCGATGTTTCATTTGAAATTTTAATTTTCTATAGTAATTATAATTGTTCCGAAGTTAAAATGTTCACTCCAAATTAATGTTGTGTGTTATGGGGTGCTTTACAGATTCCAAATGCATAACAGTTCTTTACGATTTTTCACAATTAATGAGTCGATCATTTACATAATGGAAACACGTATTCGATATAGTATCCCTCCCTAAGGTATCCCCTCTTTATGACAATCAAAGGAGTAGCATTATTCGTCGGATATTTATCGTAGGTGTTTCACCTATTAACGTCAGAACTTCTGACGACTTACCACTGTTAACCCCATCTTGTAATGTAGTCTTGGGCAACCCCTGGCAACTAGCAGTTATTGTCGTTATCGAGTACTTGGAACTCCACCACTTTTTGACGAAATTCTGACGGATAGCAACAACAGATGGCGTTTGCTTCCAGTAGGCCTTAGCGCAAGCTTTAGGCCATTTACTGTATAGAGTCTGGTTCCTGACCACTTATTGCCTCCTGGTACACGAAATACAAACTTGCATTTTCGGTCCTTTGCAGACAAGGACAATCGGGTTTGCCATTGTTATAATTGACTTTCTATTGCAAAATAATTTATATTGCGGTTGGAGTAGAAATAAGGGTTATGTATTCAATGGTATTCAATGTTGCGTTGTATTTATTATGAGATAGTTTCTAATTTTACCAGGAATGCCTGAATATGTTAAGAGCCGAACTAGTGATCAGCTTGCAAAACAACACGAAACAGCTACTGGATTTGTGAATGACAAATCAGTGTTTTTTGTGTTCTAAGTCAATCAGTAATCTCCCATATTTCCACTGGCATGGTCTGAAAGCATTGTTGCTGTGACGTATGCAATATTGATTGATAATTTCATGCAAATCAATTGGTAAATAGTGATTTTCACTGGCTCCGAACACAAATCAACTCGTTCCCTAGTCGTTTCGCTATCATAACACGATTGATTCTTTAAATAACTGTAATAAGCAAGCCATAACCAACCATATCATAGCCTACGCTATTTTATATTGGGATAGGCCTATGCTTATCCTCGGTATTACTGATTTTTAGCACCAACAGTTAGCCCATCGATACAGTAGAACATACATCATTGCTGTCCTCTCTGATGATGTATGGATCAATTTGTATTTGTAGTCGTTGCCTTTGTCCAGTGGAAGAATGAAATAAATATTAATCGAAAAACAGGATGAAATAAAGTATATTGAGTATGTTGTTTTTATTTGTCCTTGATATGTATATATGCTAAGGCCATATGGTTAGCGTGCATTATTGCATGGAATGCAATTTATGTAATACTTAAATAACAATTAATGCATCTATTTAAGTTATTTTAGTTGGTGACGTGAGCTCAAACAATGGTTCAATTATATAATATTATGTTCTTTTACAGTATAATATATATATATATATATATATATATAGTTCGTTCATGTCAGAGAACATTACTTATGTACAGTTGGTCAAAGTTCCAGCTGACCCACCCTCGCTCTGGGGCTCGCAGAATTATCTGGCAATACTGGTGTAGGAAGGAAGTGTGCTTACAAAGATTGGGATTGGTAGATCTGATTTCTGCTATATCATTGTTAGAACATATACTAAACAAGGGAAAGTAAGCATGTCTCAAATAAAATGCATACATCGCTATGTATCATCCCGAACATTCACCCAAATTTCGTAGATTTGCTTAAATATTCAAGTTATTATATTCATTGATTGGCAACTACACCAGTATTGCCAGCTAATTCTGCGAGCCCCAGAACGAGGGTGGGTCAGCTGGAACTTTGACCAACTGTACATAGATGTTGTAACAGGATAGATTAGAGGCTACATAATGTAGGTCTTGCCATTACGTCAAATTTGTGATTACTATACAGTACTGTGTATATATATAACAAAAGAGAAGTGCAATCCTGTAGATTTTGTTCACTATTAGTTCTGGATAGCAACAACAGATGGCGTTATTTTGTGGTGGCATTTGGCAACCTTTAGGAGCACGATTTGATTAGTACATTAGATAGCAGGTTTCCCATCTCCTAGTATAGTATATAATCTCTGGTCTTGGGGTGCCTTCACCTTTGAATAGTTTAATGGAATGCTATATTAACGTTGCAAGCAATAGGGTTAAGGGGAGGTTTTTAGTTGATTCCCTAGACTTCCATCAAGCTTAAAATTACTCCCCCTTGACCAAGGCCACCTAGAGTACCAGGCCGTGTCGACCATTCTGTGACGTAGGCAATGGGGTGCTACATCCACTGCCCGCGCTCTGTCCCCATTTTTTAAATACTCTCTTTTTTTCTTTTCTGTTAAATTTTAGATTAACGTACAAACAAATTATATATTTTACGTTTAAGGTGTACGCAAAACCACTATCTACCTATATCTTACTTTATTATACTCTATATTATGATACCGATATCATAACAACATGTTTTGGTTATTTCTTGCATATGACTTATACCTTGAACAAGTAGTTGTACAAGATTAAAACTTATTATAAGTATATCTCATTACTTTGTTATATTGGAGTAAAATAAAACACAATGATATATACATTACTATATTATATACAAAGACATAAACAACCTTACTGAAGAGCCAATTTACGTCACATCCAATATTATTCCTGAACAAATATATATAAGTAACTTAATTATATACTATATGTATGAAGATGAACAATATATTTACTGTAACACACACACACACACACACACACACACACACACACACACACACACACACACACACACACATACACACACACACACACGATATCATATTATATACTATGCAATACAGTACACATTATCTATTTCTCTAGGGTTTGAAGCTTTCTCTTCACGCCTACATTCTTATTAGCTCTGTTAGCTGTTGGGATGTTATTTTCTTTAGCACAGTAATTATTTAAAATTGCATTTGTTGAAGCATATACCACCATACTTTCTATTTTTTCGGTGCTATGACCATTTTCACAGATATCACTAGGGAACAGGAGATCAGCATCTGCTAAAGCCGTAACTGTGAGGTGTGTTGCTATATTTCTTTGGCTAGTATTATTGCGAAAGGCAGGAAGCTTAGCAAGTTTGTTAATTACAATATAGTTATACATGACCATGTTCGCAGTCACACTATCTGGGTATATGCTAATTCCAGCAATGTAACTTAGATTTTCTGGGATTTCTTCAGCACTATCTGAACACGTAATCATTTCTTTACAAGCATTACATTTCATTTTCTTTATCACGGAGTAACAACAATAGCCAGCTAAATAAACTATAACGGGGATGATGTCTTTACACCTGTCAATATCCTCCTTACAAACTTCAACATTCGTATGACATAAACCAAAATCAATTTCCTCATCTGTTTTTACTTGCTCATAGTCAATTTCTTCAAAATCCTTTAAAATGACCTTCTTGTCGAGTATGGGTAAACTAAGTTCTAACACTGACATCATCCGTATCTTTTTCTCACACTCATATATTTGGCGTACAGAAATATTGTAATTTCCTCCTGCTAACTGTCGATACTGACCAAATCTTGCTTCCAAATTGTCTGTTTGAAATTGTCCTGTTAGTATGTAGGTCATATTCAGTTCTGTTATGCAATAATTTGTTATTTCTAATATTGCATGGGTCGTATGTTTCAGAGCTCTAATTGTTTCCCTAGTCAGTTTCCCCCCACATCCTGGAAGACTATCCCACGCATCTAACCACTTAAGGAAACTATCCAAGAACTGATATCGGTCATCATCTGTACTATTTGTTAATGGACAAGATAACTTGTTATTGTGCCTAAGACCTTTAAATGGGGATTTCACATTCATTATATTCCACCAATTAAGAAACACTTCGATGTACCTAGCAACATCTGAAAATAACGTTAGGCCATTATGTTTTCCAATATTGAGCAAGGCTTGAATTATATACTCATTAAACATTTGGAGAACTAATTTGACATTTTGTCTCTCTAGGTTGGAGGGGGATAATGCTTTCAGGCTTAGCCTATAGGCCTGCTTTAGGAGCAAATTTTCCTCTAAGAAATAAAGTTTTTTGAGAGTACTGAAAGGGGCATACATTATCTTATTAGATTCATTACGGACATTTTTACTTGGGAACTGTGGGAATTTCATAGTTTTTTCTTCATCTTTCTGTCCTAGCCAATTATTCCTGATGCATTTTAAAATATGTACAGCGTCGTATAGGAAAAAGAGAGGTCTGGTACTTTGCGCTGGATGTGGGTAAACAATGGACAGTTTTGGTGGATTGGCAAAATATGATACAGCTTTGCCATTGATTGCATTATTGTCTGTTACAATGCTAATGACACTAAATCCTATCTTCTCAAGCCCTAAAATAATCTTCTTCATAATGTTATATAATGTCTCTGCCTTCATTATCTTTGCTGGAATTATGTGAACAACATCTCTGTATTTTGACCGAATACTGTTTAGCATAAACACATATGCGCTTGTTGCAATTGCATCACTGTCAAATGCTGAACCAACAATATTTCCTGCTTTATAATCCAAGTAAGGCTTCAGGTGAATTTCATCAACCATCATTGTAACCGTTTTATCACGGGTTGTCAGGGACTTAAATTTGTTCTTAATATACATAAGAAAATGGCTGGTACGGTGTTCGATAGCTGGGTTAAACGTTTTGGACAAAAATATTCGTCTTATAGTTGAATAGCTAGGTAGAATTAGGCATTTCTTATCACTCGGAAGTCTGTAACCTTGAGGTGAGCAATTATGCAAGAGAGAGGAGATTATCAAAAATTCTCAGGAGTAATCTAATTTAGTGAGAGTCATTAAATGAAGCTGTTCACAAACGAATTTGAGTGTATTCTGATACTTGAAGCCATTATCCTGTACAATAGTTGACAAAAAGGAGATCACAAGTTGAATTATTACAATTGCATTAATTGGGTTTTAGTCAGGATTATTGATATCGCACTTACGCAAAGCATCAAGCAACACTTCAAGTGTATTAATGTCAGTGACCTTTGAAGGAATCTTATAATCCCCTAGCTGGTTTATTTGCACCGCCTGTACACTAGCCTGAACATTACAGTCTGATTTGATGACTAAGGACAAAATAACTTTAGGTTGTGGGGAATGAACAATTCGACATATATGAAAATCTTCCTCGTTTTCAATAACTATCCAGTATTTCTTATCAATGAACAGTATTTTGTCTTTAAGTTCATCTAAAGAATGAAATGTTATGTCTTGTTTGTACTTATTGTTATCTGCAATACTCTTTGCTACCGCAGCTTGAATGGCAGACTCTTCCATTCGTTTCCTCTTCTTGTCCGGGGCTTCTCTAGCATGTGATGGGCCAGAAAGGTAGGAGGGGCAGTTTGGCAATTGTGATGGAATTACACCATCTCAGAGCTGAGGATACGTCAACTTGGCCACAATTTAGTTCCGCTCTTCTCGTCAAAGTACGAAGTCTCTCGCCTTATTTCATCAGGTCTAAAATGGAGCTCACACACCTGTAAGAGATGAAAGCTCCGATATAGCTAAGCTAAAAATAAATCGTTGCATAATTGTATTGCGAGCGATATTATTGCTTGGTAGTTCAATCATTCACGAAGGAGTTTATTACACTGATTTTGAGCAGTGTGTAATTTGACTTATGAATATTATATACAATTCAATATACCACACTTAAATTACAGTACTGGGTAGGCTTAAATTTTGTATATATATTTTTCCATAATTGGGAATACAAAATTATTTCATTATGCAGCATTGATCCAGGAGGAGGATCCAATTCAATGCATCCGCCAGCGTCGTCGTCAAACATACACAACAAACAAAATAAAATAACTTCTACTCCGTGGTTATGGATAACTTGCTTCGTCGATAATAATACTAATACTAATAATACTAATATTAGTAATTATAATAATATCAATAATGAAATTAATAATAATTATATTAAAGGTAACACATCTATTATATCATTAATGAAGTCATCGATATACCACATAATAAACTCCCGAAAATATATATACTCCCACTGTTGAGCTACTCAATTACTATTATTCTTATTATTACTATTATTAATATTATTAATATTATTATTATTATTATTATTATTATTATTACTACTGTATTATTACTACTATTATTATTACTATTATTATTATTACTATTATTAGTATTACTACTATTATTATTATTATTATTATTATTAGTATTATCAATATTATTAGTATTATTATTATTATTATTATTTATATTAACATTATTATTATTTATATTTCAACTTGCTGAAGGAATGAGTAAATTTAGTCATGTAATGTTTAAGCCTACCGTACTCAATACTTAGACACGTGAATAACATTGTAGAATAATTTTTACTCACCCTGCTGTTTTCATTTGGAGTGTAATCTACTCGTCGAATGGCTGTAAGCCATTTGCTGCAAAGGTCAGCATTCCTTGGGAACCTAAACACGTGCACTTTCGGTCCCGATCTGTAATTCCCCTTGCAATTTGGCACTGAACACGTGTAAGGCATTGTTGATGATCATGGAGAAGCTATCACAGGGAATAATGTACTTATAAAGTATAAAGTCTTTTTGATTCTCTGTCCTCACAACTCAGTGTCCTCAACTTAAATGCTTCTTCTGAAATCACTGTGTTGGGTGATTTTAATGTCCATAATGTTGAATAGCTCACTCATTCAGCCAGGACTGATGATGCTGGTCTTGAATGTGAGCTATTTGCAGACTCATTTAATCTCATTCAACTAGTCAACCAACCCACCCGTGTACCAGATAATCCTAATCATAATTCCCACCTACTGGACTTATTTTTAACAACCAATTCAGAAAATTATGATGTTACAGTGAGGTCCCCACTTGGATCTTCTGATCACTGTCTGATACAGGCCACCTGTCTATCACCTACCACACCTTCCCACTCTGAACCTGTTTTGGTGACTAAATGGCATTACGATAGGGCAGACTGGGAGGGTCTTCAAGGTTTCTTTATTGATATTCCCTGGACCTCTTTCTTTTCTGATGATGCACACTCCACCTTGAGCCACATACAAGATTTTGTAAAAATTGGAATGGAAACTTTTATTCCTCATCAAAAGTACAGTAAAAGATCTAATTCACCTAAATGGTTTGACCATAATTGTGCTAGAGTAACTGAACAAAAAGCAATAGCCTACAATGCATACACAAGATCAAAAACACATGAAGCCTTTAATTACTTTAGAAACGTCAGAAATCATGCCAAAACTGTAAACCTAACTAAATCAAACTTTCTCCATAAGCAGGCAAATAAACTTCTAAATAATCCAAATGATAACACAATATTTTGGTCTACTCTTAACTCATTCAAATCCAACTTCACTACTGCTTCATCCATTCCACCATTAAAATCTCCGACTGGCAATCTTGTAAGTGACCCACGAGGTAAAGCTAACCTTCTTGCAGATATTTTCTCCACCAACTCAACCTTAGATGAAATAAATCAAGATGTCCCTGTACTTAATTTTAATTCACCTGAAATTCCCTCACTTAAGATCCACACCAGACATGTCAAAACTATTTTGCAGAATCTCTCAGTAGATAAGGCTCCTGGTCCAGATGAAATTCCTCCAATAGTACTTAAGAATTGCTCCTTGGTGCTCGCTCCTGTATTGGCAAAATTTTTCCGTCTGTGTACTCATACCTCATGCTTCCCAGTACCCTGGAAAGAAGCAAACATCCATCCAGTTCCTAAAAAAGGTGCCTCTTCAGATCCATCAAACTACAGACCAATAGCTATAACTTCCACTCTTGGCAAAGTTTTTGAAATTATATTAAATAATCACATAATTAAGCATCTGGAGAATAATAAATTAATCAGTGATAGGCAATATGGTTTTAGACGATGTCGATCAACTGCAGACATTCTTTGCCTTCTTACGCATCAAATCAACCAAGCTACAGACCAACATGGTGAAACACATACAATAGCACTGGATATATCAAAGGCATTTGATAGAGTCTGGCATCAATCCTTATTGTCGAAGATGTCACACTACGGCCTTGCATCATTAGTTCCACTAATTTCTTCTTATCTTCATAACAGAAAAATACGTGTAATGGTAGATGGCCTTTATTCTCAATTTCACTCAATAAATGCTGGTGTTCCCCAGGGATCAGTTTTGGCCCCAACTCTGTTCCTCATTCATATCAATGATCTCATATCTACCACTCATAATCCAATACATTCCTACGCAGATGACTCAACACTCCACAGTTCCTTCACATTTACCAATTCTTTCACCCAACCCGATCTTATAAATTCAAAAATAAACACTGCAATTTCTCTGAACCGGGACCTTTCTAGAATTAATGAATGGGGACAAGAGAATCTAGTTTCCTTTAATGCACAGAAAACCAAGTACATTCAATTTTCTAACCGACAGAATCTCACTGACTCCCATTTTTTAATGATGTAAATATTCCCACTTCCCCTAGTATTGACATTCTCGGTGTAACATTAACTACTAACTTGAGCTGGACACATTATGTTAGAAGCATTGCTAAGAATGCCTCTAAAAAACTGGGACTCCTGTACAGAGTTCGAGAATTCTTCACTGACGAGCAGTTGGCCGTAATATATAAAAGTCATGTGCGCTCTCAGATGGATTACTGTTCACCTCTGTGGGGTGGAAGTGGAGTGGTTGCATTGAGGCAGTTGGACAAAATTCAAAATAAAGCTATTAGATTAATCAATAACCCTGCAATCACACAGGACCTTCCTACATTAGCCATACGAAGAAACGTTGCATCCCTTGCATTATTCTACAGATATTTTCACAGCAATTGTTCCGAGGAACTTGCTTCAATTGTGCCGCCTCTCCACATCTTTCCCCGTAGAACTAGGGCAGCTGAGAGCGCCCATGAATTTACACTTTCTCCTCCACAATGCAGAACTTCTGCTTATCAGAATTCATTTATCCCCAGAGCTACTACTCTTTGGAATTCACTTCCCTCGAATTGCTTTCCACAAACTTACAATCAACAAATGTTTAAATCCAGTTGTTACAAACATTTTATGAATGGAGGATGCCTTTAGGCACATGGACCTTTTTGTTTTATCTGTGTTTTTCCTTCCTCCGTTCATTGTCTCTTAAAAAAAAAAAAAAAAAAAAAAAAAATATGAGGGGGAAATAGTTTGGAAACACAGCGACAACCTCCCCCTACCTCACTAAAATGTATACTGACCTGCGAGGGTAGTGACCGTTTCAGCACTCCTTTTGTCGACGTCACAGAATTTAAAGGTCCCATCCGTGCGGCCTGGTACTCTAGGTGGCCTTGCCTTGACCCCCTTTCAAGACAAATTTGTAAATTTTTCGGTAGAAAAATGTCCCGGCCGAAGGCCGGTTCCCCTTAAATTACAGGCTCGCTATCGCTCGCCAGGAAAAAATCGACACCTAAATTGCACGAAAGGTCTTTAACACCTTACGAGCGGCCTATGCGGTTTATTTATGTGTACCGCACAGCGGGGTGTTTTTAGCCAAAATAGGGCTGTTTACGTGATCATTTTCATGCCTAAATAAGACCCAGAACGTAAAACAAGTACCTATCCCTGAAAGGGCATAAACAGAGCTTTCGAATGACACCATAACGATCCTTGTATGATGGATAGTTTTCTTGCAATAACCGTGCAACGCGAGTGCAAAAAGCAGGTAATTCGGTACTTTCAGTACATAATTGAGTATGTAGCGAGTGAGAGAGGGAGGAGGGAGCTGAGATTTGTGTCAGTAGGTTCGCCGCGGTGGTCTGGAGCAGTCATACGCTCGCTAGTCTCCTGCCACCACTTGTCTCTCTCTCTCAGCCACATTACGTGCTGAAATTGCCACTCGAGTTATGTCGAGCGCCGCCACATAGTCCAGCTTTATTTAACTCGACTTATGTTGCTCGCCGCTAAATAAGGGTTAAATTGACAGAAATGGGTCGAAAGTTTTTAAAATCGTCAAAATAATGGGGCGAACGTCTTACATTTAGAAAAGCAATGGGGCTAAACATGATGGAGAAAGGAGTCAAGAAAAAAATCCCTCAAGTGGATATCTCCCCTTAAGTAGATGGCTTGTAATGTTAACAACGTTAACTTTTCCTCATTGGTAGCTGACTACTCAAAATTATTGGCACATATTCTACTTTAATTGCATGCCAGCCTATTGAATATTTTACACGTTATAATGAACTGTGGTATACCATCCATACTGAAGTAATTATTACTATACTCCCAAATAGTGTATACAAATACTCTATATTAGAATGGTCGTAGGAATATGTGGGCACTGGCAGCTACCGAAAGCATACAAAGGACTTACAAACTGCAACTGACCTATTGATACAATGCAGTTCATATATCTACACTACTAGGCCTACTAATTACTAGGTAGAGAAATGGACTATAAAGTAGACTTCCTACCAGCTTACACTAGTGTGGAAACATTAGAGAAAAGATACCATGGAGTATGGAGTAACTTACATGGCATTTTGGATAGAATAGAACAGATATTAACTTTTACTCTATGCTAATTCTATATCTAAGATCCATGGTTTTGGCGATGAATGAAAATTAAAACAGAAATTGTATAAATATTGCCATCTGTGATGTTTCTTTATTACGAGATATTCTGAAAGGGTGTTAATTGGGGGTTATGGCCAATTATTTATCCTAACGATTCTTGAAAGTTTCAACTGCCTCACAGTTCACAATGTTCGAAGGTAGTTTGTTCCAAATGTGGGTTTTTATGTGGTTATGTTGGAGAATGGTCTTTCCTCTTGTTTTATGTATAATACATTATAGTAGACACTATTATTGTTGGTTAAAAATTAGCTTGAAAAACATTTTTGGTATTCGTTTTTCTATTATATTAATTTATATAGAAATTATTGAAGATAAACAAATTCTGACTTCACCCTTGGAAAGACTGAAAATACCTCTTAGTTTATATGTATAAAATACTATATACGCTGAGCATCTAACGAATATATGTCGAGTCAAACTCCGAAGAACGATGAAATATTATTTTCTAAAACAATTTTCGCTGTACCAATTCGATATTTTGTGATTTTTATTTCGGTTATGTTATAGTATGGGCTTTCCTCTTTCTGTTATGTATAATATATTGCATATACAGATGATTATTGCAGGTTAGAACAGATTGATTTTATATGTGTTATCATTAAATTGATTTATAAAGTATCAAATATGCAAATTGCGTATATGTGGATTTAGAGACACCCAATTTTAGTATCCATGTGCAGGATAGTTGTCAAGTTTCATAAACAGATTTCCACTTTGACATCTGCTAACTATGGATAATAATTGAGCTGATTATATAATTGGCATTAGATTTTGGTCCATTAATTCACTTAATGTTCATTTTGTCAGATTATTTGTTTACATTGGATAATTCTAGAGCAAGCAATGTCATTCATTCATCTCACATACAGTTCCGAGCAGATATAGCTGATACAAGTGCTAGGAAGGGCTGGCCATAATTGACAACCACCAGGGATTATTTTAAAGTAATATGGTAAATGAATGATGACACTCACTGATAAAAACATTACTGCAAATAGGCAAATCCTTGCATTCACCGTCAAACTATAAATTATTCCGTGAGAGCATGGAATCTAGCCACACCTCCATAGCACCTGTATCTCCTTCATTTGCTCGCAACTATACCTACAGTATTTCCCTGATAACATGTTGTAAGTATGAACATTGACATTTGCATCATGACTTCTCGTATTAATTATAATTATTCTAACTATTTAAGGAATATAAACTTATTTTGAAGCTAGAACATTTTACTTGAGACAAGAAATCATCCCGGTTAACTTCCAACACAGTTAACTATTCTCCGTAACGTTATAATACGTTAACTAAACTTTTACCGTCTACCTAAACTTGATACAAATTTAACGCTAACATATGCGCTACAAAGGGCCAATTAGACACTCCAGTTCACGATTTGTGTCCACTACTACTTGGTCAACATCTTCTCGTCTGTATGTTTCTGATATTGTACAATCACCTGCATATGCGTAAGATGATGTAAGGCCGTGCAGCATGTCATTCACATAGATATTCCTTAGTATAGGCCCTAATACTGACCCTTGGGGGACTGAAGCTTTAACATGGAAGTTTGATGAGGAATTCCCACTGACTACTACTGAAAGTGTCCTATCAGATAAGTAGCTAAACAACAGTTTGAATAAGTTGCCAGCAATACCTAGTAAGGCAA
This sequence comes from Paralithodes platypus, assembly GCA_032716605.1. Classification (NCBI taxonomy): domain Eukaryota; kingdom Metazoa; phylum Arthropoda; class Malacostraca; order Decapoda; family Lithodidae; genus Paralithodes; species Paralithodes platypus. The sequence continues at coordinate 23,976,706 of CM064542.1, read as the reverse complement.
GTTTGATACTAGACCATGATGCCTCACTGTCAAAAGCGTGTGCAATATCCAAGGCATTACCCATCATTCCATGTCCTTGGCAGTAGCAGTAGAAGGTCTGATTTTGATCTGCCTTTTATGAAACCAAATTGTCTGTTGCTTATGTGGTGGTGTAGGTCCCGGCAATATATTACTTGATATGCAAATATTTTCTCAAAGATTTTGCGGATGATAGATAAGTTAACAGAGACATATGGGTAGTACTCTTTGGGATCACATTTGCAGTTTTGTTTGTGGACTGGTGTAAGTCTTTCTTCTCTCTCTCAATAAAAGGCGACATTTGAGTAAAAAAGGGATGAGGTCAGTGTCAATAATAAGCGAGGTTCGAGTCAATAATAGGCGAGATCATTACTGTTGATATAGGTTAAGTGCGCACATAACATATATACAGAGTGTACACATGCCTTAATCATATTGCAACATACACACATGTACTTTCAGGGCAATACCATCATTGTTTAATATCCCTTGGTAATATACCGTACTCGTTAGTAGCGGCAATATTGCACCAAATATATCTGGCAACATTGCACATGTTTCCTCAGTAACATCCGGGCGGCACTCTAGCTAACAGTGCCCCCCGCCTCTGTATCTCTTTGGCTAATAAGAACCTATAAAACTTACCTCGGACTTTTATTCTACATCCTTGTGCAAGAAAGGATTATCAAGGTTGTTGTAGCTTTACATGACAACCATACATGGCGCAGTCAGTGTATTAAAGCCAGGAGAAACGAGCCAAGACCGGATTATCAGCCAGCCATCTTGCAAGACCTCACCTCTCCAGCCCTGGATTTATTATTGTTCAGTGCTTTATAGTGCAGTGAAGTGCTTAAGAGTGTAGTGCAGTGCCTTTATTATACGTCCCATGTCATTTGTGCCCATTCCCGACTTGCTGTGAGGGTTATAGCCGCCGAAACATAGCTGGACAAGAGCAAGGAGTAGCATACCCTCCCTCTCTGACGGCTCCAGCCACACTGCACTGCAGGCTGCAACCTGCAGTTACCACCCCTCAACTTCCCCTCCAGCTAGGCCGGCACATGCGCTCACGGGCACACGCACATCGCTGCCAAGTCAACACGGTGTTGCCAAGCCTACCGCACTCACTCACTCACTCTAGCACAGATAATTTTTTGCACTATTAAATAAACTGTTCCAGTTGTACTGCACATTTTCATCGTTCCTGCAAGACTACATTGTGTCAGCTATCAACCAAGTATGGAGGAAGATGGGCAGATTCATGGGGAGCCCACAGACACCCCACAACTAGGGCTGGGCAAGAACCGTAATTTTTGGTACTCACGGTTCCGAGTATCTGAGGCAGGTGGAACCGTTGGAACCGGTTCCAGAACCGGTTCCTCAATGTAAACAAATATGAGTCAGATTCAGTGGAGGACTGGGATCGAGATGTAGCCTACAACTGAGTGTCTGAGTGAGAGAGCCGCGCGCTGCGTGGAACCAAGTGTGCAGTTGCCAACCACCACCAATATACTAGTGTGTATAGTGTAGTGTTAACTGTTACACCATTTTCGCTCCTTGAATCTCGCATTTTCTATAGTTTTACATCGTCAGTGGAAACGTTTAGTAGGAACCGGTTCTCAAAATTGGTACTCGGTTCCAAAGTAATTAATTGGATTAGTTGGAACCGGTTCTGGAACCGATTCCTGCCCAGCCCTACCCACAACACCATACTGGGGAGGGAGATAATGGTGGAGCTACTGGTGGAGATAATGATGGAGATACCGTTGGAGTTGCTGGTAAGGGGTACCAGTCAGTTAATTCCACTCCAACCTCTTCTCCTCTCACCACCCATCATTTCACTCACCCCCCCCCCCCCCCCCACTTTACCTCCCCTACACTATAGGGGGATGCCACCCCTGTCACCACACCCTGCAAGTCTACAACCTACCACAAGTGCAGACCTCCTTCAGCTCATACAGTATATGGAGCAATGCAGACAACGGGACGACTATACCAGAAGACAGGAGGAGGACCGCAGAAGACAGGAGGAGGACCGCAGACAACAGGAGGAGGACTGCAGAAGATGGGAAGAGGAAAACCGACGACAGGAGGAGGAAACAAGACGACGCACGGAGGAGGACTACAGGAGACAGATGGACGATGTCAACTTCTCCGCCCTTGTCCAGGCTCTGGCCCAAATTACCCCCCCTGCCGCCGCACCTACACCCACCTTACCGGGGACAACACCCCATTCCACAACATTCTCCACCCCTACAGTTCCACCTCCACCACAGAAGGCTATCACCCAGAACCCACCGCCCCTTCGTGCTGATGCCACCTTCCAGGTTTTCAGAGAATGGAAGCGTCGATGGGACGATTACTCTACTATGGTGGACTTATCTAAACTACCGAGGGAGAAACAACTGATCCAGATGCGGATGTGCTTAACCCTGGAGACACAGCGGCTTTTAGAGCACACCTTAAGAATCCCCCCTGACACTGACAAGACCGTTGACGCAGTCCTCGATGCACTTCAGGAGCACATCAAGAATTCTCGCAATGAAGCTCTCCGTCGCAGGGACCTGTTCAGCTGCAAGCAAAAACAGGGCGAGTCATTCAACAACTTCTACGTCCGCCTCTGCCACATCGCCGAAGAAATTGACGTCTGCCCAGGGAACTCTTCATCCTGCAAGGAGACCCAACTCAACATGGTCATTCTGATGGGCATTCACGACGAAGAACTTGTACAGAAGCTGCTTTCTCTTGACGCTACCCCTTCATTACAGGACATCGTCAACACTTGCCGCGCATACGAGGCCACTCGAAGCGCTACGTCAGCCATAAGTGCCCCACCGTCCCAGGTTAACGACGTGTCAGCGTACAAGCAGAACAAGCAAGTTAAGCAACGCGACAAGTCCTTCACATCGCAACAGTCCTTGGTGTCGGCTGCCGCCTGCCAGCGTTGTGCTCGCCGACACTACAAGAACAAGTGCCCGGCTGAAGACTACACCTGCACTAACTGCGGCCGTCGTGGTCATAAGCCTAGGACTCCTGCTTGCCCTGCTACCACCGCCCAGTGTAGTCGCTGCAACCATATGGGCCACTACGACAAATGCTGCAGATCTTCGAAAAAGCCCGCCAGTCAGGACAACTCCACACAGGACACCGACGCTTCCTCCCACCACAAGTCTACAGCAAAGAAGACCACAAGTTGCCGACGTGTGGGATCACCTGTTCAGGCACCCACACTGACATCCATGAGTCTCACCTACAGCGGCGCCACCAGAAAACTCCACATGCTCCCAGACACAGGTGCAGACATCACAATGATCGGCCGACGGCACCTCAACATACTTCGGATTCCTATCAGCAGCCTACGACCTCCGCCTCCGACAACGACACTCAACGCGGATGGCTCTGCAATGGCTCCCGCCTTGGGGACGTTTCATGCACAACTCACCATCAGCAAACGTTCCTGTCCTGCCACAATCCAATTCCGCGCGGGTGTTCAGACGCCGCTTCTGTCCAAACGCCACTGTCAAGAATTAGCCATCATCTCAGCGGAATTCCCCAACCCAATTCTACAGGTTAAACACCTCAACAGGTGTAAGGAGCTACCCTTCACAGCCACCACGTCACCTTCACAAGCCAAGGAGTTCTTTCTTCGAGAGTTCAAGGACGTGTTGGTCTCCAAGGAGGATCTCCAGACAGCTCCACTCAAGCCTATGAAGGGTCCCCCAATGCAGATCCACCTCAAGGACGATGCCGTGCCTTTTGCTATCTACACCCCGCGGCAGATCCCCTTTGCTTTCAGGGACAAAGTTAAGCAGGAAGTGGACTCGCTAGTGGCACAAGGTATCATCAAACCGGCCGGCGACGAACCTTCAGAGTGAAGCCACCCCCTCGTCGTCGTCGCCAAGCCCAACGCCGAAATTCGCCTCACCTTAGATCTCACCAAGCTCCACTGTCAAGTTTCCCGCCCAGCCCACCCCTCACCGACGCCTTTCGAGGCAATCCGCAGTGTGGCCCCGCAGGCGAAATTCTTCACAACGGCAGACGCCTTGAGTGGATATTGGCAGATGGAACTTGCGGAGGAGGACCAGCATCTCACAACTTTCATCACACCTTATGGCCGTTTCCAACACTGTAGAGGTCCATGGGTTTCGCTGCGACAGGTGACGCCTTCTGCCTTCGCGGTGATAGGGCCCTCCAAGGGGTGCAAAATTTTGCCAAACTTGTCAACGACGTGCTGCTCTATGACGAGGACTTCAACACACATCTTCAGCGTATCCATGAAGTGCTCAAACGGTGCCGCGACAGTGGGATCACACTCAACAAGGACAAGTTTGTGGTTGCCGCACCCAGTGTGAACTTCTGTGGGTACACGCTCTCAGGTGAGGGCATCTCGGCTGACCCTGGCAAAGTCGGAGCGATTAAGGACTTCCCGACACCAGCCAACATCACTGACCTTCGCTCATTCATGGGTTTGGTGAACCAGCTGGCGGAGTTCACCCCCGACATCGCCACTGCCGCTCAGCCCCTGTGCCCCCTGATGAGCCCGAAGAGGTCGTTTATGTGGACCGCTGACCACGATGAGGCATTCCGCCAGGTCAAGGCTGCCCTGCTCAGTCCACCCGTCCTAGCCCCATTCGACCCTTCCCTACCAGTGATTCTACAAACTGATGCGTCCCGCCTCAACGGTATTGGATACGCTCTCCTACAGGATCATGGCAACAACCGTCTCCGCTTAGTTCAGTGTGGCTCGAGGTTCCTAAGCGACCCCGAGTCCCGCTATGCCACCATTGAGCTGGAGATGCTAGCCGTGGTCTGGGCAATGTCCAAGTGCAAGTTCTACCTCATCGGACTCCAACACTTCACCCTCATGACGGACCATCGCCCCGTCATCCCCATTTTCAACAACTACACCCTTGATGCGGTTGAAAATCCCCGCCTCCAACGTCTGAAGGAGAAAGTCGCACCTTACCTCTTCACAGCCATCTGGTGCGCTGGCCGGTTGCTCTGCATCCCTGATGCGTTGTCACGAGCCCCTGTCAGCCACCCGACGCCAGAGGATGAGTTGGAATGTACCGACGCCACAGTTCACCTCAGGTCCCTCGTGACTGTCAATGCCGCCGCCACAGACGTCAACTATTCTTCACAGGACATGAACAGGATTCTCCAGGAACTCAGAGACGCAGCCAGCGCGGACCCTGTGTACATCCGCCTGCATGAGTGCGTTACTTCGGGTTTCCCCACCAACCGCTACGACCTGCACAACTCTCTACTCCCATTCTGGAAACTCCGAGACTACCTGTCAGCAGATGGTGAACTCGTCCTGTACGGAGCAAGGGTTGTGGTTCCTGCAGCCCTCCGCCGCTGCACCTTGGCTCACCTGCATGATAGCCACAGGGGTGTGGAGATCACTAAGCGTAGAGTGCGACAGGCTGTCTATTGGCCTGGCATCAACTCAGACATCGCGAACACAGTTCAAGCTTGTGAGCCGTGTCAGGTCTTACAGCCTAGTCAGCAGCAGGAACCCATGATCAATGACGACAACCCAACTAGGCCTTTCGTGTCTGTTTCAGCCGACTTCTTCGCTGTGGCGGGGAAATCCTTCCTCGTCGTAACAGACCGACTCTCAGGCTGGCCCGTTGTCGTACCCTGCAAAGGAGATACTACCGCTTCAAACCCCATCAGGACCTTCTGCCGCTACTTCAGGGAAGTTGGTGTACCCCTCCGCCTACGTACAGATGGAGGCCCACAGTTTACTAGCCGTGAGTTCCAGGACTTCATGGAGCATTGGCGAGTCAATCACTTGGTCTCTTCCCCACACTACCCACAATCCAACGGTCATGCCGAGTCTGCCGTCAAGTCCGTCAAACATCTCATACTGAAGACGGCTCCATCAGGCAACATCGACTGTGAAGACTTTGACCGTTGACTGTTGGAGCTCCGCAACACCCCGAACTTCACAGGCCGCTCCCCGGCACAAATCCTGTATGGCCACCCACTACGGTCTTGTGTCCCTGCTCATCCCCAGTCCTTTGCAGCAGAGTGGCAAGCCAAGGCCGAGGACTGTGACCGCCATGCAGCCGCCCACACTGCGCTGGTGCAGAGAAGCTATGACCAGCACGCACGCCCCTTCCCAGGTTGAGAGTCGGCACCACAGTGCGGATCCAAGACCCGACCTCTCACCGCTGGGACAAGGTTGGGGTCGTCATGGGCTGCGGCAGGTCCAGGGATTATGAGGTTCGTCTCCCCAGTGGTAAAATATATTGGCGGAACCGTCGCTTCCTCCGCCCAATGAATTCCCCTGGTGTTGAACCCCTCCCCCATCACCCTGAGATCCCTGTGTCTTGCACGGACCCGGAAAGAGAGTCCTTCACTTTCCCCATGGCCCCACGTAGGTCTGAAAGGCTCCTAGAAAAAGAGTCAGCTCGACAACGTATTGCGAGCTTGAAGGGGGAGGGAGGTGTTGATATAGGTTAAGTGCACACATCACATATATACAGAGTGTACACATGCCTTAATCATATTGCAACATACACACATGTACTTTCAGGGCAATACCATCATTGTTTAATATCCCATGGTAATATACCGTACTCGTTAGTATCGGCAATATTGCACCAAATATATCTGGCAACATTGCACATGTTTTCATCAGTAACATCCGGTCGGCACTCTAGCTAACAGTGCCCCCCCGCTCTTTGTAACTCTTTGGCTAATCAGAACCTATAAAACTTACCTCAGACTTTTATTCTACATCCTTGTGCAAGAAAGGATTATCAAGGTTGTTGTAGCTTTACATGACAACCATACAATTACTCTGGCTGATGAGTCCGACTCAAGACAGACAGAGGATTTGACTCAGAATGCATGCAAGGGATTGTGAAACCAATAGAGCAGTGGGATTATATGTTAGGTTAGCTGACCTGTGTACCCAGTAAAGGGTGAGGTTTGATTAGTTCTATGGAAAGCACAACTTCTACCTCAGTGGCAGTGTGCACCCAAGCATCAGAGGTAAGATAAAACTTGGATCTTTACAGATTACTGAGAGCAAGCAAAAATCTGGAAAACATCCACCAGCATAAAAAGTGTAAACCTTCCCCAGTGGTTGATCCTCAGCTCCCAAAAAGAGGTCCCACAGAAGGAGCTAGTCTCTTTCAGAGCAAGAATACCACTCACACAATGACAAGGTGACCCAGTTGACGTAGAGATGACCCACAACCCACTCTACATTCTACAACTCCCAATTTCTGAATCACTGGACAGAGGTTATTCTTCCTGAGGTGAGGATTCACCACATATAGGGAACAACAATACCTCAGATAGAGTACAGAAAAATAGTGTGATTGAAAATGCATTACATTCAGAAACCCTTTTTTGTTTGAGAATCCTGGTGAAGTACGAGGTGCTAGGAAAGAACTGAACCACCTACAGGTAGTATTGTGTAATGCGAGGTTAATTAAGTATAAATTCTCGGAAGTTCAGGCATTGTTGACAACAGCATAAACTGATGTAATGGCGATCACTGAATAGTGGATTCACAGTAATTCCAGAGAATATGTTGGGGAATTTGAAATACCTATATATAGCATGTCCGGCCCATGCAGGAAGGGGGCGGAATTCATATCTACATCACAGGGATTTTCGAAAGCCATGAACTTCTGTACGCAAGACCGAGTGGTCTCATCGAAGGCAAGACCATTGTGATCTTGGGTAGGTGAATTTTTTAAATGGCTTGGCAAATTGGGAAGCAAGAGCTGCCGATACTGAAGGTAGATATCTTTTTCACTTTGCTAAATATAACTGTTTGACTTAGTCAGTAAATGAGCCAACTACAGGCAACAGTATACAAGAGTTTGTGTTTACTGAAGAATAAAGTGTGACCAGAGCATCTGTTCGTGAATCACTTAGAGGTAGTGACCACAATCTGCATAGCTTTTCTCATCACACCTACTGCAGCAGACCCACCAGTCCTCAGAGTACAAATTTAGTTTTTCATCAAGAACATTTTTAAGGTCTTCAAGGAAGCTTATTGCAGATCAGACTTGAGGGTGTAGATGTAAATAATATTTGGTGTTCATTCAAATTGGGAGGTTTAACGACCCTCCCAATACCAAATGAGGTAAACCTCCTATTTGGTTGTAGCCTCGGAGTATCCAACGTAGAGCTTATACTATGACGATGAAATCTGCTTCGCTCTAGAGCGGCAATTATCGTATACACATAGCGCGAATTAAATCGATAACATCTAGAGTAGCACCTTACTCTCTCTACTAGGTACGTTGTACATACTTTTGAGGTCTTTTTAATAGAAAATTAAAAAGAGAAACGAGAAAGAAAAGAAAAAGTTGTCGACTAGGCCATTCCATCTGGCTCTTCACGCCGCTGTCAGGGGCGTACCTTCTAACCCGTTCCGGATTAAAGGGCATCTCGATATCAAGCTACAAAAGAGGCAAGATTGGATGGGCAGGGGTACAGTCTGTGGAAGGGAGATTATGACGTTGGATACTCCGAGGCTACAACCAAATAGGAGGTTTACCTCATTTGGTATTGGGAGGGTCGTTAAACCTCCCAATTTAGTAGTAGTCTCTACGTTCCAACGTAGAGCTTAGAGTACCAAAATTGGAGGCGGACATCCAAGCCGAGAAAACTCAAACATCAGCAATTAGTTAAGGATCATGATAAAGAAAAGACAGACTTAAACAAGAGAGTTTATATAAAGAGTGTACGGACAGGTGCATATTAAGAGAGGCCACGTACAGTCATGTCATGTTCTTTTAGATCTTAACCTAATCGTATGAATGTTACATATCATAATGGTGGATATGGAAGACCGGATGCCCCCCCCCCCCCCCCCGTTATATGGAGTAAAGTAGGAAGTACTACACCGGATAAGACCAAGTGTAAACATCGCTAACAGCACCGAGCACAATGAAAAAAGTGCCGGAGGTGATAAGTGACACCCAGTAGATAAAGGACTGAACACCGAATTCTGCGGACTACTAGAAAACAGTAGGACAAACACCCCAAGGACAATGCATTAGCATGACACAAGCGGATGATGCATAACGAACAGAATGCGATGACGGGAATAAAGTAATGAAACATACAGTAACATCTACCTTTCAAACATATAATGTAGGAATGAAGGAAATTAAAAACAAGATCCTTAAGCCTAGGTAAGGTCCTTAACCCTAGGTGACATTACATACATATATGTGCAACCCAAAGTCCCTCTCCCCTCCCCCCTCCCCCAAAAGTGGAGCGGACAGGATAGGAGAAAAACAGTAGGGGGAAGGACAAGCATAGAGGAATACCCCTAAGTAACCCTTTGGCCCAACGCAACACAAGGACGCCCCGGCCTGTCTGTGGACATGGACAGAGAGGAGGAGACAAACGTGTTGGGGGAAGACCACAACCCTGTGTCAGTAATATCCCTGAGGGAGTGATTGTGAAGGAAGCGGAGCGTGGCCGCATAAGACCGAATGTCATGCGCCGAACCCTGAACCAGAGGATTGCGATCCTTAATGACGCGACACAGGCGTAGGCTCACAGCACGTTAGGTCAACCTCCTACCGGGCTTAGGCGCCACCCAGAGCGCCAACCCCGACGCTGGCACAGTGGAATGAACAAATCTATGAAGCGAAAGAACAGGGCACAACGTGTGATGACTACGGCCACGCTGAAGAGCGGGGACCGGGAAAGGCTTAAACACGTGTGCCTCTCGTTCGTTCTTAGCAAGAAAATGAACAGACTTACCCAAAGCTACCGACCCGAGGATGGGACCAAACCGCAAGCAGTTCTGGGCCCCGAGACATGGCAGCCCACTCCGATACCCTCTCACCCGTAGCTAAAGCTAGAAGAAACAGTGGCCTGTCAAGGAATCCGTCAGGCACGGGGAGAAGAGTGCAGGCCACAGACGAGAGCCATTTGAGAGCCGCCGCCAGAGACCACTGAGGGGGAATCTGACGCGGGGGTGGTCCGAGCCGAAAGCAGGCGTAAATGAAGAACTCCAGTTCATTCTGAGGAACGACCAACCCCGTGAGGGTCTCAAAAGAAACACGAACGGCAGATAGGTGGGTCCTAATTGTGTTGTACATGGAGTGACGCTCCTCAAATAAACAAGTGAGGGAGTGAAACACAAGCGCCACTGATGGAGTCACCTGTGAAGAGTTGTGTATCCAACAAGTAAAGCAGCGCCAGGGAGATTCATAATATATCTTCCATGTAGACGGTGTCCAATGTAGATTGAATTTGGCAGTTAACCTGACAAGCGCGATATAGACGTAGGTGCTAGGGTAGTTATTTGTGCATTTCTAGCCCTGGATTCTGACAGAATTAGTTATATTTACAATATAAACCATTATTTGTTTTCGGTATGCTTTTATTTTACATATATGATGTATATATGAACCTTCAAGAGTGCTAAAATAAGTGGGAAAAGCATTTGGGTGGTGAAAAACGAAGATATTGGCCACCCGGTCATAATCTCAGGCGAGAGAGAGAGACAGGCAGCCTTCCCCTCTCGCTGTCTGGGAGTCAACTGAGAAGAGCGGGGCGGTGTGTGCCGGTGTCTGGGTGTTGCATAACGATCTTTTATGCAACCCCCTTGTGCTACATTATCGCGGGAGAGAAAAATAACCGATAAATGATGATAATAAGAGGAAAAATAGGTGATAATTGAGGAGGGGAGGGAGGGGGGAATAAGGTGGGGAAGGAGGGGAGGGGGGTGGGTGAGATTTACATGGATGAGTACTGGAGGGGAATTATCTCACCTAGAGACAAATTCCTTTGTTTTGATAGGCCCTTTTTTTTTATGGAAGGCTTTTTTTATGGTCCTGCTTCCGTGAGGCCTATCGCGTTCCCTATAGGAAGCCTTCCGTGAGGCCTATCGCGCTTGCCGGGTTAATGATCGACCAAACAAGGGGAGCCACCCCGCCTCACAAATATCCACGATGCGAATGCCAACGAGGTCCCTAGGTCTCCAATCGACCCCAAGTGGAAGCTGGAGACCGACAGAGGCACGGGATCCGGGCACCATCGTTTCAGCTGAGCGTACCAGGCTTGGGCCGGCCAGAGGGGCGCGATCAACCAAACTTTGGCCTGGTACACTCTCAGCCTGTGGAGGACCTTGCACACCAAAAGTGCGTCGGGTGGCGGAAACACGTACAGTGACTGCCACCTGGGCCAGTCCTCGCTGAAAGCGTCCGGGCCCCCCGCTGGAGGGCGAATCCAGCGGGTCAGGAACACAGGCAACTTGGTCGTCACTTGAGAAGCGAACAAGTCGACCTGCGGAACACCCCAGGAGGCTGCCAGGCCGTCGAATACGGTTTGATTGAATGACCATTCTACCTGGGTGCTCCGTCCCCGAGACAGAGCATCCGCCCACAGGTTGGCCGACCCAGGCAGGTAGGTGGCATGCAGTGTAACGTTGGAACGATATGCCTGAAAAAACAGTTCCTCCGCCACACCCTGAAACATCGCGGATCTGGAGGAGCCCTGTCTTAGTATGCAATGAACTGCAGTCATATAGTCCATCTGGAAGGCCAACGACCTGCCAGGAAGGGCAAGCCCACCACCCCGCAGGAACAAACGGGACTAACAGTTTCAAGACGTGTAAGTGTAAGGGAGTGAGACCTGACCACTTGCCTTGGTGTTGGTGACCCATGTTGGACTGGGAGCCCCATCGCACCCCGCTCGACGCATCGGTGTCAATCCAGATGGTCGGCGGGGCCGAAGTCCAAGGCACAGCTCTCGCGAGCTTGCTCCGAACAACCCAGTGTGTCAAAAGCAAATGGAACGAGCGCGGAAGCGGACAAAGCCGACGTGGAGGCAACAGTGGGAATGCTTTGTCGCCCAGTTGAAGCAGGCGTGTTGACCCCGAACCTCCCTAGGGGAATGGGCAGACACGCCCAATGGAGCGACCCGATCAACGAGTCCCAGAGTTACCCGGCAATGGAGACCGAGTGCAACGCAGCGAAAAGTTTTCTTCGAATCTGCGAGGCGGTCACCCGACTCTGTCTGACGGTCGCGCTCGCCATGTCCCAGTCCAGGCCTACCCACGTCACGTCTCGTGACGGGGTGAGGCACGATGTGGGAACGTGTATCTGGAAACCTAAGCTTGTGATGTGGTGGATGACAAGGAGAGTGTGTTCTGCACATTGAGTGGGAAAGTCTGTGGAGATGAGCTAATCGTCCAAGTAAAACAGGAGCTGAATCCCCTGATGGAGCAGGGGAGTCAGAGCCTGCTGGACGAGTTACGTAAAGACTCGTGGTGCGATACAGACACCGAAGGGCAGCCTGTCGAACGTGAACACCCTTGCAGCCGGAGCGCCAGATAGCACTGAAACCGAGGTGCAAGCGGCACATGCCAATATGCGTCCGTGCGATCCAGGGACATCACCCAGCAGCCGGGACGGAGCGCCAACCGCACCGGACTGATGGTGAGCATCCGAAAGCGGGCGTTCACGATATGCAAATTGATGCACGACAGGTTGACCACCGGTCTCATCGCATCGCAGTCTTTCTGCGGGACCAGAAACACATGTGAGAGGAAGACCCGCAGGAGCGGCGAGACTACCTGAACAATCCCATGCTCGAGCAGAGACATTAGAACCGTGGCCACATCTGGAGAGACGTGCCGATGTCAGAGAGGACGTCTGAGAGGGGGCCGAGACCGCCCCCTCCAGGACAGAACCCGCACCACAACCCGACGCACCCACGATCGGCAAGGCCAGTGCCGATAGTGGGGGTAAAGGAAGTCGGGAGGGGCCCCTGGTGCGAGCCTCAACACTCGTGCGGGGAGGCGGTCGGGAGAGAAGGGGGAAAAAACCCAGGAAGAACTAGTGGCGTGCTGAGCCAGCATAGTCGGCAGTCTGTCCGCGGCGAGACTGACCACCACGGGCACCCCCTCCCCCGTAGCGACTGCGTCCCTAAAACCTGCGCGGAGGATCCTGCGCAGGGCGGCGACGCACCTGCCACAGGTCGGTACGCCGCGAGGACGCCGCAATGGCGAGCGGACGAGATGGGCGAAGGGACGAGCGGCGGACATAAGGGTGCATGACCCGTCCCTTATCCCCTTGGCGTCGCCCATCGATGGCACCTCGCCAAGGCCGGCGTCCCCTCCGCAGACTGGCCTTCCACCCACGACCCTGGGAGGAAGCGGCTGCGGGAGGCCGCGACGCCCCAGAAACACGAGGTGCGAAGAGACCCGCAGTCGCAAAGAGGTAAGTGTCGTGCCACGCACCATCCGAGAAGAGACCCTTAGTTACGAGCTCAGAGAGGAGCAGCGTGGTCGTGATCTCCGCAGGCGCCGGCATACAGAAGGCCACCCTCAGGGACTGCCGACACGGAGCAGCCTCATGGACGGCACCCGGAAGGTCACCCACTGAGGTCAGGGCAAGCGGCAGCTGCACGGCCCGCAAGGTCTCCCAACCCTTCTGGAGGTCACCAGCAGGCTCGGCGTCAAGGAGCCGGAGGGAAAGCCACGCCATGTGGAACAGCAGGAGGAGGGTGGAGAGCAAGCGAGCGGCGCGTTGCCGGAGCCGGTGATCCTGATCGAGGGCACCCTTCCCCGATGGCATGAAGAAAGACTCGGGCAACCGGTCTAACACAATCTTTGGGGCATGCAGCCACGACTAATACGTGGGAGAGACCCCGGACGATGACAGGACGAGCCCAGACACAAAAGTGTAGTCAGGCGGTGGGAGAGAAACAAAGCCCCAGCAGACCTGACGATAAAATAAACTCCCTCCGTCAGCCACCGATCCCAAGGCCAGTCCTCAAGAATGGTGAGCTCGAGCATGACGATGCCTTCAGCATCGCGAGCACTCTTCACCAGAGGAAGACCGGCAAGGGCTGACAGAGCGGGAGCATCAGCGAAGATGTTGTGGCGAATGTAGTCCGACCAGAAACGTGGAGACCCAGAGGGAGATACCCTAGGACGGTAAGGAAAAAACTGCAAATCCGACCTACTGGGATGAGGCCGGAGATCCACCTCTGGGACGAGGCCGTCCGGAGACAGTGCCCGGAAGAGACCGGGAGCACAAAACCGTATATCCCAATTCCCAGCCACCGGCCGGTCCCCCCCCCCCCCATGCATGAGTGGCGGCACGTTCCGGGTGAGTAGCCACCACAGTCAGCCAAGACACAGGCTCTCCATACAAAGAAGGGAGGACACGGTTGGGAATCTTAAACTTAGACAGTGGGGGAACACTAACGGGCTGGCTAACCATCCCCAGCCCGCTCCCAGGCAGCACGACGAAAGACAGCGAAGGAGCCGGAGAGGGGACTGGCGCAGGCAGAGCCGCGGCGGCCACCACAGGGGTTGTCGGGCCAGGAGGCAGTCGACCGCAGGAAAGGGGAAAGGCCAGGAAAACCTTCAGCTACCGACATCCAAGCATCCCAACCGAAGTGTCTAGCAGCACAGCTGATGTGGGAGCGTCTGTGGGAAAAGAGAAGAGAGACAAAGCATATGCCCGACCTAGAGTAGGATAGAACCCACCCTAGGGCGGAAACAGGCCGCGGGAGGCCCTAACCCAGATGCCAGAGGCTCGGAAGAGAGAGGTCCAGTAAGAGAAGGCGTCTAGGCAGAGGACCGACCAGGAGCGGGAATCATCCACGCACCAGGGCGGAGCGAACTGAGTGCAGCCCGGCCTAGAGACCCGTGGCACCGATGAGGGTGGAAGGAAACGACCTCTCAAGGTACTGGTGAGCACAATGTAGGGTAAGAGTCCAATATAGGTGAAGACAGCGTCTCAGGAACTCAAGGTAGTGGCGAGTCCAATGTAGGGTAAGACGGAGGCCCAGGAGCCGGAATCAGACTAAAACTGGTGCCCCCAAGATGGGTTAGAAAAAAAAACGTAGACAGGCAAGCAAGAGCAAGCCTAGGAGGGAACAGTGCCTGACAACCAAAACGCCGAAGTGACCGAAGTGGCAACCGTGTGAAGAGTGAGCAACAGCCCCCCATCGACGAAGGCTATGCCACGAACGCCCCCCGCCAACAGACGGAAGAGCGACCCACTAACCAGGGCCCACCACTAGGCCCGTATGGGTGAGGAAGAGACCCCAATAGGGAAGGGAACCCTATGAGGAGGCTAAATAAAAGCGAAACAAGAGGACTGTGACCCTCATTCATACATTAAGGTAGCCTAGCCTAGGAAAACTCCGATAGTGTGACAGCACTTCGCGAAACGAGTACCCCCCCCCCCCCCAATGTATACCCCAAGCAGGTGAACAAATAAGGCGACAGCACCTGTAGGCCTTAGGCAGAGGCGAGGGAAGCATAGGAGAGCATCCAAAGTGGAGCAGATCACAGCCTGGGAAACAGGGGAGAAGAGTATTAAACACCAGAACTGATGCAGCAACAGGCATGGACAAGTAGCAACGCACTCGGCAACCCAAACCTAGAGAGGAGCTGACCATCAAGGTACCCTCCGGTCGGGGGCGGGACAACAGGAACAGACAAAAAAGCGTGAAACACACGCCGCCATAGGGCGGGGCAAACACGCCCTGGAGCGGTCCCAAGACGCTCCAGAGCGGGCCACAGCCACCAGAAACTTACCAAAGCCCCTCAGAGACAAGTAGGACCGACCCAGAGTGGGGGAAGAACCCACGCTCCAGGGCAGGGGAAGACACCATGAAGAGAGGGAGCCAAAAAAACAAAAAACCGACCTGGAGCGGGAAAAACCAGCGCTCCAGGGCGGGGTGGTCACGCTTGAGCGGGAGGACGATATAGCGGCCTCACGCTCAGTCCAGAGCGGCACCAAAGAAGAAGACAGCGCCGAAGCGACAGACGCACGCCCGGGAGCGGGAAAACCGACACTCCAGGGCGGAGCGGCGACCTCTATTAATAGTCTGAGGGCCAGGGTAAGGGAAAGAAGACAGGTGAGAAGCGCCAGACGCTCGCCCTGGAGCGGGAGTACCGACGCTCCAGGGCGTAGCGGCGAGCCAGGTCCAAGCGAGAGAGGACCGAAGCGTCACTCACCGACGACACTTAAGGACATATAAAGAATATGTTCGGCTGCTAAACACAGGCCCCCCAGGGACTCGGAAAAGGAACGCCAACCCAAGACCGACCTGGCGTGGGACGTGACCCACGAACAGGGAGGAGCAGAGGAAGACATAGCCTAATCACAAGGCCCTAAGGTGGCAAAATCAAGGTAAATAGCAGAACACAAATTTGAGGATCTGGAAAGCCAGAGGTAGTCAGATAACTGGTGCGAACCCCACAAAATATAATAAGGGTGGTCAAGGGACATCCCCAGGGGTTGCAACAGAATCGAACGACAAAACGCCCCCGGTAGGCTAGGCTACCCACAAAAAGTTAGCCTAATCGGCACTAGGTGATAGGAATAAAATGAAAAGAAGGACGCCACTAGCAACCGCACACCCAAAGAGGTGTGAGTGCGACATTAAAAGACCAATCATGGGGCAAGTGAAATCCCGGGTCGGCGCCCCCCACCATAACATCACCCGAAAAACCGAAGTTAGCCTAGCCACTGAAAAAAACTCGCGTAAGTCAGAACTAAGGTAGTGACAAGAAGCCCTAAATGAATAGAACCTATCAAAACCTAAACTAAAGTCACCGCAAGGCTAAAAGCAAAAGAAGGCAAAGGCCTTACAAACATTAGCGGTGTCCAATGACACGCATGCGCAGAGGGCTGAAAACATGAGAGACCTCCACTTTCAACGCTACCACTCGAATTAAACACCCGAGTGCCCATTTTACATTGTGCCTACAACACGGATCATCTATCTAGAATTCCAGGTGCCAAACAAAGGCCCAAAACTCACCAAAAGGTGACGAAAATAGGAGTGGAAGGCACCAAAATACGGAGCACCAGAAACACATGTGCACCCGAGGGGTAGAGCGAAAGAGATGCCCTTTAATCCGGAACGGGTTAGAAGGTACGCCCCTGACAGCGGCGTGAAGAGCCAGATGGAATGGCCTAGTCGACAACTTTTTCTTTTCATTCTCGTTTCTCTTTTCAATTTTCTATTAAAAAGGCCTCAAACGTATGTACAACGTACCTAGTAGAGAGAGTAAGGTGCTACTCTAGATGTTATCGATTTAATTCGCGCTATGTGTATACGATAATTGCCGCTCTAGAGCGAAGCAGATTACATCGTCATAGTATAAGCTCTACGTTGGAACGTAGAGGCTACTACTAAATAGACCTTTATGAATACAAAAGTTGCATTCATTCACCATAATCTTATCATATCAAGCTCACGTCAACCATAATGGTTCACAAGTGACATAGCTTCAGCAATTATAAAGAGAAAGGTTGCATAGAGAGAGGCCAAAAGAAGTCAGGATCAAATATATCTAGATTTCTACTAGTCGGGTCAATTTATGACAAACAACCACCCAACCCACAACAAATTGCAACAAAAGGTTTCTCAGTGGTTTTCATTCCTACTGGATATAATGATCAACAGAAAAAAAAGTCTACCAAAATCTGACATCCGAAAAGGGGTTAAAACAGTAATTTTCAAGATGGGAGCCACCGGGCTTTGAAATAACTAAAACAGCTATAACTTCTTCAATAATTGTGATAGAAACATAATTGTTGGTTCTGTCCCATGGTTTTAATGGATCAGCAATCCACTGGTGTCAATAAACTTCAGATCTGATCAGTATATAACCTGAAATCCAAGATGGCGGAAAAAAATGAAGGGCGTAAAATCAATAAATTGTCTATATAATCAAACCTCTATTAGGCAATCACCCATCATTTATAAAATTCTAAGAAAGGTGTTTTCAGTCTTCTCTTACCAGTAATTATATGTGATGTATTCCATGTCAGGGGAATGTCCCTGGCTCTGATTGAGTAGCCTATCCCTTTTTTCGAATGATCTATCTCTGGATGTTTTGTTTTCTGCCTTTCAAGTTTGAAGAATGAGTGCTCCTGAGATGTACGAAGATAGGTGTCCAATTTGTAAGGAGAGGCTTGAGGATGGAAGTGACGTTGTGCAAATTCGTCAGAAAGGTGCTGATGGCATCAATGCAGCCAGTGTTCAGAGAGGTGACGATGTTTATGTGGCGGCTGGATGCAAGGTACACACGGACTGTCATAAACGGTATATAAATCAACATGACATCCTGAATCAAAAGAAGAAACAAGGACCATCCAAACCGTCCAGGAAGCGAAATTCACGTGTGTTGACCAGGCCTTTCAACAGTCCGCTTATCTCTACGTACAAGAAATGAGTGACCTGGAGAGCAAACACCCAGATGTGTATGAGAAGTTTCAAAATGGCTTCCATGTGATCCGGCGAACAAACCAGTTTTGGGCAGGCCTCAGCTGTGATCTAGTCATCGAACAAACACTCATGAGATCAATAAAAAGTACCGGTGGCTTGAATCATGGCAGTAAGATGACAGAGGAACACCTAGCATTGTGGACAATGTCAGACCCCATAACATCTGAGGTCAACGTCGCCATGCAGGACTTCAATAATCTCACATACGCAACAAGCGAACAGCATAAAGAAGCAACTGGTGCCAGAATTGAAAGAGATGCATCCGACCTCTCGAAGATAAGCACAAAGCTGAATGCATTTTCTCCTTTCTCCTCTGATCCTACTTTAAGAAATATCATAAATGGTATCGTGGCAAGCGAAGACATCAACGTGTATCAATGTGAAGCTGTTGGGAACAAAATCATCGAGAGAATGATTGGACAAATTGTGTTTTCCTTCTCCATCAAGAGGACAGAGAAAGCAAAGACAATGGGAAATTCTACTGCTCTCCAGGTTGCTCCTCACAGAACCATCGACTCCAGTGTGCTGTACCAGCGATTCCTGGTGGTATCCCAGACAGGTAATTTGTCACTTGAGGACATGATGAGTTTTGAACTCAGTCCATACCCACCATACCTCTTTGAGGACAACAAGATCTTGAGGAAGGCCGATAAACCTCAACTCGCTCAAGCCGTCAATGACCACTGTACCAAGGCACTGGCATGTGAAGGAGCACCTGACACCACACCTTCAGCACACCTTAAGACTGAATGGTATGTGCTTGATGGTGGATCCTTGCTGCACAAGCTCAAGTGGAAGAAGGGAGATACACATGGCAAAATAGCCAGAGCATATTCAGACTTCACAACAAAACACTATGTGACAGCAACTGTTGTCTTTGATGGCTATGCTGCAGGCCCTTCGATAAAGGATAACACTCAGCAGAGACGGGGACAAGCTAGCAGCTATCCGACTGTGAACTTCACCGGAGAAACTGAATTTGACGGAAAGAGAGATTAATTCCTATCTGTCGGCAGTAACAAGCAACAGTTGATCACCTTAATACATGATCAGATGAAGAAAGTGGGCTGCACAGTTATTCAGGCAGAAGGGGACGCTGATGTGGACATTGCCAAGACAGCCATAAACAGCACAATTCTGCATTCCACCACACTAATCGGCGAGGACACAGATTTGTTGATGCTTTTGCTCCATTACTGTATACCAGATGGAAAACCACTATATTTCAGATCAGACAACCAATCAAGAAGCAATCTGAAAGTATATGACATCAATCGGATGAAGCATCTTCTTGGGAATAAGTTGTGCACTCAACTATTATTCCTGCACGCCTGCACAGGCTGTGATTCAACATCTTGTGTGTATGGCATTGGGAAAAAATTAGTCTTTCAGAAACTTGTGGAAGATGATCAAGGCCTCCAGTTGTGTGCAGATACATTCACTTCGAGAGGCGTGAGCCCCGCAAAAATAAAGAAACTTGGCAGCCAAGCGATGGCCGTTATATTTGGTGGGGAGAGCACAAGTTCTCTGGCAGCCATGTGTTGCAAGATATTCACAAAGAAGGTCGCTGCTGCTAAGTCTTTCGTTACACCTGAAGTCTTCTCCCAACGGAATCTGCCACCAAGTTTTATTGTCTCTGAGTGTACTACCAGGTCATGGTTTGGATGGGGATGGAGGGTGACCTGCATCATCTGGACTGGGGCTGGTGACTTGAAGACAATCGATTTGTACCTATCATGACTGCCATGAATGCTGCACCAGACACTCTTCTGAGAAACGTTATAGACTGCATCACCGTTGATTCATTTAAACTCCGCTAGACAAATATCTCGCATCAAACCCGCGACTGACTGCGTTTGTAAATGAATAACTTTATTTTATTCCCCCCTCAGTTACTAACTCATCTGTCCCCTACTAACTTCCTAATCCTGCCACGGACATTAGTTCCAGGGCAGTAATTCCCTTTCCAATGTTCCCTTACCCACTCTAACCCACTGTTTGGACACTTGATCCTCAGTGTTTTGGAGGACAAGCAACCTAGAAGGGTCACTAGATATGTTGTTGCTTGATTTCCTTTGTACTCCTTTGAAGATGATACACTGCAACTGCACCACAGCTTGTGACACACCCCGTTGCAGCTGCAGAAAGAATGAGCTTCCGTGTACGTCTGCATGTGGATCATGCCAAATGACGTTTTGTGACAATCCACTATATCAAGCCTCTGAGGAACTAGAGGACAGTGATGAGGACTGAAATTGTAACCTAAACTGTCATTATGTAATCTTCACAAATAACTGTTTCAGTGGCACCAGATATTCAGTGATTTTGGTTCAGATGAAAAATTTATTGATTTTATGCCTTTCATTTTTTGCCGCCATCTTGGATTTCAGGTTAAATACTGATCAGATCTGAATTTTATTGACACCAGTGTTTTGCTGATCCATTAAAACCATGGACCAGAACCAAAAATTATGTTTCTATCACAATTATTGAAGAAGTTATAGCTGTTTTAGTTATTTCAAAGCCCGGTGGCGCCCATCTTGCAAATTACTCAGTTTTAACCCTTTTCTGGATGTCAGATTTTGGTAGACTTTTTTTCTGTTGATCAGTATATCCAGTAGGAATGAAAACCACTGAAAAACCGTTTGTTGCAATTTGTTGTGGGTCAGGTGGTATATTGACCCGACTATACAATGATATGTGTAGGAGAGTGAAATATCTTATAAAGGATAAAAAGCAGAATGAAGAACTCAAAATTACAGCCATTTGCAAAAAAAGTTCTACAGAGTTGTTCAGCTATGTGAACAGTAGGAAGCCATTTAGCAGTAGCTTTGGGCACCTAAAGGATCCAACAGTCCAACTACAATCCTCTGACACTGAAAAAGAAATGCCAGTAACATGCCAAGTCTTAGATTAGTGCACTTTTCTTGGCAGAGATCTTCAAGGTTAAGGCCCCATTAATTGCTCTTTCCATTCACATATGCATAGCCTACGTGAGTTGCAGTTGGGATGTGTGTACATGCTTAGATTGATATGCAGGATTCGAAGTTGCATAATAAATCGTAGGCAGTGTCCACCATTCTGTAACTGCCTTCGTGCTGTAATGCATAAGGTGTTGATATTCGGTGTGGGCATCCTGGGTTCGAATCCACGGACTGCCACATGTGTTTGTAATATTTCATTAATCGATTTTAGGAGTAGAGTTGGTTGTTGGATAGAACATAATAATTTATATTGGTTCAGGAGTAATTTATCGAGAGGCCTTCCTAGTGGTTAAGACCCCATTAATTGCTCTTTCCATTCACATATGCATAGCCTACGTGAGTTGCAGTTGGGATGTGTGTACATGCTTAGATTGATATGCAGGATTCAAAGTTGCATAATAAATCGTAGGCAGTGTCCACCATCCTTTAACTGCCTTCGTGGTGTAATGCATAAGGTGTTGATATTCGGTGTGGGCATCCTGGGTTCGAATCCACGGACTGCCACATGTGTTTGTAATATTTCATTAATCGATTTTAGGAGTAGAGTTGGTTGTTGGATAGAACATAATAATTTATATTGGTTCAGGAGTAATTTATCGAGAGGCCTTCCTATACTAGTGGTTAAGGCCCCATCAATTGCTCTTTCCATTCACATATGCATAGCCTACGTGAGTTGCAGTTGGGATGTGTGTACATGCTTAGATTGATATGCAGGATTCGAAGTTGCATAATATATCGTAGGCAGTGTCCACCATTCTTTAACTGCCTTCGTGGTGTAATGCATAAGGTGTTGATATTCGGTGTGGGCATCCTGGGTTCGAATCCACGGACTGCCACATGTGTTTGTAATATTTCATTAATCGATTTTAGGAGTAGAGTTGGTTGTTGGATAGAACATAATAATATATCACAAGAAACTGGAGAGGTCCCTGAAGACCGTAAACTGGCTAACGTGAAATTAATCTTTAAGTCATGAGTGTCTCAAGTATTATAGGCCATTTTGTTTTACTTCTATCATAGTGAAACGTTTAGAATGGATAGTAGTACACAAAATATATACCTTGAGAGACACAGCTTATGTACATGGTTTCAGGCAACAATGATCATGTCTTGCCAATTTGCTGGAGTCCTAAACATTCTTTACTTAGATTTGTTTTGAAGTGTTTGCCAAAGTGCCTGATTGTAGGATAATGTCAAAAGTGAGTGCACTAAGTATCACTATAGAGGTCACAAATTGGATAGTGGTAATGGTGTTTCTTCTCAGAGGATTCCAGTCACTTCTGGGGTTTCACAGGGATCTGTCCTTGGCCCACTTCTGCTTACCATATATATATATATCAATTACATTGATATTGGTCAGTGAGTGTGACCTCCATGTTTGCAGATTACATTAAGCTTGAAGTGAATGTGGAGGACCCTAAAAGAGCTGAAGACCTCAAAAGGATTTTAACAAACTGTGTGAATGGTCTGAGACATGGCAGATGCCACTAACTTGGTAAAGTACAAGGTGATGCATATCAGCCAAGCAAACTTCTGACTGCTCACTATTGGGAAAATGTTATGGAAGTGATTGACTTAAGAATGGATTTGGGTGTTCTGATTAGCAGTGACATACACTTTTCCAAGCAGTACATTGAAGTAGAGAAGAAAGCTCAGATATTATTGGTCTATATCTAAAGTCAATTTAACCCATCGTGTACAACCGCCGAACGTAGTCCATCAGTATCAAAGTTATACACTAGTACGAGAGCGGTCATCCTTCTTTGGGACAGATTGAATGAGAGCTAACTTCCAGCAAGAAGAAAAGATGTTAGAGGAAAGACAAAGATAAAAGAGTTTGCCTAGGCAGGGAGTCAACACGAAAAAAAAAGGTGTTTGAGTACAACAGGAGGACTACCATCCGGTACCTGCGTTTATTATTCCCGATTCCGCAAAGAGGATGGTTGTGTTTTGTTGAAATAAATAAATCAATATGATGTGGGACCTTGTTTATATATATATATATATATATATATATATATATATATATATATATATATATATAAATATATATATACATATATATATATTTGATGTCTTTCTTCTATATTTGTTATAGCTCCGGAACCATTGACACGTTACTGCTATTTATATATTTATGTATTTATATACAGTATATATACATACTGTATATTGGCATATATATTCCTCTGACCATTATTTTCCCTCTCTCTTATGGTTCCTCAAACTTCAACTTTTCTCTCTCTCTCTCTCTCTCTCTCTCTCTCTCTCTCTCTCTCTCTCTCTCTCTCTCTCATATACATGCATTCTTCCTTACATTTCAGATTCCTTCCACATCCCTACTCTTCCTCGCTCTCTATCACTCCCTCAGTTATTGGATTTTTCTCTATTCCTCGTTCTATCAATATCTTACCTTCACCCTCATAGTTTTATTTCTTGTCATCTTTGGCATTATTATCTATTAATATATTATTGTCTCTATCTCTTTCACCTCCCTTTCTTCCTATGTTTTACATAAATTATATATATATATATATATATATATATTTTTTTTTTTTTTATATATAAATATATATATACTGTATATATAATTATATATATATATATATATATATATATATATATATATATATATATATATATATATAATATAATATATCACAATGTAACCTCTGATGCAATCAGTACCGCGATTGGCTCATACAAATATATGAATTCTAGCCCGGACTGGTCTTGATACTCAATTAAAACATTAGATTAATATAAGCCTCTATTAATATAAGCCTCTATTCATCTAGCATTATATAGGAACTTGAAGTTAGTGGACATGTTATGCATCTTCTCTGGATCGTGGTAATAAACATTCCCATCGCTAGATTATTCAGCAGTGATGGAACAATTATATGCCTTACTGTTTGCCTAAATATTATTCCCTTGTCCAGATCTGTTCGTCCTTAAAATTCGAAAAAGGATCAATATAGAAGTTGCTGAAGCAACAATATTTAAAACAACAATATTTAAAAAGGGTGGTATAAATTTGCTAAATAATTATAGGCCCATTAGCTTAATATCCGTAATTGGAAAAAAAATATTGGAATCAAGCATAAGGGATGAAATCGTATTCTTCATCGAGAATAACAATAATCAAAAGTCAACATGTATTCAGAGCAAAGAGCTCATGTTGTGTAACGAACTTAATCAAATATTATGACAGCCTATGCTAAGTAAATTATTTCACCAAAAGTCTCGACATAGTGTACTTGGACTTTAAGAAAGCTATCGACAAGGTCCTACATCATAAATTGCTGCTGAAAGTTGAGGTAAAAGACTAGACATACTTCTATAATTGGAAACCTAAAATCTTCAAACCAATGCATGACAGCAGCAAACTAGGAGGAGGCTGTTTGCACCACCCTAACAAGGCGTACTCCCAGGGAGTTATGTAGATGGTAATAAGGAGAACTGGAACTCCTATTTTACCACCTGGCTTCCCTAGCTGATCTTTTCTGTGCCTCACCACTATTGAGGCCAATTCAAGCTACACCATCTTCCCAAACATCTTATAAAAATTACAGGCACAGTATGACCAGCCTCGGAGTCCGCAAGGGGGGCCCCTGGTGCAGACTCCTCAAAATGCCCTGGAGCTCTAGCTTCTACTCTATCAATCAATGTCTGTAACATTCGCGGCCTTTCCTCCAACTTCCTCTCTGTGGAACATAATTTCTCTTCTACCAAACCTCACTTCCTTTACCTCACCGAAACACAGTTGTCTGAGGCAACAGACAGCCAACCCTTCTCTATATACTCTTACCGTCTCTATCCTTTCCTTCCACTTTCCCTTACTATCGGGTTTGCTATATCTACAAGAAGTAAGTTCTGGCCAACTTACTGGGATCATAAGATATGTGTGGCCAATGTATCTATGTACATTTATGTAGATCTCTAACACTCTAACAAACACACACTTTCTCTCTCTCTCTCTCTCTCTCTCTCTCTCTCTCTCTCTCTCTCTCTCTCTCTCTCTCTCTCTCTCTCTCTCTCTTTCTCTCTCCCTCTCTCTCTCTTTTTTTTTCTCTCTCTCTCTCTAATATCAACTATTAAAGGTCCAAAGCAAGTACTACACGAATTCATGACTTAGAACGAACATGAAATAAAATAAAATTTAATAAAATTAAAACTCTCCTCACTTATGATTCTTAAATTGTGGAAATGTCACCTAATGAAGGTATAGGAAATAGCTCTATTAACACGTTTTAGAAATGGCTATATGTATATCTGATAAATAAAGGGAAGTGAAAGAATGCAAACAATGTATTTGTTATTTCTAACTATCTATAAACTCAATGATGCAGGATAAAACAACTGAAAGGCTTATCGTTACTAATCTTTTTTGTTGTTAGGTAACTTGACGGAGGGATTACAAGGATAGAGCATTCTGTTTTATTATTGTTTTTTGTTTTAACTACCTTTACATGAGATTGTTCTATCTCTACTAGAATTAAGTCCTGATCAGCTCGCTTGGATCGCTACGTCAACGTCAGTGTATCTATTTATATTTATGTATTTCTACCTTTATCATATTTGTCAACAGTTCTACTTAACTTGAATCCTCCTCTCTCTCTCTCTCTCTCTCTCTCTCTCTCTCTCTCTCTCTCTCTCTCTCTCTCTCTCTCTCTCTCTCTCTCTCTCTCTCTCTCTCTCTCTCTCTCTCCACTTTATTCACCCCTTTCCAATAACAGTATTCGCATTTCTTCTTTGCTGCCACCCATGCAATTTTCGGTGTAGCCAATTCCTTCATTTTTCACCTCCTCTTCAACACTGTCTTAATTCTATTGTGCATGCCCTGTATCTACTTTGGAATATGTGCAGTTACTGATGAAAGTCCGTGAGTAAATACATACAGACGTGAGATCTAATAGCTGCGCACCTACTGTAGTCGAATTAGTATCAATTGTAAGCGAGACAATACAACGTGTTTTTTATATTCTATGTTTCTGAACTTGGCTCTAAAGATGAAAAGACTCAAATGGATGTAACATTGTTAGAACTCCATAGTTTACCTTGAAACATTGGGTTACACAAGCATAATAGTTGAAAAGAAAACACGACTTATATATAAATATATATGTGTATATATGTATATATATATATATATATATATATATATGTATATAATTATATATACCGGTATATATATATATACTTTTTTTTTTTTTTTTTTTTTTTTATGGCTTAATCGTAAGATATACACACAAGATGTTTGTCGAAAGTACTTCTTAAACTATTATTGTCAGTGTCTACATTTCTAATAAATAATAAAGCATGTATGTACAGTATATGATGCAGTGTTTTATTAACAAAGGTTCATTGTCTGATATTGTACAAACAATCCCATGCGTTTATTGTCAAAAAGTTGGTAAATAATTATTCATCTATTCCGTGCATTATATTGTTAATACTTTAATTGAAGAACTAATACATTCTTCATCATTTTATAATCACACTATACGTTATATTTAATTGCAAAAACTATGTTTCGCAATAAAAAATGCCTTTAATTGCATAAGCTGAGGAGATTGTATACTGTAGATACATAACACAAGTGTAGCTTACAAAGCAGTTCGCTTGCATCAATGGTGTATACGAATAAAGTGCTAATTCAAGAACCTTTCCACTCTTTACTCTATCAAAATATATGTAAATCATTATTTAATAATTGTGTGCATAACATTTAATTGCCACAAGAATTATTCAATATGGTAATAACTCTGTTAGATAAATTGTGGGAAATGTGAGGATAAAATATATGCATTTTTCAAATCAGGCGCATTTCAATATTGATTGCTGGCGATTGGATTTTACCTTGGGTATTTCGTTCCTATAAATAGTAATGAACCGTTATTTAGGGGTTACTATTGTGCAACAATGAAGAACAAGTCATTATTGATATCCTAGTTATATGCCACTTGCAAAGCATAGCCTTATATTGTATTTGTATTTGTTTTTCTCCCAATATCTGTGCCCCACCTTCCTCCTGTTAACCATGATCGCAGTGAATCACATGTCATTTGTTCTCCGTTGTAGACAATGCGCCACCTAATTCACAAAATTCTGTATAGCTTTGTTAATCATTAGTTCAGTGTCACTGCATTTAGCAAGATCATTATAATTATCGAGGTCCGCGATTATTATTATGTTTATCTAATGCCATGCACCACCACCTACCTCTAAGCCTTATGCAATCGTCATCAGAATACTGGAATGAATGCACTGTAATATCTATACATTCGCCTATATTTGTTCTACTTTCTCTTTTCATCTTCATCCTCAGCTATTCCCTTTCCTATTTCGAGATTCTCCCTTTCTTCTCTCTTCCCCCTCTCTTCTCATATTCCCTTTCTCCGCTCCCTCCGGTTCCAATCTGTCTATTTTTTAAATCGCGTCTGTAATCCTCTGTCTCTCCCTTTCTTGCGTCTTGCTTTCAATGCCATTCTTTATTTTGTTTTATGTTCATAAATCTGTTCGGCTATTTGTAGTGTCTCTTCTTTTCTCTCCTATGTTACATAACGTTTCTCGCTTCTTTGCAAGTGAATCCGCTTAGCTCAATCATCTTAATTTCTTTATTCTATGTTATTATACTAATTGCTTATTTTTGTCTACATTCAATGGCATTTAATTCCTTTAAAAAACAGTAAAAAGTCTGATTCATATTACCTTACTATAAATCTCCATATTAATTTGTAGTTATCCCTTCATATTTAGAGTATAATTATGTCTTCATCTTCAAACTAGTCACTCTCTGAGTATGTATATGTCTCTCAGTTTGTCCATTCAATATATGGGTGACGGTAGTTGTATGTATAATAGTTGTGTATGTATGTATGTATGTCTGCGTATGTGTGTCTGTGTATCTGTCTGCCAATCTGTGTTTCTCTGACTTTATTCATGTTTGTCATTGTCTTACTACCTGTGTCTCTCACTCTCTCTCTCTCTCTCTCTCTCTCTCTCTCTCTCTCTCTCTCTGAAGATTGCAGTTTCTGAAGGAAGATAATAAATCGAAGAGTTGAATACAGAAATAAGTAGCCTTAGAGGTGAAAATAATGTCAGAGGGGCAGCAGGGCCTTCAAACACCAGTATACGTCATGCAGGTGGGAATATGCAAAACACGACTGTAGTGCCAGTCAAGGAGGTAACAGTTAAAACAGCAATTACGGAAGAGGCTATGAATCTTGCCACAGCTAGTACTAGTAACCTTCGTTATGCTTGGAAAGAGGTTAAACGCAAAAAGAAATATAAGACAAGACAGGAAAATTAGTTTAACACCTGAAATAGATTTAGCCATCTAGACAGTGCCAACAGTCAGCATAATTGTTCTAAGGCCTCACCGAACAGAGGGAAAAAGGACAGCCCAGTAAAGAATGAGCAGCGAAATGCTAAGCCTACCATGTGTCTTTCAAACACCAAAGGGACCAAACTAAACACATCCAGGAGATTTGGTGTCGTTTGCGACAAAGAGACAAAAACAATTTTGATGGAGATTCTCAGGTCAAACGGCAAGAGTCTCACATTGTTAAGTTTAGCTGTGATTTGAGAAAGGTGACGAGCCTCACAGGTGCAAGGACTTCCCAGATCACAAAGGATGTATAAACAGTTTAGTCCAAGACTAAGGGGACTACAATAATAGCTCAGATCAGTGGTAATGACCTTTCCCTCAAAAGAAATAAAATCAGTGCCACCAAGTTCATAATAGGAGAGGCCATGACATTGGTTGAAGAAATCTGACTCAAGACAGACGAAGGCATACCCAGGAAGAATGGAGGGGATTGTGCTACCAGCACAGCTTAAATCGTAGGTTAGCTGACCTCTGTACCCGGAATGTGGTGAGATTTGTCGACCCCCTTGGTGAGTTCGCAACCTCTACCTCCATGATGGTGTGCACTTAAGCATCATTGGTAAGATAAAACTGGAGGACTTTCTAAATCACCATCTCACAGCTAAACATAGAAAGCATCTCTCAGTGTGAAAAGTGCAAACCCTCACCAGTGGTTGATCTCCCAATAAGAGGTCCCACAGAAGAAGGAGTTAGTCCCTTGTAGAGCTAGAATACCTCTCAACCAATGGCAGAGTTCCCCAGAAGAATGAGAGATGACCCACAACTCACTCTAGACTCCACACCTCAGTTGCAATTTTCTGAACAACTAGATAGTGTTCTTCTACCTCAGGTGAGGATTCACCACATGTAGGGGATTCCCACACTTTTGATAGAATTAGTGAACTAGAAAATGCACTTCCCCAGACACCCCTTTTCCATCATAAAATTGGGTAAGCAAAGGGGTTCTAAGAAAAACTTGAACCCCCTTAAGGAAGTATTACTTAATGCCAGATAATTTAGGACTAAATTCTTTAAACGTTGGGCGTTGCTTGCTACAGTGCTACGATGTAGTGGCTATCACTGAATCATGAATTCATATTAATACCAGAGATTATATTGGGGAACTTGAAATACCTAGATATATAGTGTTTCACATACTATGGATCGTCCGGGAATGGGGCGAGCGAAATTCTTGTGTACAGCAGAGTTTTTCTAAACCCAATTGACTACAAGATCAAGTTAGATCATGAATTGTTTGGAGTAAACTTCAATCTAGGTAACTCTATCCATAGGGTTGTTTTGGTGTACACACCTCCACGTCAAAATGTTAAAAAGAATTAACTTCTGTATAATAATAAACTGAGTGGTCTTATCAACAAAACAAGTGTGATTGTAGGTGACTTTAATTGCCTAGTAAACTGGGAAGCAAAAACTGTTGATGCTGAAGGAAGGCATTTTGTTGACTTTGCTAATGTTAATTGCAAATTCAACATACAAAATAGCCACTGTCACCAGCACCCCAGCAACCGTGGCAGAAGGGCATAAATGCCACAATAACATTGGCCCAGAGCACCTTTCCCACACGGAACAGCCTCCGCGCCACCTTCCACCAAATAGAGATGCCTTCTTCCACTGCCAGAATAGTAACAGAGCCAGAGCAAGCCCTTCTCACACTCAACATCATCAAACAGGGCATTGCAGACAAAGTGAATACTATAGCAGGCGACCAGACAAGGATATCAGAACAATCCCCACTATTGTTTGGTCACAGCCAAGTTCAAGCCTGGCAAAAACGTAGGATGCCTGATGCTCCCCAGCCAAGTTCGAAAGTGGCACACCTGTGATGATTGATGCTCACCAGCCATGTTCGAAACTGGCATCTAAGAAGAGAATCACCCCTATGACTCTTAACCCTTAACCAACGGCGCACGACATCTGTCGAGTTAAATACATTTGGACTATGTGGCGGTGCACGACAGCTGTCGAGTGCCATTTTCAGCACGCAATGTTGCCGAGAGAGAGAGCTGAGCGGTGGGACGAGCGTAGTAACCTCATGACCGCTCCCCACGACCACCGTGGACATACTGAACTGTATTCTACCTTCCTCCCCTTCCTCTCACTCGCTACACAGGGAATTATGTATGAAAATGACCTTATTTTAGTTGTTTTGCACTCGTGTTGCACGATCGTTGCAAGAGAACCAGTGGTCGTACAAGGATGGTTCGGATGTCATTGGAAAGCTCTGTTTACGCCCTTTCAGGGATAGATACTTGTTTTAAGCTCTGGGTCTTGTTTATGCATGACAATGAGCACGGAAACAACCCAATTTAGGGTAAAAACAAAACCGCTGGGCGGCACAGTGTAAAATACCCTACCACCCCCGCTCTTTGTGTGTTAAAGGATGTGGTTTGAGACTGTCCAAGAAGACTAGCAGTAAGAAGTAGCAAACTATCACTTCTATGACTCTTACAAGATGTGGTTTGAGACCGTTCAATAAAACTCCTATTCATGTAATGAACCATAAGTCCCCAACACCTACTGAAAGTCAAAGATCGTTAAGTCTCCCTCCTAAACCCGGAAAGTCACTGATCGAAATTAACGTAGTGTTGTCTCTATTTTATTTAGAATCCCTTCTTGTGACAGTTTATTTGCCCCTCAGGAAGTCACTACACACATAACATCCTTGATTTCCCTTATCCAATATTCTTAACATTACAGTTGAACTTTCTAGTATCAATCATAGACATTTGATAGCAGGAATTAAGTGTGAAAAACAACATCCGTCGTGAACCTCGTATTCCAGTGATTTTCAAATATAAACAATTACTGTCCCTCACGGTCGTAATATTAAAGAATCAGGCTAAAAAAGGGAAACGAACCTGAGTATATTTATGCATGCAGACTAAATTATTGTGTATCCAAATAGCTGTGAATTAACATCAATGTATTCGTAAAATAATGTTCATATACTCTGATTGTGCTAAGATATAGCATTAATATTAGGCTATCGTACTTGTAATTAGGCTTTTATTAAGTCTAAGAACCTACAATAAGATTTGATTTCATAAATAACTCCATGTTGTGTTCCCCGTTCACCTTTGACTCACATTCAAGCATGTACTTAATTACTGCCCTAACTCAAGTAAACTGTATGGAATTTCAGTATTATTGTATTCTGTGTCTTATTCATTTCTGTGATTAGAGTGTAACGTCTCAGTGTGTGGAAACTATGTTTGTGTATAAATAACGTGTTGTTTTGTACCTATTGTATAACTCACTTTGTATTTTATTGTATATACAGTATATATTTAGCTCCAAGTTTGTTCCCATTAGAAGAATCCACAAATACTTGTTTTTGTCAACCTTAATAATAATGTGTTGATCCAGTAGATGAACAAGCCAACTAGAGGCAACAAGATACTAGATTTTGTGTTCACCGCTGAAGAAGAAAGTGTGACCAACTTAGCTTATTGTGAAACACTCGGAAGTAGTAACCATAAAATAGTTAGGTATTTTCTTTGTACCTTATGCAGCAGACCCACCAGTCCTCAGAATACGAAACTAAGTTTCCGTCTAGTTAGTAAACTATTGAAGGGGCTTAGTGGAAGGTTATTCCAGATAAGACTTGAGGGTAAGGATATTAATGCCATTTGGTGCTCATTCAAAGAGTCGTTTGTGGATCGACAAGCTGCATTGGCTCCCACTAAGCTTACCAAATCAGACTCACCTCAACCAAGATGGCTCACAAGTGACATAGCTTTAGCAATTAGAAAGGAAAAGGCCAAAACAAGTCAGGACCAAAGATATCTAGATACTTTCAATATTATTTGTAGGAGAGTGAAATATCTTATAAAGGAAGCAAAGTGGAATGAAGAACTCGGTGGTGCAGCCCTCTGCAAAGAGAGACCTAAACACATTTTCAGGTATGTGAACAGTAGGAAGCCATTCAAAAGTAGCATTAGACCTCTAAAGGATGCAACTGGCCAACTACAAATTTCTGACACTGAAATAGCTATATCCCTAAGCGACTATTTTGCCTCAGTTTTTACAAGGGGAAATACCAGTGACATGCCAAGTTCAGGATTAGTGCATAGGGGTGAAGTTCTTGGCAGAATTAGATGTACCCCTGAGAAGGTAGCAAAGAGATAGGTTAAATTGGTTCAAGTCATCTGGCCGAGATGGCTTTCTTCCTCGAGTTGTAAGAGAAGTGTGAGGTGAAATCACACCTTTTCTGGCAGATATCTTCAAATAATCAATAGAAACTAGAGATTTCCCAGAAAACTGGAAACTGGCCAATGTTTCCCCAATCTTTCTGGAAGGGGATCCTGAGTGTCCCAAAAATTATAATTATAATTGGCTGATAATTATCAGCCAATTATATTGACTTCTATCACAGTAAACCGTTTAGAAGGGATACTAGTAGACACAACAGACAGCAATGAATGGAAATCAATAGTATTTCTTCTGAGTGAACTCCTGCACTTCTGGAGTTTCACAGTGATCTGCCCTTAGCCCAATTATGTTTATCATATATGTAAATTACATCAATAATGGTCTGTTGAGAGTGATCTCCAAGTTTGTGTATTGGAGTGAATGTGAAGAACCTAAAAAGGGGTTAAACAGCTCAGGATGGATATTAGCAGACTGGGTGAATGGTCGGAGACATTGCAGATGCCACTAAACTTGGAGAAGTGCAAGGTGATGCATATTGGCAGTGGCCTAATGTTTTCCAAGCATTGCATTGAAGTAGAGAAGAATGCTCAAATATTTATGGGCTATAATGGGCAATCTAAGTATACTGTAAAATTAAAGAAATAGTCCTCACACTCTACAACGCTCTGATATGGCTTCTCCTGGAGTATGCTATACAATGCTGGTCTCCAACACTCAGGAAATATATTATAGAGCAACCGGAAAGAGTACAATCTAGGGCTACAATTCTTATTCCATCAATTATAATACTGAAGTATGAGGAACGGTTGAGAGGTCTTGATCTTTTTTCATTGGAAACATGCAGACTAGGAGGTGAGCTCACTGAATTCGTAAAATGCTAAATGGGTTTCACAATGTGGATTATATGAACATGTTTAGCCTCAATATGAACATAACATGCAACCATGGCTGGACGTTTTAGTTCAAAAGGTTCAGCTCCAGTATTTATGAAAACAAATTCACATATAAGATTTGTTCTACTTGGAACAAACTTACCTCAGAAGTTGTAAACAGTTCTTCACTAGAGCAGTTCAAGAAGAGAGTAGGTAGTTTTTTGCACCCTCTGCAATGAGTGTAATTCATTACATAATCTTTTTCTTTCCACTTCGAGTATCTCCCCAGAATGGACCGCAAGGTCTTTGAGATACAAACCATTGCTTGCAGCTACCTGCAACTCTCTCTTTCTCTAGCAGTATACTTGTTTCCAACTGTTTCTTATTTGGGGCTCTGCTATCCACTTCGCTTGGATAGTAAGTTCTGTGTGGTCAGTGTATCTGTGTAAATGTTTATAAAGCTCTTCTTCCTTCCCCTTCCCCCTCCGTCATTTGCGTCTCTGTTATTCCCTATTGCTCTGCTCCCCTTCCCTTCATCCCATTTCTTCTAATTACTCCTCTCACACGTCTTCTCTATTTGCCTTTTCTTATTGCCCTAACCAGCACCAGCCACCTCGCATTTCTCTTTCTCTCCCTACAACACACATCGCTGTTCTACTCGCCAATTAAAATGTATAAGCTGGCTTGTCCAGTCTACGTTTTCCCTTTTCTTCGCTAGTATTTACGTTATAAATTACCTTTTATCTGGCAATACAAATTCTTGAACCCCTTGAATGTTACAGAGTTATTATTTTTTAAACTAACCATTGTTATTTAGCTCAACAGTGTCTTCCACCCTCAATTAACCCTCTATATATGCACTATCTACTCAATAGCTAGGCTAAGGTGGGTGCCCTGATAATTGGGGAATTCATTCAGAGAACTGTTGCCACAGATTGCAAGACCAGTGCTGTCCACCACAGCACTGGCGTCTGCCAAATAGCACACCAGCTGGCCCGAGACTCGAACCCTCAACCTCAAAATTTGCAGGCGAGTGCTTTACCAACCGCGCTACGGGCTTAGTAAGAATATATATTAATAATATGTGATCAAGTTTTTTGGCAATGTTAACTGTATAACTTTAATTATTGAATGACTATATTTTATAAAGGCATTTTGTCAGCATGAACAGAATAAACTTGGTTGATGAAAATCAAGTGTTCATTTTGTCTTGGCTAAATACAGATATTTTGTATTCCAGTTATAAGGTAAAACTTGCAAAATAAACAAACCAAAACTGGGACGATACAAGATAAATGCAAAAGAACTGATCAAAATTGCTATGTGGAAACAACGCTTCAAAAAATATGTTTTTGAAATAAAAGAACACAATCCACCACATAGGGTGTACACAACTACATGAGCGAGTCAATTTGTTTCCCAAGTAAACTGATCGCACATATAACAATGCACCTCGTCATGTTCAAGGAATTAGTCAATTTGGGAAGTCCGGGACGTTCTGGTAAATTTAACTAAATTCTGTATGAATAAAGAAACTACAATTTATATCAAATTTTATATTTAGTTAAATTTGCAATTTGACAAGATATCAACAAAAGTACAAAACACATAATCACTCACTAACGACAGTGCTATCGGGTAGGTACCTGTAAGGCATGCTTCAAGTGAACCCTAACAATTACTACCCTACTAATAACCTACATTTATTGTACAAATAAACTAAGGAAATCGCAAAAGCAAGCAATTGATCCTATCGACAATGAATAGATATAGTATAATAAATATAAATATTTGAAAATATGAAGAAGGCACAATATATTTAAGCAAACGAGTACTCTTTTAACAAGAACAATTAATGATAAACAATAATAATAATAACAATAGAACAAATTAAATATTAGTACATACAGACAAAAATTAAGCAGAGGTTATAATAGAAACTTCAAGTTAATAATGCTTGATTCAAATTATTGATATCAAATTTTAAAATACAGTCATAATAATTGACCTTAACAAGATTAAATGTGTGCAACAATTTACTTGCAACAAAACCTCTGTCTACTAAGAGTCTGTATATTAACCTAGCTCTATCCCAAGTCTTCTACTCTGGTACAAATTTTACAAAATCTAATTAGCTGGGAATAAAAACAATTATAAGTTATTTTACTATCGATATTACTAGTAAGGAAAGAAAAGTTTATTACATTAAAATTAAAATCGTCAACTTTGTGGTATATTTTAAGTGTGCACTGTTCATTAACAATCTGTATATTTATATCAAGAACATTTTCAACTTCATTACATTTATGCAACGATATACTTGTTAATGGAATTACATAATAGTTCGACCTTTAAACATGTATCACAATGATTTAAAAACTATTGCTAGTCCCCTCTCTCTGTTCTGGTGTGAGCCATTTGTTTATTATTATACACCTGTCACTCCAGGGTTGTTCACCCTCTGTTCTGTCATCATCACTTCTACGGGATATATATTTTAATCCTTCTGTTTTACGCTTTACTTTGTTTTCGCTTTATCTTACGTTTACTTTTATCATCTTTTGTATTGAGTTTCCTTTTATGGTTTAGCGTTTCTTCATCCCTTTATCTTCTTCTTCTTAATTGTCTATGTAGTAATGACTCTTAATATTGCCTTATGTGTTGTCGCTAGATCAACGCACACATATGCACACACAACCCACACACACCCACACACACACAACTTTTACCATCCTATCTACCAATCTAAATCTCTATATTTCTCATCCAGTGCCTCGCTTATTCAATCAAACGCTCTCACAAAAGTTATAATTTTTCTGCGCGCTTTTTTTTTCTCTCTCTCTAAGCTTACTTAGGTATCAATCAGATTATTGATAAATCTCCAAATTTCTCTCTGTGCGTTCCTTTTCTTCACTTCTTTCTTTTATCCTTATGTGTGTGTGTGGGTGGGT
This sequence comes from Paralithodes platypus, assembly GCA_032716605.1. Taxonomy (NCBI): domain Eukaryota; kingdom Metazoa; phylum Arthropoda; class Malacostraca; order Decapoda; family Lithodidae; genus Paralithodes; species Paralithodes platypus. Next base: position 23,940,081 of record CM064542.1, on the reverse strand, counting down.
GGGTGTGTGTGTGTGGGTGTGTGTGTGTGTGTGGGTGTGTGTGTTTCTCACTCCTTAAGTGGGGTCACCGGCTTTTTTTCTCTCCTTTTCTATTTCTCTCTTTCTTTGGCTTGTATCCATTCGGCCCCATTCAGCCTACTGTTTTAAGAAATTAATCCCAATCCAGGTGTCGATTTTTTCCTGGCGAGCGATAGCGAGCCAGCATTGTATGGAGAAATCCGGCTTCGCCGGAGAAATTTTTCTATAAAAAAATGTACAAATTCAGCTTGCTATCAAAACAAATATATATATACATGCTGGCTCGCTACAACTCGCCAGGAAAATATTGACATCTGGATGGGGGTAAACGTCTTAAAACAGTATGCTGAATGGGGCCGAATGGACACAAGCTAAAAAAAGAGGGAGAGAAAGAGAAAAAAAGCGAGGTGGGCTCCCTTAACTCATGTAACAATCGGATTATTTACAAAACCCCAAATATATCTCTGTGTTCTTTCCTTTTCTTCACTTATTCCCTTTAGCATTATCTCTTCGCCTCTCTCTCTCTCTCTCTCTCTCTCTCTCTCTCTCTCTCTCTCTCTCTCTCTCTCTCTCTCTAAGCTTACTTATGCAGGAAGCGGACTATTTATAAATCTCAAAAATCTCTCTGTGTTCCGTTTTCTCACTTCTTCCTTTTTTCTCTCTCTCTCTCTCGCTCTCCTTCCACAGACAAGCACTAATTGGGCAGTGGTGCCTATACAGCTGACCCGGCCAATGGGGAGGAAGTAAGGGGAAAGTAGAAAAGGTACAATAAAGTAACCAAAGAGAGAGAGAGAGAGAGAGAGAGAGTTACAGTTATATAGAGTTACATAGATACACAGGCTGCATAGACGTTGCGGTCCCTACTAGGCAGTCCGGACTTAATGCTAAAATATAATTTTCTAAAAAGTGAAAGGCAAGGATAGCAAAGCAGAAGGCTCTCTCCCCCGCCACCACTTTATCTGACCATTGGTCGGCATGAAATTAAGTTTGGGAAACAAGTCCCCAAGCACAATGAGACAAATTTCTACTGGTAAATTCATAGTAAAACACGAAGTTGAAAAATATTGTATACTACTGAGAGAGGTAGTGTGAGACAGAGAGAGAGAGAGTGTGCCAGTGAGACTGTGAGAGCGAAAGTGAGTGAGAGAGAGTAAGAGTGAGAGAGATTACACAGACTTTGTAGTCCCCACTAGGAAGTCCGTCCTTAAATCTAAAAATGTGAGTATATTCTAGGGATTAAGACATGGATATTAAAGTATCATGTGTAAAGTATCAATGCATTGTTTCATGAAATACGATTACACAATTATAACTCGCCTGAACTCTGCTAAGAACGTTTTTAATATAAAAATTTACAGCTAGGGCATCAATGAAATGAAAGCAAGTGGCTTAAATGATTTGCAACACACCTACTTCATAACCGTGAGACACTATATGAGTCGGACAGTGGAAGGGAAGAAAGGAGTGGGGAAGGTAGGAGGTGGAGTGAGGGAGGGGAGTGCGACGCTGCTAAATTACGATTTCACTGGGATGGTGAGAAACAGGACTTGTGCAGAAAACTGTATATATACAAGCATACATACACATAATCTTATATATACACATACATACACATACCTTATTACTCCGTCGTCCTCTATATAATTTTGCAGTCTGTCTAGTCTCCTCTTGAAGACGTCAATTGTATTGCTCTCCACCAGTTTCTCTGGCAATTTGTTCCATTCGCTTGCGACACTGTAGGTGGAAATAGAATTTTAGTGTCTAGGTTCGCCCTCCTGAGAGAGAGAGAGAGTGTATTACAAATTTGTGTTTCGCCTACATCTTTACCGTTACTCATGTCTCTTACCAAATATTGTTACACGTATAACATAGCAAAGATATATTATACTTTGGACAAACTCAAATTGTTTCCTTACCGTTGCATGATGTCTGTATTGTATTGAGGAATAATTTAATGAGGATTATGCAGCGTATAGGGACCCTACAGACACACACACACACACACACACACACACACACACACACACACCTATTAAAAATTATGTTCGGTGGATATTCATATCAACCTAGTTGCAAATATAAGAAAACAAGCTTAGCAGATGGTTTAATTAATTATAGAGTTTGCAAATTCAAAATAATATAATATTTGTACTCTATATTGGCGTAGGGATGTAGCGACCCCATCGCCCATCAGTTTTGTGGCGCATATAGCCCCTGGAGGTTGTGGCGCATATAACCCCTGGAGGTTGGAAATAAGAATCCTACCAGCAGAATTTAAACCCACTAAGGGATCCGCAAGCCTTTTCTTGCTGATTCTTCCTACCCTTTTTAGGAGAGAGGAGGTATATACTATATACAATGTTTTCTTAATACAATGTTTTCCTGTCCTGTGGGAACAGGATAGGTTTTGTTTTTATTCCTGCCTATAACTCATCTAGTTAAAGTAAATGCTTTCATTAAAAACATATGTGTAGGGGCTAAAAGAAAACAAAAAAATTATCAATAGTAAATTAAGAAATCTTTGGTTAGAACATATCCACCCACATGAATAGAATATGAGAAAATGGAGAACTGAAAAAGGCATAGAGGGTTGAAATAATAGAAAGAAACTAGGACAGTCCCAGAAGATGGTGATGCTGTAATGCATCTGAGTGAGTGCCAGAATGTGACTAGGATATGAATGCATAGAGAGAAGTGTATAAAGATGAATGGAGAAAGTTTGAATGGATGTGTTGTAAATTCACATTATATACGGACCAACTTAGAAGGACCCAGATGTGGTCGTAAAGCAACTTTAGGCTGTAGTGCCAATGTTAATGCATGAGACAGAGTGCAGGTCTAGTTGTGGTGTGCTTATTTTGGGGAGATGTCGTGTTTCTGTCAATAATGACTATTTTGTGTTCATGTTACTCTTTTGACCTGCTGGTCCATTATTATTTCATTAACTAAATTCTGGGTTCGCTTCTGAGTATAGGCAATTTTGTATTTACCTGTAGAGTTTGGACTTTGTCGCTTTGAGCTAGAAAACTCTGCTTTAAGCTGATTAGCTGATGATACTGTGTCCAAACTGTCCGTTTCTACAAACAAGCTCAAGCAAAATTCAACACAATACCATCATGCAAATAACTCGAACTAAAGTTTCTAGTTGAATGCGACCTAGTGGAAACTCACCAGGTATTCATATTATTTATGCATCTATAAAAAAAAATATAAAAAGACATAAAATATAAATTATATATACCCGTATATATCTATAATCTATATATATATATATATATATATATATATATATATATATATATATATATATATATATATTTTCTTTTAAACAGACGAGGTTAAAGGCAATGGCAGTTTCAGCATTCAGGATTATATTGTTATAGCTTTCAATAGTTCTAACAATTTTCCTCTGGGGTTCAGAGATGAGGTACAAAAGGTTAGCAACATTCATGGTGGATCCAACGTTTCACAAGTAAACATCTTGCATCTTCAGGGAAGGAGAGGTAATGATTAGAATAGGGACAAAGCATCATATTTATACAAAATTCGAGGATCAAGAATAGGGAGGTGGGCGGAGCTACTGGGTGTGTGGTGGCTGTTCATTGGTGGAAGGCAGTCTATTCGCGAGACGGGCACTAAATCTTATCGGTGGTTGGTTGTTGGCTGTGGGTGGCTGTGATTGGTTGGTGTTGTCAGTTGTGTGCTGAGCGCGGAAGCGTACAGGAGGGGGGCACAGGGCGAGAGGAAGTGGGGCAGTATGCCTGTAGCGCTTGCCTGAAGGAAGAATTTGAAGGTCTTGTGTTTGGTTGTTGATGCTGGGGTTGAGTGTTTGGATGTATAGAGCTTCTAAAATAGCAAGTCTTCTGGGGTCTGATTCTTTGTCGAGTATGGTGGTTTGTTTGTCTAGGTCGGCGCGAGTTAGGGCAAGATGGTGGGGGGCTTGATAGTGATCTTTTATAGCGCCAGATTGAAGGTGGAGGGTTAGTCGACGGGAAAGGCGAGTCTGTGTCATTCCAACATAGGATAGGGGTCCACAGTCCCCGGAGGTGCAAATATGCTGGTATATCACATGATCGTCTTTCGGTTGGTTGGTGGAAATGGGGCAGTTACGGAGGACAAGGTTGGAGGTCTTAGGAGATTTATAGTAAATAATGAGTTTTATTTTATTGTCAGGGTTGGTGGGGAGGACGTTTTTGTGAATGATTTCTTTCATAATGGATTCGTCTGTTGTGTGGTCGGAAGACATGTAGTTTCTGTAGAAAAATGTAATGTTATTGGCCGGGTTGGTGCTAGGGGGGTCTTGTTTGTACCATTTTTCTAGGTGGTGGTTGATGGCATTGGTGACGTCAGTGTTGGAATACCCATTGTTGACTAGGACCTGGGTGAGCCTTTCCAGTTCATTGTGTGTGTCATTCCAGGTGGTGCAATGGGTGAGGGCTCTCCTGACATAGGCGGCGATGGTGGACTGATGGTATCGTTTAGGGCATTCACTTTCCCCATTAAGACATTGGCCATTGTTAGTAGGTTTGGTGTACACTGTAGTTTTGAAGCCGTGGTCATGGAGGGAGACAAGGAGGTCGAGGAAGGGTAGATGTCCATCGGTGGTTTCTTCGTATGTGAAGTTGAGTCCGGAGGCGGCCATGAAGCGCTGCTGGAGGTCCCTGAGTTCGCCCAGGTCCTTCACCCGCACGAAGATATCATCGATGTACCTGCAGTAGACAGTGGGCCGGTGGGCAGCCAGGAGTTCCTCTTCGATAGTCCCCATGAAGAAATTGGCGAACAGGACCCCCAGGGGGCTTCCCATCGCTACACCGTCGATTTGCTGGTACATATTCCCGCGGGGGCAGAGGAAAGGGGACTCCAGGTCCTAGTCAACAATGGGTATTCCAACACTGACGTCACCAATGCCATCAACCACCACCTAGAAAAATGGTACAAACAAGACCCCCCTAGCACCAACCCGGCCAATAACATTAAATTTTTCTACAGAAACTACATGTCTTCCGACCACACAACAGACGAATCCATTATGAAAGAAATCATTCACAAAAACGTCCTCCCCACCAACCCTGACAATAAAATAAAACTCATTATTTACTACAAATCTCCTAAGACCTCCAACCTTGTCCTCCGTAACCGCCCCATTTCCACCAACCAACCGAAAGACGATCATGTGATATACCAGCATATTTGCACCTCCGGGAACTGTGGACCCCTATCCTATGTTGGAATGACACAGACTCGCCTTTCCCGTCGACTAACCCTCCACCTTCAATCTGGCGCTATAAAAGATCACTACCAAGCCCCCCACCATCTTGCCCTAACTCGCGCCGACCTAGACAAACAAACCACCATACTCGACAAAGAATCAGACCCCAGAAGACTAGCTATTTTAGAAGCTCTATACATCCAAACACTCAACCCCAGCATCAACCAAACACAAGACCTTCAAATTCTTCCTTCAGGCAAGCGCTACAGGCATACTGCCCCCCTTCCTCTCGCCCTGTGCCCCCCTCCTGTACGCTTCCGCGCTCAGCACACAACTGACAACACCAACCAATCACAGCCACCCACAGCCAACAACCAACCACCGATAAGATTTAGTGCCCGTCTCGCGAATAGACTGCCTTCCACCAATGAACAGCCACCACACACCCAGTAGCTCCGCCCACCTCCCTATTCTTGAACCTCAAATTTTGTATAAATATGATGCTTTGTCCCTATTCTAATCGTCCTATTCTAATCATTACCTCTCCTTCCCTGAAGATGCAAGATGTTTACTTGTGAAACGTTGGATCCACCATGAATTTTGCTAACCTTTTGTACCTCATCTCTGAACCCCAGAGGAAAATTGTTAGAACTATTGAAAGCTATAACAATAAAATCCTGAATGCTGAAACTGCCATTGCCTTTAACCTCGTCTGTTTAAAAGAGAATCTATTACCTGGCTATACTAACATATGAGGAGGTCCGTGCCAGAGGGGCCAACTCGCCACGAGTATAGTTTGAGTGGTGCGATGTATAAGGTGTTGATTTTCGGTGTGAGCATCCTGGGTTCGAGTCCAAGGACTGCCACATGTGTTTGTAAATTTCATTAATCGATTTTAGGAGTATGGTTGGTTGCTGGAAGGAACATAATAATTATTGATGTTTAAAGTTAACATACCATACACACAGTAGATAAGGCATAATAATACATTATTATATATCAATGGACAGCTTAGGAACAGACATTTTTTTTAGATGGTTTAACAAAAAAAAAAAAAAATAAATAAAATAAACCAAAAAAAACATGCATAGGTGTTTTTTTTGGAATGCGAAAAAATTATTCGATTTCCTTCAAATTTGTACCATTATGAACATTCACTATAACTAAAGGACAGTTATAATTTCAAGGAAAAATACCCAAAAATTAATATTTTATAAGACTTTTAATCCAAAATTTTAACAAAATGCATTATTTTTGTATTTTATTTTTATATTATTTTGTGTTGTGTTTGTAATAATAATTCATAATTTAATTTGACACGTTACCTTTATGTCCAAGTAGTTTATGTAGGTGGTGAGGGGGGAGGGGAAGGTTGTTGTTAGTATTCCAAGAAGTCGTCGCTGGGATCGTCGACGTCTTCTTCGTTGGCATCTCTAGGTCTTGCAGTCATGGACTTCTGTGCCTCGAAAAGCAGGGTGAAGTAGGTCTTGTGTGGCTGGGGGACGTATTTCGTCAACTCCTGGAGATGCTGTAGCTTCTTTTGGTTCATGGGAACTCCCCCTGGGTACTTGACAGGCAACGGAATTTGTGAGAGGTCAAACATGTTTGGGTCATAAATTTTGCTTCTACCCTTCTGCATAAACCACTCCCGCTGCACATGAAAGCCGTCCATGTAGCCAGCAGACACTTTAATGCCTTCCCTGTAATCATTGGAGACTATCAGGCGCTTGGCAGCCTTGAATCCCGAACCTGTCTGGCCCGCCTTGCTGATATGTTGTTGCAGAACCTCAAAGTTAAGGAAGTCGCTCTCCTCCATGCGGACCACAGTGACCTGCTCCTTCCTTCTGTGTGTCGACATTAGCTGGGTGTAGTGGTCAGTGGTGAATACCTCCTTGCCCTTCAGGTGCTTCTCAAACACACCAAAGTCGCGATCACAGGGCAGGAATGAGTGGCCAGCCTCCAGGAAGAAGTGGATGATAGAAGAAAAACGATGGTTATGGATGAGTGTTAGGTAGCATAGGCAAAGGTTATCTGAAAACACCACCAGTTTCAAGGAATCAGCAGGTACGTGATGTTGAATGAAGTGACATAAGCAACTTGCCACCTCAGAAGATCCCCTTCTTGCATCCGACTCGTTCCAGACTTTAAAGTAGGCCTTGTTGGACTTGTGTGACGCTTCTGCATAGTAACCACGTGTGGGCATGCGCGCGCGTCGGCTGCCCAGCCGTTTAGAAACCGGCTGGTGGCAGCCGGCCGGCAGGCTTTCCCTTAGTATATATCCTACGACAATGTAACTAATGTCTGGGATATTCTTATGTTGTTTCACAGCTTGAAGCTGCCCTTATTCTTAACCAACGCATCTTAGTATATTTTATTCTCGATAGTTGATAGTTTCATTATAATATATAAGATGTAAGTTTAGTGAGAGCGGGAAGAGACGGGCAGGAGAGAGAGACCGGCTTGGGATGTTGCTTCGCGCGGAGAGTCCAGCTTGGGACGAGCCTGAAGCGCTGCCACATGAATTTGATTGCAACGTTAGGCTTAGTTTCGACTCACGCACGGGGTAGAGGATTTTGACCAGGCAAGTGTGTTGAGTGTTGCCAAGCCTGGGATGTATTCTGCATGCCTATTGGGGGGTCCAGACAGATTCAAGACTCAGAGCTCACCTCATTGTCGTACCCTTCGGACCCCCTTGATATCTATCCCTCTCAACCCCACTTAGAAACGTTCTCTCTTACATTGTATACCTTCTTTCCACTACTTCACCAATCTATTTAATTATCCCATCCCCTTGATAGACCTTATATCTATTATTGTATTAACGACGAGCTCTCAGATAACTAGATAGGATTTTGGGCCTTATGCAGGGATGTAATTGTTAATGAGACCTAGGAAGCTTTTTTGTTGTCTCATATTTGGTGGTTTCATGCTTGCTAGTGTGTTCTTGTGTCAGGTTAGCAGGGGCTAGACCGGAGGGGAGGCTTTTTGCGATCCTTTAAGTAAAGTCTGCTGGTGCAAGTCCCGTGGACCCGCACGACTTTACTAGGATATCCGTGGGAGTATGGGGGCATTTTCTTGTCTGTGTCCCTGTGTGTCTAGCATTGTGTTGTGTGAGGGCCCTTGCCTAGGCCACTCAGCACTGCGCTAGCACGTCTTGCTTTTGTTTTAGGGTCGCCAGGAGAGAGTCAGATACTTGCGATCTGAGTCTCTCAAGAAAGCACCCTTTAAATTAGAGTAATTTGGCGTACAGACCTGGGAACGTCCCTAGGCTAGAGCAGGTGGCTCAGCCCCGGTATCCGAAGCCTATATCCTTCCGGCTAGACCTCTGCCACCTGGCAGATTAACAGCTAGGGGTTTATTATCTCTGTATGCTTGTTATTGTGCCACAGTTTACCGTTTTTGTGAGCATTGTGAGTCAGGGTGTGGCTTAGAGACTCTGTCCGAGCAGGCTTGCCTGACTAAGAGTGAGAAGCACACCTGTATGTGGTTATGTTGCGAGTTGCTGCCTTTATTTCATTATACCTATGCCATTATACACTGTATGTCCTATCACTAGTATTTATTCCTGCTTATGAGTTAAGAGTTCTCTAAATCCGTAACGTACTTTCTTTGCTAAGCATCAGATCCTACGGTAGCCGCATGCAGTTTAGAAACCCGATGTTTTGAGGACTGTTTGCTTTCACCTCCTTTCACGCAGGGGTGATTAGTTGTATTAATTAACGTAACGTTAAATGTGCTTTCTTCTAGTTTGTTATTAAATTGTTTCTGCAATTTAATTCCATTATCTATCTTTTCCTTGAAGCTTTAAGTCAACTTAATTGTGTGATCTTTTATATAGCCTGCTTGACTATCAGCAGTCTATAGTGCGTGCACCCTGTAACCGAGTCATAGGATACGTCGTTGTCCAGGCAGGACTCATGACGGTTTAGGGTGGTTTGTTGCCTGGGTTTATAGATAAGGGTTGGATCTAGCGTTTTCCGTTGTTGCTTGTTGCCGCATACCTAGTCCAATAGCCCAGTGTTTATATATCCCAGGACGTAACACTTGATATCGTGGATACCCAGATTATACGTCCACATTTTGCAGCGGTAATATTGGGCGCTAGTAGTAAGACGTGCATAGTGTTTGCTGGAGATCAACAGCAATTCCCAAGATTCCAAGTGTATTAAAAGTGTATTAAACCTAACTAAATCAAACTTTCTCCATAAGCAGGCAAATAAACTTCTAAATAATCCAAATGATAACAAAATATTTTGGTCTACTCTTAACTCATTCAAATCCAACTTCACTACTGCTTCATCCATTCCACCATTAAAATCTCCGACTGGCAATCTTGTAAGTGACCCACGAGGTAAAGCTAACCTTCTTGCGGATATTTTCTCCACCAACTCAACCTTAGATGAAATAAATCAAGATGTCCCTGTACTTAATTTTAATTCACCTGAAATTCCCTCACTTAAGATCCACACCAGACATGTCAAAACTATTTTGCAGAATCTCTCAGTAGATAAGGCTCCTGGTCCAGATGAAATTCCTCCAATAGTACTTAAGAATTGCTCCTTGGTGCTCGCTCCTGTATTGGCAACATTTTTCCATCTGTGTACTCATACCTCATGCTTCCCAGTACCCTGGAAAGAAGCAAACATCCATCCAGTTCCTAAAAAAGGTGCCTCTTCAGATCCATCAAACTACAGACCAATAGCTATAACTTCCACTCTTGGTAAAGTCTTTGAAATTATATTAAATAATCACATAATTAAGCATCTGGAGAATAATAAATTAATCAGTGATAGGCAATATGGTTTTAGACGATGTCGATCAACTGCAGACATTCTTTGCCTTCTTACGCATCAAATCAACCAAGCTACAGACCAACATGGTGAAACACATACAATAGCACTGGATATATCAAAGGCATTTGATAGAGTCTGGCATCAATCCTTATTGTCGAAGATGTCACACTACGGCCTTGCATCATTAGTTCCACTAATTTCTTCTTATCTTCATAACAGAAAAATACGTGTAATGGTAGATGGCCTTTATTCTCAATTTCACTCAATAAATGCTGGTGTTCCCCAGGGATCAGTTTTGGCCCCAACTCTGTTCCTCATTCATATCAATGATCTCATATCTACCACTCATAATCCAATACATTCCTACGCAGATGACTCAACACTCCACAGTTCCTTCACATTTACCAATTCTTTCACCCAACCCGATCTTATAAATTCAAAAATAAACACTGCAATTTCTCTGAACCAGGACCTTTCTAGAATTAATGAATGGGGACAAGAGAATCTAGTTTCCTTTAATGCACAGAAAACCAAGTACATTCAATTTTCTAACCGACAGAATCTCACTGACTCCCATATATTTTTTAATGATGTAAATATTCCCACTTCCCCTAGTATTGACATTCTCGGTGTAACATTAACTACTAACTAGAGCTGGACACATTATGTTAGAAGCATTGCTAAGAATGCCTCTAAAAAACTGGGACTCCAGTACAGAGTTCGAGAATTCTTCACTGACGAGCAGTTGGCCGTAATATATAAAAGTCATGTGCGCTCTCAGATGGATTACTGTTCACCTCTGTGGGGTGGAAGTGGAGTGGTTGCATTGAGGCAGTTGGACAAAATTCAAAATAAAGCTATTAGATTAATCAATAACCCTGCAATCACACAGGACCTTCCTACATTATTCATACGAAGAAACGTTGCATCCCTTGCATTATTCTACAGATATTTTCACAGCAATTGTTCCGAGGAACTTGCTTCAATTGTGCCGCCTCTCCACATCTTTCCCTGTAGAACTAGGGCAGCTGAGAGATGAATTTACACTTTCTCCTCCACAATGCAGAACTTCTGCTTATCAGAATTCATTTATCCCCAGAGCTACTACTCTTTGGAATTCACTTCCCTCGAATTGCTTTCCACAAACTTACAATCTACAAATGTTTAAATCCAGTTGTTACAAACATTTTATGAATGGAGGATGCCTTTAGGCACATGGACCTTTTTGTTTTATCTGTGTTTTTCCTTCCTCCGTTCATTGTCTCTTTTTAAAAAAAAAAAAAAAAAAAAAAAAAAAGTGTAGTGTCCTTGGTATAAATCTGCATGAAATCATGGCCAGCCTTGGCATGAAAATGATGATCGTTCCTCTTCATGGCAAGTTGAGCCCTCTCCTCCCGTTGTGTCTCTGGATCAAGTTCTGCCAATTTTGTTTTGAACTGATCACATGTGCTGCAGGTGTCACTCTTTGGTGGTGTTATCCCGAACTTATAGTTCTGCACCTCCTTAATGAACCGGGATTGCTTAATGGCATTGGGTTCCTCTTGGTGCTCTATCATGTATGTCTGAAAGGCATCATAGAGTCCAGCCCAGCTAGATTCAGGAGGTAGGTACAGCTTGTCCGGATTCTTGGTACAAGAATAATGGGATGTACAGGTGGGCAGAGACTTGCAGAAGCTTTTAATTAGTTGCAGGAGATCGTCATTAGTCTTGTTGTGGGGTACATGGCGGCCTCTTTGGTCGGGGGACAGAATACCAGTGGCAGTGGAAGAGCTCTTAGAGCACACATTTCGCACACGTTTGGATGTTATGTCATGAATATTTAGAAAGGCAGTACGGCAAACATTGATGTTCTTAGTATTCACAGACACTGAATATTGTTTGACGTTTTTAGTGCGACTCTCCCTTCCCTTCACTCGTGAACGTTTAGACAATGTCTCACTCAATCGCTTATTTATGTACTGGGACTGGGAATCCTGGCTTTCCAGTGCCCAATAACTGTTAAATAGTAAATGCACATTATCAATTCCCACTTTCTCGAAGCACTTATCCAAGCATTCACAAGGGGGCCCTACTTTCTTCGGTGTTACAGCTTTGGCGGTGCTTCTACTAACATAGGTCAGGTATAGATATTTTAAGGGGGTAGTATTTGGAACAGGGTATAGACATTTTAAGGGGGTAGTACTTGGAACAGGGTATAGACATTTTAAGGGGGTAGTATTTGGAACAGGGTATAGACATTTTAAGGGGGTAGTACTTGGAACAGGGTATAGACATTTTAAGGGGGTAGTATTTGGAACAGGGTATAGACATTTTAAGGGGGTAGTATTTGGAACAGGGTATAGAAAATTCCACTTGGAACGGGTATAGATAAGTTCCACTTGGAACGGGTATAGATAGTTCCACTTGGAACGGGTATAGATAGTTCCACTTGGAACGGGGATAGATAATTCCACTTGGAACGGGTATAGATAATTCCACTTGGAACGGGGATAGATAATTCCACTTGGAACGGGATAGATAATTCCACTTGGAACGGGGATAGATAATTCCACTTGGAACGGGGATAGATAATTCCACTTGGAACGGGGATAGATAATTCCACTTGGAACGGGGATAGATAATTCCACTTGGAACGGGGATAGATAATTCCACTTGGAACGGGTATAGATAATTCCACTTGGAACGGGTATAGATAATTCCACTTGGAACGGGTATAGATAATTCCACTTGGAACGGGGATAGATAATTCCACTTGGAACGGGGATAGATAATTCCACTTGGAACGGGGATAGATAATTCCACTTGGAACGGGGATAGATAATTCCACTTGGAACGGGGATAGATAATTCCACTTGGAACGGGGATAGATAATTCCACTTGGAACGGGGATAGATAATTCCACTTGGAACGGGGATAGATAATTCCACTTGGAACGGGGATAGATAATTCCACTTGGAACGGGGATAGATAATTCCACTTGGAACGGGGATAGATAATTCCACTTGGAACGGGGATAGATAATTCCACTTGGAACGGGGATAGATAATTCCACTTGGAACGGGGATAGATAATTCCACTTGGAACGGGGATAGATAATTCCACTTGGAACGGGGATAGATAATCCACGTGGAACGGGGATTAACAATGGCACGCCGCCCGACCACTCACAGGCGCTAGACGTGCTTCAGCTCAAACCGAGTTAGAGTCAACACACGAGTGATTACCTCCGCTATTTTGCCTTATTTCTCCGATATCTGTGCTACAATGTCATCTGACTCGGATATTGGTGAGGCTAGGCCTTCCCTGCAACCTAGTCGTAAACGAAGGCCAAAGACCTGGCAGAAGACGATCAAAAAGTGTAAAAGGGACAGTGGCCAGACCTATGTTAGTAGAAGCACCGCCAAAGCTGTAACACCGAAGAAAGTAGGGCCCCCTTGTGAATGCTTGGATAAGTGCTTCGAGAAAGTGGGAATTGATAATGTGCATTTACTATTTAACAGTTATTGGGCACTGGAAAGCCAGGATTCCCAGTCCCAGTACATAAATAAGCGATTGAGTGAGACATTGTCTAAACGTTCACGAGTGAAGGGAAGGGAGAGTCGCACTAAAAACGTCAAACAATATTCAGTGTCTGTGAATACTAAGAACATCAATGTTTGCCGTACTGCCTTTCTAAATATTCATGACATAACATCCAAACGTGTGCGAAATGTGTGCTCTAAGAGCTCTTCCACTGCCACTGGTATTCTGTCCCCCGACCAAAGAGGCCGCCATGTACCCCACAACAAGACTAATGACGATCTCCTGCAACTAATTAAAATCTTCTGCAAGTCTCTGCCCACCTGTACGTCCCATTATTCTCGTACCAAGAATCCGGACAAGCTGTACCTACCTCCTGGATCTACCTGGGCTGGACTCTATGATGCCTTTAAGACATACATGATAGAGCACCAAGAGGAACCCAATGCCATTAAGCAATCCCGGTTCGTTAAGGAGGTGCAGAACTATAAGATCGGGATAACACCACCAAAGAGTGACACCTGCAGCACATGTGATCAGTTCAAAACAAAATTGGCAGAACTTGATCAAGAGACACAACGGGAGGAGAGGGCTCAACTTGCCATGAAGAGGAACGATCATCATTTTCATGCCAAGGCTGGCCATGATTTCATGCAGATTTATACCAAGGACACTACACCTGGAATCTTTGGAATTGCTGTTGATCTCCAGCAAACACTATGCACCCCCCGTCTTACTACTAGCGCCCAATATTACTGCTGCAAAATGTGGACGTATAATCTGGGTATCCACGATATCAAGTCCAACAAGGCCTACTTTTATGTCTGTAACGAGTCGGAGGCAAGAAGGGGATCTTCTAAGGTGGCAAGTTGCTTATGTCACTTCATTCAACATCACGTACCTGCTGATTCCTTGAAACTGGTGGTGTTTTCAGATAATTGCCCTGGCCAGAACAAGAATATCAACCTTTGCCTATGCTACCTAAGACTCATCCATAACCATCGTTTTTCTTCTATCATCCACTTCTTCCTGGAGGCTGGCCACTCATTCCTGCCCTGTGATCGCGACTTTGGTGTGTTTGAGAAGCACCTGAAGGGCAAGGAGGTATTCACCACTGACCACTACACCCAGCTAATGTCGACACACAGAAGGAAGGAGCAGGTCACTGTGGTCCGCATGGAGGAGAGCGACTTCCTTAACTTTGAGGTTCTGCAACAACACATCAGCAAGGCGGGCCAGACAGGTTCGTGATTCAAGGCTGCCAAGCGCCTGATAGTCTCCAATGATTACAGGGAAGGCATTAAAGTGTCTGCTGGCTACATGGACGGCTTTCATGTGCAGCGGGAGTGGTTTATGCAGAAGGGTAGAAGCAAAATTTATGACCCAAACGTGTTTGACCTCTCACAAATTCCGTTGCCTGTCAAGTACCCAGGGGGAGTTCCCATGAACCAAAAGAAGCTACAGCATCTCCAGGAGTTGACGAAATACGTCCCCCAGCCACACAAGACCTACTTCACCCTGCTCTTCGAGGCACAGAAGTCCATGACTGCAAGACCTAGAGATGCCAACGAAGAAGACGTCGACGATCCCAGCGACGACTTCTTGGAATACTAACAACAACCTTCCCCTCCCCCCTCACCACCTACATAAACTACTTGGACATAAAGGTAACGTGTAAAATTACATTATGAATTATTATTACAAACACAACACAAAATAATATAAAAATAAAATACAAAAATCATGCATTTTGTTAAAATTTTGGATTAAAAGTCTTATAAAATATTTATTTTTGGGTATTTTTCCTTGAAATTATAACTGTCCTTTAGTTATAGTGAATGTTCATAATGGTACAAATTTGAAGGATATCGAATAATGTTTTCGCATTCCAAAAAAAACACCTGCTGTATGTATGTTTTTTTTTTTTTTTTTTTTAAACCATCTAAAAAAAAATTGTCTGTTCCTAAGCTGTCCATTGATATATAATAATATATTATTATGCCTTATCTACTGTGTGTATGGTATGTTAACTTTAAACATCAATAACTCAAAACTATACTCGTGGCGAGTTGGCCCCTCTGGCACGGACCTCCTCATATATATATATAAACCGGTGCTATTCCTCCCTCCCCAAACCCCTCTCTTCTACTTATGCCTAATATCCTAATTTATTCTAAAGATGTACGTTCTACCCTCTCAGGGCTTAATACTAAGAAGGTGAACGGTCCGGATGGTGTTCCTCCTATTGTTCTCAAAAGCTGTGCTTTCGTGCTGACTCACTGCCTAGCCAAACTCTTTAGTCTCTGTCTCTCCTCTAACGTCTTCACTTATTGTTGGAAGTTAACTCTCATTCAACCTGTCCCAAAGAAGGTTGACCACTCTCTACCCTCCACCTATTGTCCAATTGCTCTCATCTCTTGTATCTCTAAAGTTTTTGAAACTATTCTTACATACATATTTCTTAAGCATTTTTCTTCTCATAATCTACTCTCAGATCGCCAGTCTGGCTTCCTTAAGGATCGCTCTACTGGTGATCTTCTATCATATCTTACTAACTCTTGGTCATCCTTCTTTCGGGACTCTAGCGAGACCTTTTCTATTGCGCTAGACCCAAATCTCTAATTTCTAAACTAAAATCCTTCTGTTTCTATCCCTCCATCTGTGTCTTTGTCTATAATTTTCTTTCCTGCTATTCCATAGCTACGGTTGTGGCCAGCCATCGTTCACTTCCTCATCCTATCAACGCCGGTGTTTCTCAGGGTTCTGTTCTATCTCCCATTCTCTTTCTAATTTTCGTAAATTATCTTCTCAACTGCACCTCCAGTCCTATCCATTCATATGCAGACAACTCTACCTTACACTATACAATTAGTTGTCCGGAATGCCCTAGCAAGCAATCCCTCAAAAACAAACAAAATGAAGCCTTACAACACTTTTCTTCTGATATAGCTAATATTTCCATTTGGGGCAAAGAAAATCTTGTTGCCTTTAATGCTTTCAAAACCCAATATCTCCATCTATCTACCCATCATGAACTCCCAAAAGACTGTCCCTTATACTTCAACAATACAAAAATCAACCCGTCATCATCTCTCAGTATTATTAGTGTCTCTTTCTTTTCTGCTCTCTCTTGGAATGACCATATTACCAGTCTTGCTAAGGCACCCTCCCAGAAGTTGGGTGTGCTCAACCGCCTCAAGGGGTTCTTTACCCCTGCTTCTTGCTCTGTACAGGGGCACAGTGCATCATTGTATTGAGTATTTTTCCCACACAACACTTAGAGACAAAGTAGAAAGGAAAGCCTTTCGTATCATTAACAAATACGATGCGGGCATATTTTCGCTTTATTAGGGCTCATTAAGGCACTCCAGAATGATTGAGCAAGTGGCTGCATGAAATTAAGTGTATTCGGCCAAAAAGTAGAAAATAGCTTCAAAATGACACCAGAACGAGGTTTGTAGCGCATGGGGTTAACCCTCTATTAGCGGCGCGCAACATAAGTCGAGTTAAATAAATTTGGACTATTTGGCGGCACGCGACATAGGTCGTGTGGCAATTTCAGCACGTAATGTTGCTGAGAGAGAGAGACAAGTGGTGGCAGGAGAGTAGCGAGCGTATGACTGCTCCAGACCACCGCGGCGGGCCTACTGACACGAATCCCACCCTCCTCCACCCTCTCACACTCGCTACATACTGAAATGTATGGGGAAAGTACCGAATTACATGGTTTTTGCACTCGAGTTGCGCGGTTGTTGCACGAAAACTGGCGGTCATACAACGATAGTTGTGGTGTCATTGGAAAGCTCTGTTTATGCCCTTTCAGGGATAGATGCTGGTTTTATGCTCTGGGTCTTATTTAGGCATGAAAATGATCACGTAAACAGCTCTATTTTGGTTAAAAACACCCCGCTGGGCGGTACATATAAATAGACCGCCTAGCCCGCCAATAAGGTGTTAATCAGCAGCGCTACCATAAACATTCGCTAATTTGAGCGAATATCGCTAATGTCATGCTACATTTGCCTTTGGCAGCGCTGCAGAGTCTAGCGGGATATACCTCATAACTCCTCAGTGTCATGGCCGCTTGGCTGGAGAGCGGACGGGGGCCTACCGCGCTCCCGCTCACTCGGACACATCTACACAAGCTTTAAAAGCCTCTAAATTGCTATAAATTGCCATGAACTGTTTATTATGATTATATTCTTCTCGGTAATATGCCTATATATTGTTTACGTAATGGTAATCTATACTACTTGTGCTCATTCTACTGGTAATCTTCTATCATATCTTACTAATTCTTGGTCATCCTCCTTTCGGGACTTCAGCGAGACCTTTTCTATTGCGCTAGACATATCGAAGGCCTTCGATAGAGTCTGGCACGAATCTCTAATTTCTAAACTAAAATTCTTCTGTTTTTATCCCTCCATCTGTGGCTTTGTCTATAATTTCCTTTCCGGCCGTTCTATAGCTGCGGTTGTGGCCAGCCATCATTCACTTCCTCATCCTATCAACGTCGGTGTTCCTCAGGGTTCTGTCCTATCTCCCATTCTCTTGCTAATTTTCATAAATGATCTTCTCAACTGTACCTCCACTCTTATCCATTCATGTGCAGACGACTCTACCTTACACTATACAATTAGTTTTCCGGAACGCCCCAGCAAGCAATCCCTCAAAAACCAACGTGATGAAGCCTTACAACACTTATCTTCTGATATAGCTACTATTTTCATTTGGGGCAAGGAAAATCTTGTTGCCTTTAATGCTTCCAAAACCCAATATCTCCATCTATCTACCCATCATGAACTCCCAGAGGGCTGTCCCTTATACTTCAACAATACAAAAATCAACCCATCATCATCTCTCAGTATTATTGGTGTCTCTTTCTCTACTGCTCTCTCTTGGAATGACCATATTACCAGTCTTGCTAAGGCGGCCTCCCAGAAGTTGGGTGTGCTCAACCGCCTCAAGGGGTTCTTTACCCCTGTTTCTTGCTCTGTACAGGGGCACAGTGCGTCATTGTATTGAGTATTATTCCCGCACAACACTTAGAGATAAAGTAGAAAGGAAAGCCTTTCGTATCATTAATACTTACGCTGCGGGCATATTTTCGCTTTATTAGGGCTCATTAAGGCACTCCAGAATGATTGAGCAAGTGGCTGCAGTGGGAGAAGTGTGGCGGAATGGTCTTGCCACTGGACTGGTAATCCAATGGACCCGGGTTCAAATCCCAATATGTTAATGGGAAGATATTATTGGGATGGAATTTGTGCTGTACCTAGTATCAGTGCACTACCACAGCACACCGAAATGCCAAAAAAATACCCTCATTGTTCCCTGATTTAATAGCATTGTATGAATATTCCCATATTCAAAAATATGCTACAGGGGGGCAATGCCTAGTGAGTTAATTACTGAATAGGTGGCGTTCTGAGAGTGAGGGTCCAAGTACAAAGGAAATCAAGCAACAACAGCTCTGGTGGGGAGTGAGACTGTGAAGCGCAGAGGCGAGGCGGCTTCAGAGATGGGATTGCTTCGAGCCGTGAAGCTTCGCATGTCTCACTCCCTAGACTGAAGCAAGACCTCACGGACCTCACTGTGTTCAGCGGTAGAGTGATAAAGGCTATCAGCCTATGCCCGAGAGGAAGTAGTTGGAATATAGAAAAAAAAAAATCAAAAATAAGTGTATCCAGCCAAAAACTAGAATATAGCTTAAAAATTACACCAGAACGAGGTTTGTAGCGCATGGGGTTAATCAGCAGCGCTACCATAAACATTCGCTAATTTGAGCGAATATCGCTAATGTCGCGCTACATTTGCCTTTGACATCGCTCCAGAGTCTAGCTGGATATACCTCATAACTCCTCAGTGTCATGGCCGCCTGGCTGGAGAGCGGACGGGGGCCTGCCGCACTCCCGCTCACACATACTCATCTACACAGGCTTTAAAGGCCTGTAAATTGCTATAAATTGCCATGAACTGTTTATTATTATTATATTCTTTTCGGGAATATGCCTATATATTGTTTACGTAATGGTAGTCTATATTTGTGCTCATTCGAATTCATCACAGGCCTTTGTGCAATACAATAAATACTACTACTACTACTACTACTACTACTAGTAATAATAATAATAATAATAATAATACTAATAATACAAATTTTTTTTTTTACAAGAACAACAACAACAACAACAACAACAATACCAGCAGCAGCAGCAGCAGCAGCAAGAACAAAATAACAACAACCATGATAAAAATAAGAACAAAAACGCTATACAACATTAACAATAATAATAATAATTAAAGTTGCAAGCAACATTGTGCGGGGTTCGAGCGGGGTTGCACGCAGGGTATTGTGTTGGATACAAAGGCTGTGCCACATATATCAAAATATCATGTATCTTATCGGGCATGGAGAAAGTACAGAAGGAATATAGTGTAGCCATTTTGGCTATGGCCTCTTAGACCATTAAGGAGTGTGACCATTTTGGTTAAAGCTATTAATCCTGTACGAGTTGTTGTTGTTGTTGTTGTTCCCTAAGCTGCCTGGCCGAACAGCCCCGAGTCCCTGAGGAAGGTCATGGCCACGATCGGGCTTTCCCACAGAGCTCTCATTGAGTGTAGATTGTGTTGTTGGCATAAGTGGTTGTGTGAAATGCAGTCTTCTATGATGTGTTTAATGGTATGGGATGCTGTGATACATCCCGGGCAGGCGTCGATAACGGAGTCATCCAGTCTCTTCTGATAGCTCAGGAGAGCTGGATGGTGTCCGCATCTCAGCCTGGCCAGGTGGAGTCTGTCCTCGCGAGGAAGGGAGGATTCGGAAGGATGGATTTCGGGAGGTCGTGCTTGCAGCTGCGTGTTGTCTGTGAGTGAGTGGATGGATCGGCGAGAGATAGGAGTATGGATGTGCTTCTAGAAGTTGGTTCGGGGTGGGCAGGGAGGGAGAGAGGACAGTAATTGTATGTGATACCGTGTGCTGGGTGTTGTTTTGATATTTCTTGGTGTCTGTGGGTGTGTTGCCATGTAGTTTAGTGGGTGGTCTTGGTTCGTGGAGGCTGCTGCCAGGAATTGAGTGCCTCTCATGTCCAGATGGTCTTTGACTTTGAGGATTTTGGTTTCTTAATGTAGGTGATCGGTGGGTGCAGTAGCTGTGCAGCCGGTAATGATCTTCAGGGCTTTGTTTTGAATAGTCTGTAAGGTCTTATGATGTGTTTCAGCCAGGTTAGAAGCCCAGGCTGGGTTTGCGTATTCCATCACTGATCTTATGTATTGTTTATATACTGTGGTGGTAGTTTCTTTGTTGTGTCCAAATTTTGTGTGAGCAAGTGACCTGAGTGCATTAAGTCTGGGTGTCAGTTTCTTTTTAATGTTTGTGGTGTGCTGTTTGAATGTCATATGAGTATCATATGTTACTCCTAGGATTTTGGGTGTGTGTGTATGTGTTAGGGGTGTGTTGTTTATGGTGAGTTGAGGGATGTATTCGTGTTCTCCTGTCCAGCTTGTGAGCAGGGTTGCGGTGGATTTGGCTGGTGCTAGATTAAGTCTGTAGTGCACCAGCCATGTAGTGTGTTGAGATAGGGTTGAAGGAGATCTGTTGCTCTTTTTGGGTCATGGTGTGTGCATGTGAGTGTTATGTCATCTGCATAGGAGGCTAAGTTTATTTGGGGTGTATTGGGTGTAGTTATATCGTGCATGTACAGATTGAAGAGTGCGGGCGATAGGACGGATCGGTTGGAAAGTTTCTGATTTTAGATGACTGACCGGCAAAAGATACGTGTGCACATCTGCCTGCTAGGAAGTTGGCCAGCCACCTTTTTGTGTTGTTGTGCATGTTTGTGTTGTAGATTTTGTTTGTTAGGTTGTGGCGGGGGATGGCATCGAAGGCTTTACTAATGTCGAGTGTGGCTAATAGTGATCTGTGTGGTGGTCTAGCTGAGTTGATGCCGTCAAAAGCTCTTTGTGTAAGGTCTGCGAGAAGTGCAGTGGCCTAAAGCCATGTTGTGTTGGAGCTAGGGGTAGGTCGGGTGTAATTAGTTGTAATACTAGGCATTCCATGACTTTGGAGGGGGAGCAAAGGAGTGTGATGGGGTGGTGCGAGGAGGGTAGCGTGGGGTTTTTGTTGGGTTTGGGGAATGTGGTGATGAGACCATGCTTCCAAATGTCTGGTATTGTGTTGTGTGAATAACTGTAGTTTGATATGTTAGTGAGTGCTTGTATGCCTTTTGGCCCCAGGTGTCTGAGGTGTATGTTGCTTATGTTGTCTAGGCCACAAGCGGGTGAGTGCTTGAGATTGTTGATGATATGCTTTGTCTGGTGATTGGTGAAGGGTGTATAGTCAGGGTCTGTGGGGAATTGTCTCTTACGTCGGATGACACGTCGGTCGTCTTTGTGAGGTTTTAGGTGGCTGACATGTGAGAAGTGATTGATGAGAGTATTTGCTTGTTGTTTACATGAAGGAGTAGAGTCTGTTGTTGTGATTGCAGCATGTGATTGTGTTGTGTTGCTGTTGGAAAGTGTGATGCTGTTTAGTGTTTTGTAGAGTTTTTTGGGGTTTGTTTTGTGATCAAGTGTTTGTAGAAAGTTATTCCAATTTATTTTTTGTTGTTCATGTATTTTGTTGTTAGTTTGGGTGTTGAGTGCTTGGATTTGTTGTGTGATGTCTTGTGTGTGGGCTGCTGGGGAGTGTTTCAGTATGTCGCGTTGTCTGATGAGTTTTTTTTCTTGTCAGCATTTTGGATAGTTTTATTGAGTATGTGTACAACATTGTTGATGTTAGTGATGGGTGTACTGTTTAGAGTTGTGAAGTGCTGTTCTGTCTCATTTGTGAATGCTTCCCAGTTAGCTCTTTTATAATTGGTGTATGTGTGTTTGTGGCTAGCTGGGGTGAGTCTGGTTTTGGTGGTGATAATGATCGGGAGGTGGTCAGAGCCTAAGGTTCTGACCACCCTCCAGGATGTTGTGGGGGCGAGTTCTGGGGAGCAAAAGGTGATGTCTGGAGATGATGGGTTTTAGAGGGCTTGGTGAGGAATATGGGTATGTTGATGGATGTCGTTAAGGATGATGAGGTTATCAGTTTGGTTTTGTAGTACCAGCCCTCTGTCTGTGTCGGGGTTGTCGACAAACCAGGCCGACGTCTTGGCGTTGAAGTCACCACCCAGGATGATGTGTGGGGTGTTTGTGATGTGTTGTAAGTGTGGTCTGTATTAATTTGGTACTGTAGGGGATGTATGTGTTTATGATGGTTATGTTGGAGTTGTTGCCAGTGCGTACTTTAATTGATTGTATTTCTGTTGTGTTATCATTTGGGGGGAGGAGGGATTTGGTTTGTACACTGGTAACTATGTATGATATTTCTTTGTGTACCAGGGTGACGAGTCCACCGCCTCCGCCGACAGCCCGGTCTTGTCTGATGGTGGTGAAATCATGAAATGTGGGTGTTTTTTGTGTTGTGCGGAGTTTTGTTTCTTGTAAGATGGCAATGTGTTTGTTGTGTTGTTTGATGAAGTGTGAGAGTTTGTGTTTCTTTGTGTTGATGCCATCTATGTTCAATTGGAGAATGTTAATGTTATGTGCACGATGTATGTTGGGTGCTGCTGCACGAGGATGGGGTGGGGTGAGGGAGGGGCTGGGGGTTGGGATGGGTGAGGTGGGGGTGGGGATTGGGGAGCAGGAGATGGGGTTTGGAATGGATTAGGAAGGGGTGTGGTGTGTTGAGTTGAGGATGTGGATGGTATGGGAAGGTTAGGGAGGAGAGGTGGACGGGTTTTAGGGGGGGGGGAGTGGATGATATGGGAAGGTTAGGTGGATTGGGGAGGAGAGGGGGACGGGTTTTAGGCGAGGGATTTGACTGGGAGAGGGATTGGCATGAGGAACAGGTCCAGGTGTTCGTGTAGTGTTTCTTGGAGGCAAGTGTTGTGCAGGTGAAGTGTGTCCAGTTCCTGCATGAATTGCAGAGAACTGAACCCTTAGTGTGGCGACTCGAAGTGATGGGTTTTGAGCAAGTTGGACATATGTATGTGTAGGTGGGTCCTGGGTTGCTCTCAATGTCTCCGACTAGAAGAAGTCTTCGAGAAATGACAGCCGGAGAGTCATTTCTCGGTGTAGGAAAAACTGTGTGATGTGTGTGTGTGGTGTGAGAGGTGTGGAAATTCCCGGCGCGACCGAAGCCGCTCCAAGGACTCCTGTACGAGTAGGCATAATTGCCCGAAATTGCCTTCATTCCCTGCTCATTTTCATGCATAAGCAAAAGCCAGAGCGTAATAAAATTATGTATTCGTGAAAGTACGATAATAGCTTTCAAATTACTCCTGAATCATCCCTGTACGACGTCTGGTTTGCTTGTAAGGATCTTGCAAACGAAGGGCAAAATTGCTAAAAATTACCAAATCCGATAGGCGAAATCGCTAAAAATTACCAATTATTTTCTGTTTTCGCTATGTGTGACGCTGCACATAAGTGAGCTCTCTCTCACACAAACCTCAGTGTCGTGGCGGGGCCTGTAGGCTCCGGCTGACGTCCATCCGTGCTGCTTGCAAAAGCTGGCCTGGCTCACAGGCTACAAAATAGCCGGAAAATCGTCTCCGTCATATGAGGGGCCCCGCGGGAATTGGGTTAAGAAGTGTGTTTTTTTGTATTATTTGATAGGGTCACCATAAGGGTAATGGTGTGGCATTTTTTCTGTACAGAAGCTTGGCCTTCTTGGTTGGGGCTTCTTAGGAATGTGACCTTTTTCGTTAGCCATGGAGACACTGCAGAGGTACAAATTATTATAAGCAACCTCATGTTAAAAATATCTTATATATTTTTGTTTAGCTTTACTTGGCATTCCTCTTCTTCTATGTATCTAGCAATTTAACCCCCTCAAACTCCTTATGACGCGATGGTGTGGTAATTACCCCGGGCCAAAAAGCTCTAAAAGACGATCGAGTGATAACTCAAGCGAGCTAGAAATACGCAGGCGTTTCGTTCATGGTCACCCCTTCGGGGATCAAGGTGTCCGGCAATATATACCAGTAGGCTATAGATAAATTCATTTTTGGGCTATTTCTTCCATTTTATTTATCCTGTTAAAGTGCTTGATTGATTTTTGTGCTAATGTAGTTAGTATTTGGTGTAATTTTACATATTTCAGCTAAATCTGAAGAGCACATGCAATTTATTTGTGCATGTTCAGTAAGTATTGGTGGGGAAAGGGTTAACGTATTCATCTTTTGGGGTATTTTTTCTATGTTTTTATCCTGTTTCTGTGATTGATTGAGTTTTGTGCTAATGTAGTTGGTATTTGGTATAATTTTACATATTTTAGATAAATCAGAAGAGCACATGCAATATATTTGGGCATTTTCAGTCAGTATTGCTGGGGAAACAGTTAACATACAGTATTCATCATGGGAAGGGAAGAGGATGTGTAGCTCAGATCTTTGCCCTGAAATATGTTATGGAGAAATATCTTGAGAAGGGACAAAAGTTGTATGTTGCCTTCATGGACTTGGAGGCCTATGACAGAGTTGATAGAGAAGGTACCGGTATGTAGAAAGTACTTGGAATATACGGAGCAGATAGCAGGTTGCTGAAAGCAGTGAAAAGCATGTATGAGGGTGCAAAGGTGTCCGTATGTGTTGAGAATGAACAGAGCGAGTTCTTTGATCTGAATTTTGGGTTAAAGAAAGGGTGTGTGATGTCCCCGTGGTTGTTCAACATATACTGAACTGTATATGGATGGAGTCATAAAAGAAATGCAAGGATGAGTAGTGGATGTTGGTGTACCACTAATAAGGGAAGGCAACGAGTGGAATGACAGAGTTGATAGAGAAGGTATGTGGAAAGTACTGAGAATATATGGAGTAGATGGCAAGTTGCTGAAAGCAGTGAAGAGTATGTATGAGAGTGCAAAGGTATCAGTACGTGTGAGGAATGAACAGAGGGAGTTCTTTGATCTGAATGTTTGGTAAAGCAAGGGTGTGTGATGTCCCGATGGTTGTTCTATATATACAGTATATGGATGGAGTCATAAAAGAAATACAAGGAAGAGCAGTGGATGTTTGTGTACTGCTGTTTGCTGACGATATGAATGGGAGTTGTAGGTTCTGGTAAATATGTTTGGAACAGTGTGCAAAAAATGGAATCTGAAGGTAAATGCGGGGAAGAGCAAGGTTATGGTCTTCGAAAGGGGTGAAGCCACAGAGTGTGAGGTGAAGTTGAACAGTCAGGCTATGGAGATTGTCAGCTCATTTAAGTATCTTGGCAGTGTACAGAGTAAAGATGGGAGTATGGATGAAGAAGTGTGGGAGAGGGTGCAACAGGGGAAGAGGGTTGTAGGAATGCTGAAAGCAGTAACATGAAATAGGGTGGTCAGCATGGAGCTGAAGAAGTCATTGCATGACAGTGTGGTAATCCCAACACTGACTTACGGAAGCGAAGCATGGACGTTGTTGGAGAGATTCAAACCAAGAGTGAAAGGGATGGAAATGAGTTACTTGAGAAGTGTGTGCAGAGTTACATGGAGGGATAGACATACGAATGAGGAAGTACGAGAGAGGTGTGGTGTGAATGTACTGGAAAGTACGAAAAAGAACACCTTGAGATGGTTCGGCCATGTGGAACGTATGGGAAGCGAGAGAATGACTAAGAGCGTGTATGAGTGAGGTGGAAGGACAGAGGGAGAAATAAACCGAGAGAGGTGGAAGGATGGAATTAAGAAGTATATGCGTGAAAGCGGTGCTGGATGGGAGGAGGGGCATCGACTGACTGGGGACAGAGGTGCATAGGGGTATTTCGTTCGTGGCCAATCCTTCGGGGATCAAGGCGTCCGTCAATAGATAGATAGATAAATTCATCTTTAGGGCTATTTCTTACATATTCTTTTTCCTGTTAGTGTACTTTATTAAATTGTATAGTAATGTAGTTGGTAATTGGTGTAATATTACATATTTCAGATAAAGGATATAAACAGAATAACAAATGATGAACTGAAGAGACGTTTAGGTATAAAGAGTATTAGCGAGGAGATGCGTACAAGTTGTTGTTGTTGTTGTTGTTCCCTAAGCTACCTGGCCGAACAGCCTCGAGTCCCTGAGGGAGGCCATGGCCACGATCGGGCTTTCCCACAGAGCTCTCATTGAGTGTAGATTGTGTTGTTGGCGTAAGTGGTTGTGTGAAATGCAGTCTTCTATGATGTGTTTAATGGTATGGGGTGCTGCGTTACATCCCGGGCAGGCGTCGACAACGGAGTCATCCAGTCTCTTCTGATAGCTCAGGAGAGTTGGATGGTGTCCGCATCTCAGCCTGGCCAGGTGGACTCTGTCCTCGCGAGGAAGGGAGGATTCTGAAGGATGGATTTCGGGAGGTCGTGCATGCAGCTGCGTGTTGTCTGTGAGTGAGTGGATGGATCGGTGAGAGATATGAGTATGGATGTGCTTCTGGAAGTTGGTTCGGGAGAGAGGACAATAATTGTGTGTGATATCGTGTGCTGGGTGTTGTTTTGATATTTCTTGGTGTCTGTGGGTGTGTTGCCATGTAGTTTAGGGGGTGGTCTTGGTTTGTGGAGGCTGCTGCCAGGAATTGAGTGCCTCTCATGTCCAGATGGTCTTTGACTTTGAGGATTTTCGTTTCTTGATGTAGGTGATCTGTGGGTGCAGTAGCTGTGCAGCCTGTAATGATCTTCAGGGCTTTGTTTTGAATAGTCTGTAAGGTCTTATGATGTGTTTCTGCTAGGTTAGAAGCCCAGGCTGGGCTTGCGTATTCCATCACTGATCTTATGTATTGTTTATATATGCATACAAGTAAACTTGGATGGTATGGACATGTGGAGAGAATGGATGAACAAAATTGGGTGAAAAGATGCAGGTCTGCGATTGTGGAGGGAGCTGCACCAAGGGGTGGACCGAGTAAGACCTGGGATCGGACTGTACGTGCCAATCTCAAATATAAAAACTTGACAAGTAAAGCATCCCTTAACAGGGTTGCCTGGAACGCCGCCATTAGGAAAAGAGACTGAAACTGCACATCTGTGTGGAGCACTCAGTCTTAAAATTTTATGTATGTGTGTATGTATAAATCTGAAGAGCACATGCACTCTATTTAGGCATTTTCAGTCAGTATTGCTGGGTAAAGGGTTAACATATTAATCTTTTTGAGTATTTCTTCCATTTATTTATCCTGTTAGTGAGTTTTATTGATTTCAGTGCTACTGTAGTGGTATTTGGTATAATTTTACATATTTTAGATAAATCTGAAGAGGACATGCAATATATTTGGGCATTTTCAGTCAGTATTGCTGGGGAAACGGTTAGCATACTGTAGTCATCTTAGGAAGGGAAGAGGATGTGTAGCTCAGATTTTTGCCCGGAAATGTGTTGTGGAGAAATATCTGGAGAAGCGACAAAAGTTGTATGCTGCATTTATGGAGTTGGAGAAGGCCTATGACAGAATTGAGAGAAAGTATGTGGAAAGTACCGGTACTGAGAATATACGGAGTAGATGGCAAGTTGCTGAACTTGCTAGCACTTTTCAATGAAGAGCATGTATGAGGGTGCAAAGGTGTCAGTATGTGTGGATAATTAACAGAGCGAGTTCTTTAATCTGAATGTTGGGTAAAAGCAAGGGTGTGTGTGATGTCCCCATGGTTGTTCAATATATACCGGTACAGTATATGGATGGAGTCATGAAAGAAAATACAAGGAAGAGCAGCGGATGTTGGTGTACCGCTGATAAGGGAAGGAAACGAGTGGAAGTTGCCTCAACAGTACAGTACCGGTACTACTGTTGCTGACAACACAGTTCTGAGGAGCGATAGTGAATGGGAGTTGCAGGGTCAGGTAAATATGTTTGGAACAGTGTGTGAAAAACGGAATCTGGAGGTAAATGCTAGGAAGAGCAATATTATGGTCATTGAAAGGGGTGCAACCATAGAGTGTGAAGTGAGGTTGAACGGCTATGAAGAATGTCAGCTCATTTAAGTATTTGGGCAGTGTGTTGAGTAAAGATGTGAGTAGGCCTATGGATGAAGAAGTGTGGGAGAAAGTGTAACAGGGGAAGAGCGTTGAACTCTGAAAGCAGTAAGAAGAAATAGGGTGGTCAGCATGGAAATAAAGAAGTCCTTGCATGACAGTGTGGTAATCCCGACATTGACTTATGGGAGGGAAGCATGGACGTTTCTGACTGGGATTGATCATTGATAAATTATCGGTTATGCTAGTTGGAAAATTAGTGGGGTAGAATGTAGAGTTCGGGTGTACCGCCAGCCTTGTTTACTCTACGCGGAGCGGCGGCGGACGCTGGCCATCATGTTCCCGTCTATTTGACTGCTTTTGGATACAATAATAGGTTGAGGGGGGTCACCCCCCCATGACATATTGTCATCATCATATATATTGCCAGCAGGAGGCAAATAACCGAAAAAAACGCCTTCAAAATAGATGCGAACTAAAGGCTGGTTCACACATAGCCGAGTCGGTGCGCGAGTCCAACCCGAGTGATGAAATTTTGCTATTCAGCAATGACTCGTCGATACTCCTCAAAACTCGTATAGACTCATGCTACGCTTGTCTATACTCTTTGTTTACTCGACACACTCGTGAGTACTCACCACGGGGTCCAAATATTTCATGCATGCATGAAATTTTTGGGTTCCGTGGCGAGTACCCACGAGTGTGGCCTAAATATGTGTAGACTCGTGTAGATACGTGTTAACTCGTGTTTGACTCTGAATAACTCTTCGTTATTTGTGTTAACTTGTGTTGACTCGTGTAAACCCGTGTAACACTCTTTGGTGATTCGTCGCTTTTCGTCATCATTTCGACGTTGACGAAGCAACACGTGTCTACACGCAACAACACGTATGTAACACACATGCAACACGTATCAACAAGAGTAGAAAGCACGAATGTGAGTGCCAAAATTTGGTGCCCCCATGATGCCAGAGTTTACACGATTCAAACACGAGTGAAAACACGAGTAAACAAGAGTAAACACGATCCACTGAGAAAAAAACACGTGTAACACGAAAAAGCAAGTGTCATTTGAAATACCGTTATTTCAAAAATGTAGGACGAATCAACGAGTTTACACGAGTTTACACGGATGTAACATGAATCAACACGTGTGCAACAGAGATCCAACGAGAGTCAACGCGTTGTCTTTCGTGTTGATCCGTATAACAATCGTGTTGATCCGTGTAACAATCGCGTTGACTCGTGTTAGACTCGTCCATACTCTTTGGTTACGTGCCCTGGAATGTGGCCATTATTTTTCAAATTTTTGACACTCGTGTTGGGTTCGTGTTACACTCGTTTTGACTCTCAGTTACTCGTACAGACTCTTGCATGAACACGTGTTGACTCGTATTGACTAGAGTTAACTCGTGTTACACTCTCCTTGACTCGGGAGCAATTGCTACTCGCGGCCGACTCAGCCTCCAGCGACGGCGATAATCGACGAGTGTGACTCGTGTTGGGCTCGCGCACCGACTCGGCTATGTGTGAACCAGCCTTTAACCACGATGATCGACATATGTAAACATGACGGCGGCGGTGTCGGCGGCGGCAAAGCCCTCCCCTCAACATATTATTGTATCCAATGGCAGTCAAAATAGACGGGAACATGATCGCAAGCGTCCACCACCGCCGCCGCCGCCGTCATGTTTACATGGTCGATCGCCGCAGTTACTGTAAGTTCTTGTTTATTTTGAGTTTTTGACGACGATTTTTTTTTGGTTAGGCCTATTTGCCCCCTGCTGGCAAATTATATGATGATGACAATATGTCATGGGGAGTGTTTGCCCCCCTCAACATATTATCGTATCCAACGGCATTCAAAATGGACGGGAACATGATGGCAAGCTTCCGTCGCCGCTCTGCGCAGTGTAAACAATGGTGGCGGTAAGCCCGAACTCTACATTCTACCCGGCTAGGCCTATATTATAGGCTACAATAAATAAGTAGGCTAGGCTATTTTATCTATAGGCTATGCCTAGTCTAACATTGCAATTTAAGGTAGCATTCAAGTTGACTACAGCATGACTTACCCTTGACCAGGTATAGGCTATCCTAGTGTTTACTAGGCATATACCCCTTTGAAAGGACATTAGCCTAGCCTAACCTAACAACCTTACCTAACCTATTATAGTAGGCTATTATGGGTGGGGGCTGCCGCCCCCACACCCCGATTTTTGGTGTATTTGTCTATTTTGTCTGTGAAGTGGGATTTTTTTCAATTTGTCCATAACGAAAATCCTCCATGGGGACTAAAGCCTATGGAGGAAAATATGGCGAATCTATTGTTGCCTATTATCTCTAATAAATTGTTTCTCATAATGCTGCAGTAGTGTCGTTTAAAATACCAACCGTTCAATTGTGTGCCTTTAAAAATTACCTAAATTAGGCTACAGGCTACTGGAAGATTAGAAGAATCTTTAAGAAAGACTAGGTTAGGGTTATTGTCGTGCCAAAGCTAGATTATAGCCTAAATATAAAAGGAAGTGAATAAAATGAAATATGCCGAAAAAAATCGCCGTCAAAATAGACGCGAAGTTAACCGCGGCGATCGCCCTATGTAAACATGACGACCGTACACCCGGTAACTACATCCATCCCATTAAAAGTTACTGTGGGACACAAAATATGTTGAGGGGGTCTCTGCGGCTCTGCCCCCCCACGTCGGCCCGTCACGTATTATGATGTACGGTAAGTCATCATCATCTGTGCTAATTCATAGGATCCCCAATTAAGGACAAAGTCAATCAACAGACAAAATAAGCTCCCAAATTACAATAACATAGCGGCCCGCCGTTTATGGGCGACTTTTTACACGTCATTTTAAATGTTACTTTCCTGCCCTGGTCTAGGCCTAATAGATTTTTCCAAAGAATCAAACTTAAATTAAAAGGAAGTAGCCTAGCCTACAGTTTATAGGAAAGCTATGTTTTATGAAAAATTAGTGTTCAGATCGTTCCGGATCATTTACATGCTACTTCCTTATAAATTCCTTCCTTTTCCAACAGGTCACCATTGTCCCAGTTCTTTGACTATAGTATATGACAAATTGCGCAAATATGTGGAAATTAGTGTTCATGTTT
Organism: Paralithodes platypus; assembly: GCA_032716605.1. Classification (NCBI taxonomy): domain Eukaryota; kingdom Metazoa; phylum Arthropoda; class Malacostraca; order Decapoda; family Lithodidae; genus Paralithodes; species Paralithodes platypus. The sequence goes on along the minus strand of CM064542.1, from coordinate 23,908,466 downwards.
AACTGCTCACATCCCCCCTCCCCCTTCCCCTCCTACCTTTCCTGCTCTATTTATATCACGCGCTAGTTCTTTGTTCAACCCGTCCCCCTCTTTCCCCCTCTCCCCCCTTCCCTTCTCCCTTCATTCCCTCGGTTATTGAACATGTGAGTGGATCCCATTTATATAGTTAATCAGTCTGGAGTGATATCAGCTGGTGGTAGGTTACCCGCCTTACTCGGGTTTACACATGGACACACAATAGAGTGAGTATGGTAGTTGATATTTAATATTTGACCCTTTCAATCAGACTAAGTCCACTCGTTGGCTCTTCTACATACAATAGTAGTATAGTAATTTATAATAAAGAATCGTAGTTGTAATTGTTTGCTGTTGGTGTTTCCCTATAATTATGGGAGGTTATTCATGTGTCTGTTGGGCTGGATTAGCGGCAAATATGTGGAACATGTCTGATTGTGAGAGTCAAATTATGTGTGGTGTGTAGCAACATGTGATATTCTTACTTTTTGTTAACTGAAATAATTTAGTTGCTTCGTTCGTTAATGTATTGGATTAGAAATATATGAAGCTAATTGAAAGGTTCCATTAGTGGCAAGGTGCAAACTAATTTTAATTACTTACTGGAAGTCTCATACATTATTTAATTATATCTAACGAGTTTTACTTATAAGTTCATAAAGGTTTATTTCTATCAACTTATTAGACATTAAGAAATAGCCATACATATGTTTGGCGATTGGTGTGTTATTTGTGTTTTGTATCACTTATAGATTGAACAAGACTTTTTTATATACATTTGTATTTCTAAATTCTTGGAAAGAACATGCACTTAGTTTGTTTGTTGTTCTCAGGATGAAACTTGATCCAGAATAAAGAAGTTCTACATCCAGTAGTGTTGGGCTGTCCAATCCTGAAACATTTCATCTCTCAGCGTGCTATGGACGGCGAGGTAAGACAGGACCCAAGCAAACCAAGTGACCAACCTGAGGCCGGGGATACCACCCGCACTACAACCACCAACAGGACTACAGACAACGCAACCCAACACTTCAGCTCTACCATGGAAGCTAACGTTATATCCTTAGACTTGATAAAAACAAAGCGAGCAAATGCAAAGAGAAAATTTACACGGAAAATAAATGGACTAAATGAACGAATAAGATGCAACGATCCAATAGAGGCATTGAAACATAAATTCAGTGAAGTGTTACAGGCTTAAGGAGAAGTGGAATTGTATCATGATGAGTATATGATTAATGTTGGGTCAGTCTGTGAGCTTGATGAAACTTATATGGACGAAATAGATATGAAAATTGACAGTGTAAGAGCAGTTATAGCGAGTCTTTCAGCCAAAGGAAGTGGTGAAAATACCAATGCAGTTCGGGTAAAAGGACTCGATGCACCGTGCTTTGCTGGTAAGATCCGTGACTACCCAACTTTCAAAAAGGACTATGAACGATTAATGAAAAGAGGCTTTGGAAATTACCCCTATGCTTTGAAGAGCTGTCTTACAGGGGAAGCTCTAGAGTGTGTTCGAGGAGTGGAGGACAATTATGAGGAAATGTTTATCAGACTGGACAAAAAGTATGGAAAGCCTCGCAAACTAGCTGATGCAATCATAAGTGAACTAAAGAAACTAAAACTAATTCATGATGGGGATAATGAGAAATTTGTTGCAATGGTTGACGTAATTGAACACAGCTGGCTGGACCTTAAGAAAATGAACTTAGAAAGTGAAATGAATACTGCTACCATGGTGAGTCAGATTGAAAAGATTCTACCAAGTGTTCAGAAACGAGAATGGGTACTAAAAGTAGAAGACAATGAAAGTGATGCACAATTCCCAAGATTACTAGAATTCTTACTCAAAGAAAAGAGAGCCATGGCATACATGAATACTGATATTAGGAAACCACAAATGCAAAATTCAAAGGGAATATGTCAATCCTCGGTCGTTAAGGAAAATGAGGGAAACCACACAGAATCTGGATTGGTGAATGTTGTGCAAAAATTACAAGAAACTCAACAACAAATGCAAACAAACATGAACAAAATGACAGAAATGGTATCTAATCTAATCAGCAACCCATACGCACATCCCCAAGGACAGAAACCTTCATCATACAGACCAGTTATGGGAATGACTATTACGGGAAATAATAATTGCTGGTATCACGGAACAAATACCCATCCAATATCTGAGTGTGTTGGATTTCAGAGACTCGATGGCAACGCAAAAATCGATGCTATTCGTCAAAGTGGTGGATGCTTCTGTTGTTTGGAAGTTGGACATTTTGCAAGATATTGTACAGGGAAAAAACCTTGTGAAGCATTTAACAATCAGCAACAAATATGTGGTAGACTGCATCATCCACTCTTACATGAAGCTTATTCAAATGGTGACACTTTTTACAACACTGTAAATGTGGCCGATAAACATCAGAGAAGGGAAGGAGCTTTGCTTATGTTCAGCAAAATTCCATGCAAGCATCAACATGTAACAGTACTTTGGGATCCTGGAGCAAATATGTCCCTATTAATCACTCACCGTGCTGCAGCTAAACTAGGTCTGAGTGGTAAAAATGTTCGGCTGTTTGTTACAAAGGTCGGAAATCAAACTGAATGGTTTGACAGCAAGGAATACCTCGTGCCTCTTATGGATGCACAAGGGAAGGTCTGGGAAATTCGGGCATATGGTATGAGTGAAGTGACTTCAGATGCCCCAAAAGTAGATGCAAGTGAAGTGGTCGATTTGTTTAATGGAATCACAGAAAATTATGTGTCTAGACCACTTGAAAAAGTGGACATGCTCATAGGAACCGATTGTTGTGCCCTTCTGCCTGAAGTAGAAAAGACCGTAAACAATCTCCAGTTAATGAAAAACCAGTTTGGGTATTGTTTGCGTGGATCCCATCCTCTTATCAAGATTACGGACAAGAACATTAACCAAGCACAAGTCCGAATTCACCCCATAGCTGTATCAACAGAAGTGAACAACATAATTCTAGATATCTCTAAATCTCGTAACAAAATGCAGGATTTCTTTGATATTGAAAGCCTTGGTACCTCTTGCATTCCTAAATGTGGCAGATGCAAATGTGGCAATTGTGCTGCTGGAAATGGACACTACACACTCCAAGAAGAAAGAGAACTTTCACTGATCAAGCAGGGATTAAGTCATAACCCAGAAACTAAACAATGGACGGTAAAGTACCCCTGGATAAAGATACCCCTGGTTCAGACAAAATGGCATCATAAAAAAGAGAAATGTAAAATCAGGTGATGTAGTGTTAGTTCAATACAGCAATGCAATGAGAGGAGAATGGAGACTTGCTCAAGTTCATAGGAGTCATGAAGGGCGAGATGGTAAAATTAGAGATGTAATAATTAGGTATAAGAGTCAGGAACCAGGTAAAATGTACGATGGAAAATTTGATAAGTACCTGAATAGATCTGTTCATCGCTTAGTTGTTATCCTACCAATTGAGGAGCAAACTCAGTAGTGGTTTTCGTGGGGGGAGTGTTATATGAAAAATTAGTGTTCAGATCATTCCGGATCATTTACATGCTACTTCCTTATAAATTCCTTCCTTTTCCAACAGATCACCATTGTCCCAGTTCTTTGACTATAGTATATGACAAATTGCGCAAATATGTGGAAATTAGTGTTCATGTTTAATTTCTCACTTCCCCCCTCCCCCCTCCCCTCCTACCTTTCCTTCTCTATTTAGATTACGCGCTAGTTCTTTGTTCAACCCGTCCCCCTCTTTCCCCCTCCCTTCTCCCTTCTCCCTTCATTCCCTCGGTTATTGAACATGTGAGTGGATCGAATTTATATAGTTAGTCAGTCTGGAGTGATATCAGCTGGTGGTAGATTACCCGCCTTACTCGGGTTTACACATGGACACACAATAGAGTGAGTATGGTAGTTGATATTTAGTATTTGACCCTTTCAATCAGACTAAGTCCACTCGTTGGCTCTTCTACATACAATAGTAGTATAGTAATTTATAATAAAGAATCGTAGTTGTAATTGTTTGCTGTTGGTGTTTCCCTATAATTATGGGAGGTTATTCATGTGTCTGTTGGGCTGGATTAGCGGCAAATATGTGGGACATGTCTGATTGTGAGAGTCAAATTATGTGTGGTGTGTAGCAACATGTGATATTCTTACTTTTTGTTAACTGAAATAATTTAGTTGCTTCGTTCGTTAATGTATTGGATTAGAAATATATGATGCTAATTGGAAGGTTCCATTAGTGGCAAGGTGCAAACTAATTTTAATTACTTACTGGAAGTCTCATACATTATTTAATTATATCTAACGAGTTTTACTTATAAGTTCATAAAGGTTTATTTCTATCAACTTATTAGACATTAAGAAATAGCCATACATATGTTTGGCGATTGGTGTGTTATTTGTGTTTTGTATCACTTATAGATTGAACAAGACTTTATTATATACATTTGTATTTCTAAATTCTTGGAAAGAACATGCACTTAGTTTGTTTGTTGTTCTCAGGATGAAACTTGATCCAGAATAAAGAAGTTCTACATCCAGTTGTGTTTGGCTGTCCAATCCTGAAACAGGCTATTCCAACATGCATTCCAGAACTTAGGCTAACCTAGGCCTAGGCTATATGAAAATTTGTGGGTGGTCTGCCAAAAAAGAATCACTAGGCCTATTAGGCTATGGGTAGGCTAGTATGGGGTGCATTTTGTAAATCTTCTGAACTCTTAGGCCTAGGCTAGGCTAAATTAAAACTCACAAAATCTGAGTAAAACCAGCACTAGAATTTTGTCTTCTCTTGTCTTGGGGGTTAAGGGCAACCTCAGGCGAATACTCGCCCGCTCCGGCCCTACCGTAGTCGCGGAGATCCTATGTCACAATTAAATTAGTTTATAGTTAAGGTTAAAATTCACACCGTGTCACTTTCACTCTAGGTCATTCGTAGAACCGTAACACTGTAAAGGCAACAACCCAATAGCAGGTCATCAGGTGGCGAACCAGAGACCTACAAACCGCGGTACTAGGGCCAGAGCAATGTCTTGAAGCGAGGTGCCCTTATCAACCAACCCCAGACAATCCAGTAGGAGCTGTCAGAAGGAATCCATCTTTGAAGCCAGAAAGGGACGCCCATCCACATGCTCAGTGACGGGACGAGGCGAGGCTTAGGAGGCATATGTAGGACGACCAGATGTAGGATATGGAGGGGAAGAGGTACCGTACGACGATACATGGGATGCGAAGACTGCGGAGTGAAGAGCTCGTCAAAATCATACGGTTCCTCAGGACCTCAACAATAACCGGGGGACGGCCGGTGCGGGCAATGGTCGATCGCCGTAGTTAATATAAGTTTGCGTCTATTTTGACGGCGATTTTTGTTGTAGTTAGGCTAGGCCTAGGCTATTTGCCCCCTGCTGGCAATATATATGATGATGACAATATGTCATGGGGGGTGATTGACCCCCTCAAAATATTATTGTATCCAACGATCTCTAACCTCTGTATCTCAAAAAGGGCTAGAGCAAATTGGCTGTAAATTTCCACATCTAGGCTATTCCTTGACAGATTTGCCAGTTCACAATGAAACCTATTGCTAACTTCCTTGTTCTTCAGCAGCCGCGGCGGTGTCGGCGTTGGACGCTTGGGATAATGTTCCCGTCTATTTTGAATGCCATTGGATACAATAATATGTTGAAATCCCCCCTCACCCATGACATGTTATCATCATCATATATTATATTGCCAGTAGGGGGCAAAAAACCAAAAAAATTGCCGCAAAGCCCTTCCCTAAACATATTATTGTATCCAATGGCAGTCAAAATAGACGGAACATGATCGCAAGCGTCCACCGCCGCCACCGCCGTCATGTTTACATGGTCGATCGCCGCAGTTTGGTTAGGCCTATTTGCCCCCTGCTGGCAAATTATATGATGATGACAATATGTCATGGGGGTGTTTTCCCCACTCAACATATTATTGTATCCAACGGCATTCAAAATGGACGTGAACATGATGGCAAGATTTTGTCGCCGCTCTGCGTAGTGTAAACACTGGTGGCGGTACGCCCGAACTCTACATTCTGCCCGGCTAGGCCTATATTATAGGCTACAATAAATGAGTAGGCTAAGCTATTTTATCTATAGGCTAGGCCTAGTCTAATATTACAATTTAAGGTAGCATTCAAGGAGACTACAGCAGGACTTACCTTTGACCGGGTATAGGCTATCCTAGTGTTTACTAGGCGTATACCCCTTGGAAAGGATATTAGCCTAGCCTAACCTAACAACCTTACCTAACCTATCATACTAGGCTATTATGGGTGGGGCCCCCCACACCCCGATTTTTTGGTGTATTTGTCTATTTTGCCCCCTGCTGGCAATACGACGATGACATGACAAGTTTTTCATTCCTCTTTCTATGTGTTTCCCCTTCTGTTCTTATTCTGTCTCATTCGGTTGTCCTCCGGACGGCCTATATCATATGCCACCCTGGCCTGGCTAGGTTATTAGCTCCTGACCTGATTTGTGTCGGTCGCTGATGCAGTCGAGCTGACTCGATTTCCCTCGGTACGTGTATTTTTGTGCATTTCGGTGCGATATATTTTTTCCATAGACCTGATCTCTCATTCTTCGCTTTTGATCACTTCTTAATGGGGCTGTGCTGAAGTGTAGCAGTTCTTGCCTCATCTTTCGGCTCTACCCTATAAGAGTTCTGCTGTGGAACTCATGTGGTGCGGCTGAATTGGTGAAATGGCGAGAAATGTCTGCGTATCTTCACCGTCCTAGATTTGTTCACCTCCCCTTCCCTACCTATCATGTCTTGATTGGTTGTCCATCTTGATCTAATTCTTCAGGCCCGCCCTATTAGAGTATTTTTGGGGAACTCCGTGGTGTGGTTAAACTATTTTTAATATATATTTGTTTAAATATCTAAGATATGCAATAAATTATGTAAAATATATTGTTTTTACTTTGTACCTATACATATAATTGTCATTATTAAGGAAATTCCATTGACTATTTACATCGCTAGCCTAGCTTCCTTATTTCTATTAATTTCCTCCAGTTCACAACGAAACCTATTGCTAACTTCCTTGTTCTTCAGGAGCCGCGGCAGTGTCGGCGTTGGACGCTTGGGATAATGTTCCCGTCTATTTTGAATGCCATTGGATACAATAATATGTTGAAAGCCCCCCCCATGACATATTATCATCATATATTATATTGCCAGTAGGGGGCACACAACCAAAAAATGTTCCGCAAAGCCCTTCCCTCAACATATTATTGTATCCAATGGAAGTCAAAATAGACGGAACATGATCGCAAGCGTCCACCGCCGCCGCCTCCGTCATGTTTATATGGTTGATCGCCGCAGTTTGGTTAGGCCTATTTGCCCCCTGCTAGCAAATTATATGATGATGACAATATGTCATGGGGGTGTTTGCCCCCCTCAACATATTATTGTATCTAACGGCATTCAAAATGGACGGGAACATGATGGCAAGCTTTCGTCGCCGCTCTGCGTAGTGTAAACATTGGTGGCGGTACACCCTAACTCTACATTCTGCCCGGCTAGGCCTATATTATAGGCTACAATAAATGAGTAGGCTAAGCTATTTTATCTATAGGCTAGGCCTAGTCTAATATTACAATTTAAGGTAGCATTCAAGGAGACTACAGCAGGACTTACCTTTGACCGGGTATAGGCTATCCTAGTGTTTACTAGGCCTATACCCCTTTGAAAGGACATTAGCCTAGCCTAACCTAACAACCTTACCTAACCTATCATAGTAGGTTACACAAGGCTATCCTAGTGTTTACTAGGCCTATACCCCTTTGAAAGGACATTAGCCAAGCCTAACCTAACAACCTTACCTAACCTATCATATTGTATCATAGTAGCGGGTACCCAACCCCGAAAGGGGTTGAAATAGGGGAGCTATCCCCCCGCCAAAGGCGGCTTTCTAGGGCCTTTCCTAGCTGATGCTGAGAGGATTGGGTTCTAGTCATGTGGTGGTGGGCTGGTCTATCAGAGTGAGAACTGAGCGATCTCTGCCATTACCCATAGCTTACTCTGACTGTTCCTTTTACTTATATATTTTCTAAATCTCAAGTCTCTTCCGTGGATTGACCTCCCAATCTACCAAGATTGAAAGCCAAAGCGTCACATTTATCCTTTGCCCCTCAACTTTCTCTTCATAATTGCTGAGGGGCACAGGGCCCTGGGTGGGGCTTTGATTTCCCGGGCGTTTCCGCACCCTCCTCAGCTCCCCGCCATGGAGTGGCTTTGGTCACCCAGGCTTTATTGTGGTCGGCAGGGAGGGTTCTTTGGGGGCGCTTGGTTATGGCCTTGCTCGGGGACTTGGGGCTGTTCGGCCAGGCAGCTTGGGGAACAACAACAACCTATCATAGTACGCTATTATGGGTGGGGGCTGCCGCCCCCACACCCAATTTTTGGTGTATTTGTCTATTTTGCCCCCTGCTGGCAATATGACGATGACATGACATGGGGGGTGGCAAAGCCACCCCTCAACATATTATTGTATCCATTGGCATTCAAAATAGACAGGAACATGATTGCAGACGTCCGCCGCCTCCGTCATGTTTACATTTGTCGATCGGCGTTGTTAAGTTCGCGTCTATTTTGACGGAGATTTATTTTGGTTATTTGCCCCCTGCTGGAAATATATATTATGATGACAATATGTCATGGGGGGGTGAAGGGGGGCAAAGCCCAACCTCAACATATTATTGTATCCAAAGGCAGTCTAAATAGACAGGAAAAGGATGGCAAGCGTCCGACGCCACTACGCGTACGCATAGTGTAAACAAGGCTGGCGATACACCCGGTAACTACATCCTACCCGGCTAATGTCCTTTCAAAAGGGTAGCCTATAAATTAGTAAACACTAGGATAGCCTATACAACGCAACTCTTGCCGATAGGCCTAGCCTAAAGGCTAACCTATTCATAAAGGTGTCTATTTTGACCGCAATTTTTTCGGTTATTTGCCCCCTGCTGGCAATATATATGATGGTGAAAATATGTCATGGGGGGGGGGGTAAGAGGGGGCAAAGCCCCCCTCAACATATTATTGTATCCAATGGCATTCAAAATAGACAGGAACTTTATTGCAAACGTCCGACACCTCCCCCGCCACCGCCATGTTTACATGTATCGATCACCGTGGTTAAGTTCGCGTGTATTTTGACGGCGATTTTTTTCGGTTATTTGCCCCCTGCCGGCAATATATAAGATGGTAACAATATGTCATGAGGGGGGGGCCTCAACAATGACCTCTAACCTCTGTATCTCAAATAGGGCTAGAGCAAATTGGCTGCAAATTTCCACATCTAGGCTATTCCTTGACTGACTCTTCCCAAATGGTAGACATACTAGCTTGATCACTCTAGGCCTAGTTGTTTTTTAGTTACAGAGGTTATAGCCTAGGTCATGATTTCTTGCCTACTTACAGCGAATAGACTAGGCCTATTGTAGATTGGTAAAATATTTGCTTAATAGGCCTAGGCTATGTTGGCTGTGCAATTGTCTCGATTTGACTATTTTTACCTAATTAGGCCTAAAGCAGCCTGAGTCTATTCCCAACCCCCAAACAGTATCCCATGTTAAGCCCTAGGCTAGGCCTAGGCCTAATCCCACTCTCAATCAAAATTCTAACTGATAAATTCGTACCTACCGGTAGTGCTGCCTAGGCTATGCCTATATTTTTCGTGAATAGATATAGAAAATGGTTTAAAGGAAAGAGCATCCTATATTATGTTCAAATAATATGTAATAGCACTGTGTATGGTTGTATTAAATTTAAATAGTGATAGATGTGTATATTAATGGGATAAATACTCCGAAGTTTGCATTGGTTCAGAAAATTATAATGCAACACTGTTGCCAGATACTAATCAATGCCATTATCATTATATCATAATTGCTTTTACTCATTTGCATAATTTCAAATACCTAGGACATTAATATAATATTTTCCTATCTTTTTTGTAGTGATATTTGTCTGATTTAGTGGTATATTGGTGTCTGTCTAGGGTTATAATGCATTATGAAAGTTACCTCTGCATTTCTGACTTGGTAACAGTTCGGTATGGGCCGGCTTAAGTACCCCTGCTTTCTTTGAGTACTACACGGCAAGAGAAGCTTTCGGTTCTGTCATTACTGTTCAAGGTAAACAGCAACTGCTAAATTCGACATCATGTTCAAATAATATGTAATAGCATTGTCTATGGTTGTATTAGACAACATTCGTGATAGGTTTCTATTTTATGTGGATAAATAGTATTAAGCTGAATAAACTAAATACCGAAAGTTCACTAGAGTGGTTGTTGAGACATTTGCTAGATATGATGGAGGAGGGAGGTAGGAAGGAAGGGTTAGGCAGTGTTGCCAGTTGTATCGCTACATATTACCGCTAGATGTAGAGCTATTTACTTCAATTTAGAAGCCATTTTTTCATATCTAGAGATTTACTAGGGATAATTTAAACATTTCAGACATTCTAGTCATATTACATTGTAAAATTTGCAAAACAAAGAAACCAAAACTCTTTAGAAATTGCAGCATTATTCTAACATTGTTTGACTATGTAGCAACATGCTAGCGACTTTTGAGAAAGGATCTAGCGGTATTTTGTAGAGACATACTGGGAGGGTGGGAGGGAGGTGGTGGTTGCAGTGATGCCAGTTGTAAAGCTACATATTACCGCTAAATGTAGAGCTATTTACTTCAATCTAGCAGCCATTTCTTTTATATCTAGAGACATTTACTAGGGATAATTTGAAAATTTCAGACATTCTAGTCATACTTCATTGTAAAATTTGCAAAACAAACAAACCAAAACTCTTTAGAAATTGCAGCATTATCCTAACATTGTTTGGCTATGTAGCAACATGCTAGCGACTTTTGAGAAAGGATCTAGCGGTATTTCGTGGTAACACTTTAGGAGGGTTAAAATACGAGTCACACGGGCAATTGCCAACACTTTAACCCTTAATTAGCGGCTCACCACATAAGTCGAGTTAAATAAAGCTGGACTATGTGGCGGCGCTCGACATAGGTCGAGTGGCAATTTCAGCACGTAATGTTGCTGAGAGAGAGAGACAAGTGGTGGCAGGAGACTAGCGAGCGTATGACTGCTCCAGACCACCGCGGCGAACCTACTGACACGAATCTCAGCTCCCTCCTCCCTCTCTCACTCGCCACATACTGAATTATATGGGGAAAGTACCGAATTACATGCTTTTTGCACTCGCGTTGCACGGTTATTGCAAGAAAACTAGCCATCATAAAAGGATCGTTATGGTGTCATTCGAAAGCTCTGTTTATGCCCTTTCAGGGATAGGTACTTGTTTTACGTTCTGGGTCTTATTTAGGCATGAAAATGATCACGTAAACAGCCCTATTTTGGCTAAAAACACCCCGCTGGGCGGTACATATAAATAAACCGCATAGGCCGCTCGTAAGGTGTTAAAAGTTCATATAATTGTTATTAAACTAAGCATTTGGCAAAGGGAGGAATTGTTAAAAACCTTAGCCAATACTCTGTCATTCACCAAAAATAAATTTGAATTTATCATTATTATTTGGTAGGGTAGGTATGTATAAGTAGGTTGGCTAAATAATTGCTGGAATTCGTAGGGACTCGAACTGTTTTGAGAGAGTTAAATAAAACAAAAATTATAGATCTGAATAATAAAGAGATTATGTTATTAAGCAAAACTGGGGGATGCGTAGAAGCCTATAGACTGTAGATGGTAAACTTTGTGTGGGTAGCGAATGCGGTTTTAAAGTAATTTAAGAATAGACAGTTTTCAATGCTGCGGCCAAACTATTCCACCCATTTATATTTTTTTGGTATCAAAACGTTCGGAATTGCGAGCCTCACCCAACTACGCAAGCATGGCTTTCATCATCGGCGTAGTTTTCAAGATGTGGAATTTTAAGTGGAATTAGAGTTTTTTTCAAGATTGCCGGAAAAAAACCCACGTGCAAAAGTAAAACCTTCTCTATAAAATTTGCGGAGCATTAGTAGGGGAGTGCGTATGCCAAAGCCAGTCGTTTCCTGTGAGTGGGAGAGACGGTATTTAGGCGTCAAGTTTTTCGGGAAATCGGCTGCCACGGACCTGTTTGGCCGCCATGCCGGATGTTTAGCATATCAAAAGTTGCCCAATACAAAAACGCACCTCTTGTGAAAGTTTGATCCCGATCCAAAAAGTGGTTCTAGAGTTATTGCGTCGAAACCGACGCGTAAGAAGAATTTGGATGAAAACCCAGGTTTAATTATTACAATAGGGGTTCCCCGTAGGGGACGAACCCCTAATAATAATAAATAAATACAATGATAATAATATAATATGGAAAAACACCCAAATATTAAAAACTATCGCATGATTCACATTTAAACCCCAGAAGAAAAAACATCCACAAGCACGGATATTACACTGGATCAGAGCGATAAAAGGAAACAGTAATGCCTCAGAGAATTAGCTTCAGCCAACGAGAGAGAGAGAGAGAGAGAGAGAGTTAAGGGGGAGAGCGGGTAAAACTCCTCTTTTAACGGGAAGCAAAAAGGAGACACACGGAACAAGATAAACCGGGGAAGAGAGAAGAAGACTAACTAATGCGGAGATAAAGATAAATAACTTGCAGTCCATTCCAAGACAAGGCTCTAGATTAAAGGGAAAGCACAAATGCATTTTTAATACACATATCTCATTGGCAAGTTACCACAATACGATCTACTTTATCTGAATGAGTAATAGAAAGCCACATTCAAGGTACATTGGAGTCCAAATGCTTTGACGCACGGATATATATATATATATGATGGTGAGCATAAACGTTTGAATTCGAGTAGTTTGTATCCCCAACAGTTTATGAAACTAATTGGGCAGTATACCGTAATTGTTCAAAACTTCCTGCCCGCGACTGTACAGCCGCCTGGAGTTATAAGTGGCATATCATATTATTGAGCAATTTATGAACGTTGACAAAATATTGTATGCCTTTGGAACATACAGACCCAATAATTATTGTCCCTCAATCATTGATTCTTGTATCAGTTATGGTTCAGTTGCATACCAGCTACTTGTGTAGGCAATGGTACAGTACCTCCCGCGCAATTTTACCTGGTATCAATCAGTTATGAAATGATGCAATTGTAAGGAATATTTATTGAGAGCTATACAATATAATTAAACCAATTTAAAGTATAGTAACCTGTAAATACATCTGATAAGCTAGGGGAGGTGTGGTGGAGTTGTCATGCCACTGGGGGCTGGTATTCCAATGGTCCCGGGTTCGAATCCCAATGTATCACTGGGAAGATATTATTGGGATAGAATTTGTGCTGTACCTAGTATCAGTGCATTACCACAAAGCCCACCGAAACGTCAAAAATAACCTCATTAGTTCCCTGATTAAATAGCACTGACGTGTGAATATCCCGCCCATTCCGGAATCACGGCGTCAGGCAATAGACAGATAGATAGATGAATATTCCCATATTCAAAATATGCTACAGGGGGACAATGTCTAGTGAGTTCATTGCTCAATAGGTGGCGTTCTGAGAGTGAGGATTTGAGGCTAGGAGGTGATACAGTGAAGCTCTGGGGCGAGGCAGCTCCAGAGATAGGGCTGCTTTGAGCCGTGGGTGGGCAACCGGGCCCTGTGCATCTTGTGAAAGCAAGATAGCGTGGGCTGGTTGTATCTCAAAGTGCTTCACTTGTCTCACTCCCTAGACTGGAACGAGACCTCACAGGCTTCACCGTTGACTGTATGGTTGAATGTGCAGGCTCTCAGTCTATGCCCGAGAGGAAGTAGTTGGAATACAGAAAACAAAACAATATGAGCACCTATGAGTTACTTAGTCAGAGGCGTTAATTTTAGTTCCATTCATGGCACGGGCTATACTGTAGCTATATTTTGTCAGTTGATGATAAACTATAGGACTTTTCAGTTCAAATAGGTAATATCTTTCTCATGTATCTCTCACAGGATCTTTCCAATCTGCTAAATATAAATTAATTATGGCCAGAATATAATTATTAATGTGTAAAGATATACAGAAAGGATTATTATTTTTAATGTCTACTTGTTGACTCCCATACTATGTCTACTGATATGCATTCCTATTCCATACAACCAGGTATCATCACAAATCATAGCGAAGGAAGTATCATTCAAATATTGTCAGCCTACTTCGCTTACTGTAAGTATAAATAAGATACCGTCCCTTATTATCGTTGGTAGGGTCTGGTGTAATCTTTATTGTGTGAGTGGTAGGTCCTTATGTCGACTGGGTAGGTCAGGCAGAAACAGATAACATAGACTATAATATTTAATATTATGTATACATTAATTAGTAAAGACAAAGTAATATACGTAATGTAAGACAATAAACTATAGGCATCCGTGGAATGAAATTCAATATTTAAAAGTGTTGCATCAATTAGTTAAAGATAAAACATAAGAATACAACAATGCATGCAATAAATTAATTCACAATTGTGATATATAGCATATGTACAGTACAAGCACAAACCCAAGAGCGCAACGTGTAATGTAATTTCTCAAGGGGGTTGTGGTTGTGGGACATGTAACTATGAATGTTTGTAAGGCGGATGTGGTGGAAGTCAAAGTAATAAATTATCATTAACTTAGTTTCTTACAACAAGAACAGAGTCGTTCATGTGTAACTGAAGCTAAGTTACATGATTAGCAAAGAATTCTCGATAGAGTGTGGCTTGCTTATAATTTTCTTCTCAGGGCCTAGGAATGGTTTTTAGAAAGCAAGACTAAATATTATTGCTATTGCGTCAGTCCAGTGTTGATCGGTCTAAGCATCATGTGTAGGGCAATCGTCTCATCTTGGATTGCAGGTATATCTGTGGCTCCTTCTCTGGGCTGCTTCTGGTGACTGGCAGTAATGACGCGGCAAAGTTACTCAAGTCTGGGCCAATATAATCAGGCATAACCCGAAAGAGCTACTCAAAATCGGGGGTTGATTGATTCCAACCGGAAGTTGACAGAGTTTCTCATGTCATTGTTGAGATCATCAAGCATAACCTGAGAGAGCATCTCAATCTTGAGGGTTTGGTAACTCTAACCAGGAGTGACAGAGTTGTTCACTTCTGTGGCCCATATGCTCAGGCCAACCGGTATGACTTGCTTGGGGATAGGTAACTGCCACCAACAGGTGTAATGGAGTTGCTTACATCAAATGCCTAGATACTCAGGCGTAACCTGAATGAGCTGCTAAAATCGAGGGTTACGATGACTTGTAACCAGAGTGACAGATTTGCTCACATCAGTGGCCGACCCGACCCGTGTGAGCTAATCAATACGGGGGTTAAGTGCCTGCTACCAACAGGGGTGATGGAACTGCTTACATCAATTGCCACAGATGTAACGCGAATGAGTTGCTCAAATCGGGGGTTGGGGTGACTGGTAACTAGAGTGAGAGGTCCTTACGTCTTTATGCCAAGATACTCAAGCCTGAACCACACGTTTTTATCAGTGAGGGAGATGTGAACGCCTGTCAGAATAGCTCCCGAAGAGGTCATTGACATTTGAGCTCTTCCTGTTGGTTGTCCTGCTCCAGACCAGATGATCTTGTTCTCACTCTACAAGTAGATGGTTTTAGGTCTGTGTCGTCCTGGAATGCACAGAAGTGGCGAGATGAAAGGGAGCGGGACAGGTGGACCAGCTCGGAGATTCCCGTGTGACCTTGGGGGCATGACTTGGCTCATTGCTCTGGTCTCCTTCAGGGGTCGGAGCGGAGTCAGGGTCAAAGAGGATGGGGCTGGCTGCACTGTCTCTATAGAGTCTGTGTTTTCTGTGGCAGACTCCTTGATACACGCTCTCTGGGTATCTGATTTTTGGTTTTCGGCATAACAATAATATATATATATATATATATATGTTTGTTTTATTCAAGGATGTGCAGCTGTCAACAAAGATAACTTTTTTGAAGCAAAATAAATTATGTTTTTTGTTTATGTTAATATTTGCTTATTTATAAAAAGCTCGTGCACAGGATTAAACTATATAGCCTATATATGATAATTACTTTTTGTTAATATTATTATTATAGTAGTATTTGTGTATTTGTTTCGGCTCGAAAGATAAATTAACTGTTAAAATTGAGTCAATGAGGCTCATGGAGCTAATGAGACTGATGTGTGATAAGTGTTTGCTATATAGATTGGAAATGATTTAATGAAATGAAATAAATATAAATACAATTATATGATACACTATGTTTTGACTATATAAATTAATAAATAGCATCAATATAGATACAGACTGACAGACATACAGTATATAGAGATACAACCAGATAAACAAGCAAATATACATACATGACACAACAGACATATAAATACATACATGACACAACATACATATAAATAGATATCTTAAGGGGAGACAGACCTTTTTTTTTGTATGTCTATTAGGCCTAATTCATGTATTCCTGTATTTCTTAGTTTTTTCTCTAGACCTCCATCAAGCTTAGACAATCACCCCCTAGACCCCCCTTCAGACCCCCCTTAGACAATCACCCCCTAGACCCCCCTTCAAGATATATGTGTACATTTTTCGGTAGAAGAATGTCCCGGCCGAAGGCCGCTTCCTCTTAAAATTTCAGGCTCGCTTTCGCTCGCCAAGAATTAATCGACACCCAAATGGCACGAAAGGTCTTAAAATTGACAAATAAATGGGGCGAAAGGTGTTAAAATCGCTAAACTAATGGGCCAAACGTCTTATAATCTCAAAACAATTGAGACTTAACACGAAGGAGAAAGAGGACCAGAAAACGACCCATCTTCCCTTAACCCCGACAGTCCATCAGCTTCACTTTAATATGCATATACGAAAAACTTTGAACGTCGGTGAATTTGCCTGAGAATTATATTACCCACCTTTTCGGATTGCGAGTTTTATTTATATTGCAAACACGTTCAGGCAGTTTGCACAGTGGTGGGCAGCGGCCGAAGCTCACCCTTGTCAAGCTGTTGTATCGAACCCTAGACGCTTCTGGCTTTAAGGGGAAGTATTCGTATATGTTTTTCTGAACCCCCTTCTTCTTGTTTAGCTCCATCAGCAAGGGACTGGAGTTCTTGCAGAGAGGCTCCAGTCCTGACGTTACTGTTGACTTAGTGTGCTGGCTTAATAATCCAATAGGGTTGATAGCCTCCGAAGTCCTATGTTAACTAACTAACTAGCTCCATCAGTTTTCAAATGTTAACACTTTCGTCCATTTCTTTGGCAATATTAAGACCTTTCGTGCCATTAATGTGAAGATTGTTTTCCTGGTGAGCGATAGCGAGCCTGTATTTTAGGAGGAACCGGCCTTCGGCCAGTACATTTTTCTACCGAAAAATATGATAATTTAATTATCTCGAAGGGGGATCATTGGGATGGTGTTTCTTTAAGCTTGATAGAGGTTTATGGAGCAAAGTAAAGCAAATATATATACCGGTAATAATACAACAAAATATATACAAATATAATAACGTCCCCTTAATTAAAAGTCCAAAGATTGAAATATACGAATACTCTATTATCCGAACGCACTAATTTGAATCTGCATCGAACCCAAATGTAATAATTCAGTGCCATAATATACCCTCGACGTTTCAGAACTTGGTTATAATGGTTCAAGGATTCAAATTGGATAGTCAGTGGCAAAGTCAGTAGACCGTCGGCTGCTGATCAAAGGGTCGGCGGATCGAGTGTGCATGTCAAAATTATGTTGGTAGATGTCAAGCCCGGACAACTTGACCTAGCGCTTAATAATGTTGATGGCCACCCGTTCTCGGTAATTACTTCGTCTGGCAAAACAAGAACAACAAAATATATAAATAAACAAATAAATAAATAAATAAATATTTACAATGGGTCACGATTGTACTACGCATAGATCCATGTTGAAGCATAGTTTTTATCTATGTACTTGATACAGGTATTGAAGAAGTTTCATCTAAACCAGCCTATTATATTATTAGCAACGTTCATGAAAACAGACAAACAAACAAGCAAACAGGGATGATCATTATCTTGGGATAATTTATTTCGGGAAATAATTATAATAACTAAATAGAGCACGTTAGTTCTGTATGTGCTATCCAGGGTTCGATTCCTGGGAGAATCACATGCGTTCATTAATTGTATTTGGGGTGTTCTTAGTGTTTTACGAACGATGTTAGAAATATCACAGCTCTATAGGTTGTGACTTAAGGGGGGGGGGGGTGACCTGCTTTGTTCTCTTCTTTTCTCTGTTTCTCTGGCTTGTATCCATTTGGCCCCATTCAGCCTACTGTTTTAAGACGTTCATCCCCATCCCGGTGTCATTTTTATACTGGTGAGCGGTAGCGAGCTATCATATGTTTTAAATGTTTTTGACAGCAGGCTAAATTTGTACATTGTTCGATAGACAAATTTCTCCGGCGAAGCCGGATTTCTTCATATAATGCTGGCTCGCTATCGCTCGCCAAGAAGAAATCGACAGCCAGATGGGGATAAACGTCTTAAAATAGTTGGCAGAATGGGGCCGAATGGATACAGGCAAGAGAAAGAGAGAAAAGGAGAGAAATCAGACAAAGCAGGTCATAGAAACTTACTTTATTACAATGGGCCACAAATACCGAGTTTATGTAGTCTAGTCTTATTGAGTTCCTATGACGTTGTTTTACTTTGTATTCATGACTACCGTTAAGCATATTCAATAAGCTTAGGAGGAACTTTTGGAAGTAAGAGGTTTGATTGATAATAACACCATTTTGATTCCTTTAACCCATTCAGTACCGGCAACATCTTTTTCAACATATTCTGGCAACCATTAGACTATTATATTCAGCTTGGGAAAGACGTGTACCAATTAAAATACTACAGACTATATCAATTAACCCTTTTTGCTACCACAGATCCTTCTTAAGCTGCATAAGATCGTCTGAAGATAAATAAACTTGTCAAATGCAAGGCAAACCACATAAAGCATAGCGGCACTGTGTACTGAAAGGGTTAATTTCTTCCTTGGTGGAGTCTTCCTTGGAACTGAGCCCAACTAAACAGATTATGCTATTCCATCTAGGTTGTAGTTAACAGGTATTTGTACAGTATTTGTGTTAAGTATTTGTGCTTTTCTGAACCCATTTGTTCTTCATGTTTACCCCTATTAGTTTTCAAATGTTAAGACTTTCGCCTATTTGTCAATAGTTTGTCAATATTGTTCAATATTAAGACCTTTGGTGCCATTTAGGTTCAAATTTGTTTCCTGGCGAGCGATAGCGAGCGTGTAGTTAATGAGGAACCGGTATTCGGCCGAGACATTTTCAAATAGGGTCTGGGGAACAAACTAAAATAAATATATATCCTATAAATAATAAGAAATATATATACTGTATATACTGTATATATATAGTATATATATATATATATATATATATATATATATATATATATATATAAATATATATAATACCATTCCCTTAAACCCTCTCTCTTCCCCGTGCCTGAAGAAGCTGGTGGTGTCCGGGTAAGGCGGGCTGAACTAGACAGGCCAATCAGGGCCGGGTTTACTGGCCTCTTACTACCCTTTATTTACCATCACCCCCTCTTGGGCTACCAGGGCTCCGTTCTGGGGTCTTGTGGTAGGCAGAACAACAAAAGGACTGGAATACTCGCAAAGAGGCTCGTATATTGGTTTTGTGGTAGCCAGGACAACAAAAGGACTGGAGTACTTGCAAAGAGGCTCGTATAGTGGTCTTTTGGTTGCCAGAACAACAAAAGGACTGTGGTACTCGCAAAGAGACTCGTATAGTCATTTTGTGGTAGCCAGGACAACAAAAGGACTGGAGTACTCGCAAAGAGGCTCGTATAGTCGTCTTGTGGTAGCCAGAACTACAAACGGACTGGAGTACTCTCAAAGAGGCTCGTATAGTCGTCTTGTGGTAGCCAGAACAGCACAAGGACTGGAGTACTCGAAAAGAGGCTCGTATAGTAGTCTTGTGGTAGCCAGAACAACGCAAGGACTGGAGTACTCAAAAAGAGGCTCGTATAGTAGTCTTGTGGTAGCCAGAACTACAAAAGTACTGGAGTACTCGCAAAGAGGCTCCGGTCCTGACGGTATTCTTGACTTGCAGTGTGCTGGCTTAATAATCCAGAAGGGTCGATAGCCTCCGAAGTCCTATTTTAACTACCTAACTAGCCTAAATATAATGCCATTGTACCTTGAATATAAGAAGAATGATAACCACAGACAGATGGAGTAGAGGTACATATAATTCCTATATCTACCTAACATAATTCCTAATATCCGCAACCTCATCTAAAGTTAGCCGGCAAAATATAAAAGTAATTGTACTTCGTCTGGTATTACTCAGAAAAGAGAACAAATGCTACGAAATGTCATGATCTTTATTTTCATTAATCTCACCACAACACCCCCAATGAAATTAATTAAAGTATATATGATCCACCGGGATTCGAACCCGGGTTATCACACACAGATTTTTGCCACCTTAACCATTACACCACCAGGACGGTTAAAGGTTTATGTACACCCCTACGACTTATTATCCATTCTCGAATACTGGAAATTAATCTAATCATGTTCATATTCCCAACCGCGCTATGGTAGCCTACTGTTTAAGTGAGAGGAAAGAATATTCATGGGGCACAGATCATATAGACCGGCCTCGCGACGAAATATCCTTGAACCTACTAATAATCTTTATTTTTATTAATCTCACCACAACACCAGACACCCCCAATGAAATTAATTAAAGTATATATGATCCACTACTTGATTTCCTAGCTTAATAATTCGACAGCTTTACGTATATATATATATATATATATATATATATATATATATATATATATATATAGTTATAAAACATGTTCTGTTATGCTTGCATTACTTCAATAACGTACGATAATACTTGTATGATGCATAGACATTTATTTGTACGAAGTGGCTACGGGACACCACCAGTGGGGTCACGCAGCCCAGCCAGTGAGGCTGGGCTACGGGACACCACGGTGGTGTCCCGTAGTCCAGCCTCACTGGCTGGGCTGCGTAACACTACCAGTGGTGTCTCGCAGCCCAGCCACACTGGGTAGGCTACGGCAAGGTCCATAGATACATCAAGGTCCATAGATACATCAGGTCAACCCACGGGGTCGCTCAAACTCCCTATCCGCGCGCATGACGTCAGAGCGTTGAAGGGTGAAGGGGTCACCAGTTTCTTCCCGCTCATTTTCAAAATCACAGCCGTTGGAGCAGCATCCTCCGTTTTCTATATCTTCGTGCCGTGAAAGTATAACTTGGCTATTTTATAATACAACAGTGACCATAATGCTGTGTGACAGTGTAGCTCTGCTATTGTAAGTGAACAAAATGCTGTTATACTGTGAAGTTGTTGGGTGCAAGTCTGTATTCATTAAACAAGGAAATGTATCATTCCATCTATTTCCCAAAGATGAACAGCTGAGGGCCAAATGGACTACATTATGTGCTAAAAAAAACAGAGTTACTCCACATTGTGCAAGAATCTGCGGCAAATATTTTGCCATGGGAAGTGATTAGTTTGTTTGTAAAATGTCGAATGTTCTTTAGAATAAGAATTTTGAACAGAAACATGAATGCCAATGATCCAAGAAAAACTAAATCTAAAATGTCTAAGTTAATGAAATAAGTGTGAAATAATTGTTGGGACTTATTATAAGGTGTTTTTATAAGACTAATTATGAGGTGTATTTATAAGAACATACGAACACTTGAATCTGCAGAGAGCCGACTGGCCCACACACGGCAGATCCCTTTCTGCAGACTCCCGCTTTCTTATGTTCTTATGTTCTAAGTTTTTCAAACTGTTTTCATATTAATCATTTATATCAATTTCACCACACCACCAAACTCCTCCAATGAAATTAATGAAATCATATATGTGATCCGCCAGGATTCGAACCCGGGTTATCACACAGATTATTGACACCTTAACCATTGTCAAATGTCAGAATTCTAATATTATGGACAATGTGTGTAATTCTGCTATGTGCTCGGTCCATAGAATCAATGTCCATTTTGTAATAAAATCACCAAACTTGAACTGCATAATCCATATGGTTTATCACTAATAACAAGTCAAGTTTTAAGATATCATCAACAATTCTGTTAATCACACTCCCTGAAATGAACCATAAAATTATGTTTGCATTGTTACGAACGCTAATACATTACACTGTTTTCTATGTTTTAAATCATTGCCAACAAACACACATAGCTTTTTCTCACATTCTGAGTTTTATAATTTCATATTAGCTAGTTTATATTTTGCATTTGCATTAATCTTCCCTATCCTTAATAGCTTGCATTTGTTAATATTAAAATGTATCTACCAATTTACTGACCATGTACTGTATGTATAAGGCTAATTTTGATATGTATTTATAAGGCTAAATTTGAGATATATTTATATGGCTAATTTTGTGAGCTTCAACATCAAACTAGAAAGGCATAAGTACGAGATGAGTTAGGTGTGAGAGGGATCTGTCTTGTATGGGCCAACAGGCTTTTTGTACTCACTTATATTATGTTATTATGTTATTATTGTTTTGTAACCTGTCCAATGTTCTTCATAATAACCTTACGGGACCTTACGATGATACTGGACGCAGGTCTTGTCAGTGCTCTAAGTCCAAATCTTCATAATTTAACTTTAATAGACACATGTATATATTAATAAAATAAGTGTGTACCGAATTTTGTGAAATCCTTATCCCGCTTTGTGCAACCTACTTGTAAGAAGAAATTAGAACAATAACCAATACCTATAAATTAAACCTGAAAATAGTTATCCCATTTTGTATATGCTAAATATAATATTATAATATTATAATAGTAATATAGTACTAGCCTACATTTGATATGAAAATGATTGGACCGGGTAAACAAATATACAAAATATTATAAGCTTGTGACAGTGTATAGGCGGGAAGGTGAAGGTATTGAGGAATCTCAGTCCAGATATTGTGTGGACTGTGTGAGGGATAATCCTTTACAACGTCTCGCAGCTGTTAGGGGGCGGAGCTAGGCAGAGCGGTGAGCGTATTCTCTCTTTCTTTCATTTGGTACAACAGTGTGACGTCACTGAGCTGCGCGTGGGTTGACCTGATGTATCTATGGACCTTGGGCTACTGGAGACCACCACAAGTGTTCCACGTATACAAAGCTTGATTTTATAGCTAAATTTGCTCATATCGTATTTCCATCTATTTGTTCTTAGTTTAACCCTTGTCTAGCGGGGTGTTTTGGGCTCATTTGGGCATATTCAGGCCCTCTTGCATGATAAATAGAGCATCTGCATGAAAAAAACATTATTTAGCAAAAAACTAGGCACTAAAAGCTTAAAAATGAGACCAGAACGAGCTACGTAGCACTCGTCTCTTGCAGTGATGCCACGAACATGGGAGTTTAGCATATATTGGTATATTTTTCCCAGCTATGTTCACTACTGGCTACACTGCCGGCCTCTCGAGAACACAGCGAACATGAGTTAATAGGCGGCGGTAAGCCCTGGGAGTCGGCTGTCTGGCCCGCTGTGCTCCCGGCCATTTGCACTAGATTTTAACCCTTCAAAAGCCTTAATAATGCTCCTAACTTGCTGCAAATTGGTGCACGACTTAAGTCGAGCGCCGCCAATAAGGGGTTAAACAAGTGCCCTTTGATCCTACCAGGATACCTCACAACAAAGTCTTTGTAAATCGTTGTTATATACCCCTCACACGTCTTCTCCTCCAAGCTTGGGAAATTGAGATTCTTCAGTGTGTGTGTGTGTGTGTGTGTGTGTGTGTGTGTGTGTGTGTGTGTGTGTGTGTGTGTACAAATGAATGGTAACGGTGTGGATGGAAATATTTACGAATGGGTTTGTGAATGAAAGTACGAAATGTTTCTGAGATTGTGAATATAAAGGTGTGTTTGAGTAAGTGTGTGTGTGAGCACGTGGTTGTATGTTTGTGAGTAGAATTATACATGGCAGGGTAGGAGCTTTTAATAGTGAATCCTTTTCCACTTTTAAATTAAAATGTGTATGTTGTATAATATATATATATATATATATATATATATATATATATATATATATATATATCCCATGGTCAGGTTACATACAGACATAGGGAAGATACAGATTTGGAAATGAGTGAGACGGGGCGACACGATCTCACCTACGGTTTTCAAGTGATCTTTAGAATGTGTTCATGAAAACAAGGAATACATACAGATGGGGATACCTTAACCACTTCGAATTTGCAGATTACAAAGCAGAACACCTTACCTTGTTGCTTTTAATGCTTCCGAAACCCAATTTCTCCATTTTACTACCCGTCCGGAACCGCCAGAAGACTATCGCTTATACTTCAACAATACAAACATCAATCATTCATCTTCTCTCAATATTCTTGGTTTATCTTTTTCTTCTGCTCTTACTTAGAAGGATCATATTACCAGTCTTGCTAAGGCAGCCTCCCAGAAGCTGGATGTGCTCAACCGCCTCAAGGAGTTCTTCACCCCTGCTCAGCTTCTTGCTCTGTACAAGGGCACAGTGCGTACACACGAAGTTTGAAGCAATTTAAGTCATAGGAAGAGTGAAAGACTGATTCTGGGAGAGAGTTCCAGAGCTCAGCAGTTGAATAGAAGAAAGACTGTACAGAAAGACTGTACTGAAGTGAGTTCACTGCTCAATAGGTGGCGTTCTGAGAGTGAGAGTCTGGAGGGTGAGACGGTGAAGCACTTGAACGAAGCAACCAGCCGCTTCAGAGATGGAGCTGCTTCGAGCCATGATGGATGCTTCACATGTCTCACTCCCAAGACTGGAACAAGACCTCACGGGCTTCACCGTGTTGAGCGGTGGAATGTACAGGCTCTCAGCCTATGCCCGAGAGGGAGTTATTTGGAATATAGAAAAAAAAAAAAAAAAAATAGTACCAAACATATATAAATGCAATAATGTCCAACTCCAATATCCTTACACGGTTATATTTTAGCAACTACTATTAATTATTATTACCTCCTCTCCCCAAAAGTGAATATATATATATATATATATATATATATATATATATATATATATATATACCGGTATATATATAAATGCCGTATATATATAAATATATATATATATATATATATATATACTGTATATTATATTTTGGAGTAAGGGGTCGAGCGCAAGTTAGACTAGATAATAGTCCATCAGGCGCCTGGCCCGGGGAGACGATTAATATGAAGGGTGTGCCTGGAAGTGTGGTGGGAGGGCTTGTGGTTTTGGCTCCGCTCCATGTCTGCCTGCCGAGATCGGAACCTCTCCGGGTGGTCAGGGGCCGGGGTTGTGCTGGAGCGACCTTGGTAACCCTGGTCTCTGGGTCTTCTCCTGGGTGACCTGGATGTGTGTGAGTTTGTGTTTTTTATCAGTGTTTATTTTTTGTTTTATGTTGTTTTTGTGTTTTCCCTGTTCTTGCTCTGTCTTGAGTCGGCTACCCCCAAAATGGGGATTTGGGCCTGAGCATATAGATAGATAGATATATAGATATATATATACTGTGTATATATATATATATATATATATATATATATATATATATATATATATATAATTATATATTATATAACTGATAGAGCAGTTGAGGTGGGGTTTTAAATTGGAAATGCCCCATTAAAAGAAAACAAAATAAATTAGGTGATAGAAAAAATAGTCAGGAAAGGAAATTAGATGTTATTAATAACAGTGAAACAATAGGTGACAATGCAGTAATAGAAGTTAGTCATATAAATAGTGGTACAATATCTACCTTAGTACAAGATAATAACAACAGTCAAATAGATACTAATAGAAGAAAAGAAGGTCCACCAGACACCAGTAAAAGAAATACTTTGAGATCATATTACACAAACTGTAGGAGTTTATGTAATAAAATGGACGAACTTAGAGCACTTGTTAGCAATGAAAATATAGACATAATAGCGCTTACTGAAACATGGATTAATACAGAATCCAAGCATTTTTTAGCAGAATTTGATATACCAGGATATAGTTTGTTTAAATATGACCGAACAAGTAGGAGGGGCGGCGGTATAGCAGTGTTTGTCAGGAGTTAATTAAAATGCTGTACTAAATCAGGTATTTGGATAAACAATGATAACGAAAGTGTTGGGGTAGAGGTTAGCGAAGGTAGCGAGACCAGTTATTGGAGTAATTTATAGACCACCAAATATGAGTAGAAATGAAGGTAAATCTTTATGGCAGGAAGTGAAAATAGCATCAAGGTTTAGCAATGTGTGCATTATGGGGGATTTTAATTTTCCGAAGATAGATTGGCAGCATCAGATCGGCGACTCAGATTCTGAGGAGTTTATTGAGGCGGTACAATATAGTTTTTTATTTCAATTCATTGACTCGCCGACTAGAGGTAATAATATCCTTGATTTAGTTCTCAGTAATAATGAACATATGATAAATAATGTTGAGATAGGGGACCAACTAGGAAATAGTGATCACAAATCTATTTATTTTAATATACAATGGACAGGAAATGCTAAAGAGAATCCGTCACTTATCCCAGATTTCAGAAAAGCCGATTATGGTGGGATAAGAAGAGCCTTAAGGGTGGATCCTATTGTTAAACAATTAAGTCAGGATAAGCCAGAGTTAAGCTTGACAGCTACATATGAACAGTTTATTTCTTCACTTCACAATGCGCAAAATAAATATATCCCCAAAAGAAGATTTAGATCGATACAGAACCAACCAAAATGGATGAATAATAAACTAATAGATCTTATAAGAAAAAGGAAAGGAATATATAGAAAAATTAAGAAAGGTGGAACTCACCTACTTATTTACTATCAGACTCTATCAAGACAGGTTTAAAAGGAAATTAGGACAGCAAAAAGAAATTATGAAATAAGAATAGCCAACGACTCAAAAAATAACCCTAAAGCTTTTTACCAACTATATAAATCTAAAGTTAGAAATCTAATAGGCCCTCTTAAAACTTCGATAGGAGAAATGACAGAAAATTATTTAGAAATGTGCAGTACATTAAATAGTCAGTTTCTATCCGTTTTCACTAATGAAAATTTGGCACAGATTCCAGAAGTCAGTAAGGTATATAGCGATAGTATAGAAAATAGGTTAAGTACGATTACTATAAGTAGAAATTATGTGCTTAAGGAAATTGACAGACTGAAGCCTCAGATATCACCTGGTCCTGATGAGGTATATGCTAGAGTATTAAAAGAATGCAGAGATGAGTTAAGTTACCCATTAACATTTCTTTTTAACAAGTCATTAGAAACAGGTATAGTTCCAGAAGCTTGGAAGCTTGCAAATGTAGTTCCGATCTTCAAAAAAGGTGATAAATCCATAGCATCAAATTATCGTCCCATTAGTCTCACTTCAATCATAGGAAAGCTACTAGAGTCAATTATTGCTAGGAAAACGAGAAACCACTTTGAAACATTTAACTTAATCAATTCTTCTCACCATGGATTCACTCAGGGACATTCTTGTCTTACTAATTTGCTTAGCTTTTTCTCAGAGGTATATGAAGCAGTAGATAATGACAAATCATATGATATTATATATTTAGATTTCAGTAAAGCTTTCGACAGAGTCCCTCATGAGAGATTGATGAGAAAGGTTGAGGCGCATGGAATAGGTGAGGCGTTGTTAGGATGGATTAGGCTAATTGGTAGGAAGCAGAGCTTCAGCATAAATGGTACTAAGTCAGAGTGGGGATCAGTCAAGATTGGTGTCCCCCAGGGATCTGTATTGGGTCCTCTGTTATTTATCATATACATAAATGACCTTGATTTAGGTATAACTAGCAAGATAAGTAAATTCGCAGATGATACCAAAATAGGGAGACCAATAGATTCAGATAGCGACATAGAGTGCCTCCAAAGGGATCTAGATACCTTACACGAATGGTCAGTAAAGTGGCAGATGAATTTTAACATTGACAAATGCAAGGTATTAAAGATAGGGAAGACGAATACTAATGCAAAATATAAACTAGCTAATGCTGAATTAGAAAATTCATACTGCGAGAAAGATTTGGGTGTGTTTGTTACCAACGATTTGAAACCTAGAAAACAGTGTATAAGCGTACGTAACAAGGCAAATAGGATTCTGGGGTTCATCTCAAGGAGTGTGAGTAACAGAACTACCGATGTTATCTTGAAACTTTACTTGTCATTAGTAAGACCTCATATGGATTATGCTGTCCAATTTTGGTGTCCTTATTACAGAATGGATATAGACTCCTTGGAGAGAGTACAGCAAAGAATGACACAAATTATTCATAATTATTATGTTCCTTCCAACAACCAACTATACTCCTAAAATCGATTAATGACATTTACAAACACATGTGGCAATCCGTGGATTCGAACCCAGGACGCTCACACCGAAAATCAACACCTTATGCATCGCACCACGAAGACAGTTAAAGGATGGTGGACACTGCCTACGATTTATTATGCAACTTTGAATCCAGCATATCAATCTAAGCATGTACACACATCCCACCTGCAACTCACGTAGGCTATGCATATGTGAATGGAAAGAGCAATTAATGGGGCCTTAACCACTAGGGAAGTCCTCTCGATAAATTACCCCTGAACCAATATCAATTATTATGTTCCTTCCAACAACCAACTGTAATCCTAAAATCGATTAATGAAATTTACAAACACATGTGGCAATCCGTGGATTCGAACCCAGGACGCTCACACCAAAAATCAACACCTTATGCATCGCACCACGAAGACAGTTAAAGGATGGTGGACACTGCCTACGATTTATTATGCAACTTCGAATCCTGCATATCAATCTAAGCATGTACACACATCCCAACTGCAACTCACGTAGGTTATGCATATGTGAATGGAAAGAGCAATTAATGGGGCCTTAACCACTAGGGAAGTCCTCTCGATAAATTACCCCTGAACCAATATCAATTATTATGTTCCTTCCAACAACCAACTATACTCCTAAAATCGATTAATGAAATTTACAAACACATGTGGCAATCCGTGGATTCGAACCCAGGACGCTCACACCGAAAATCAACACCTTATGCATCGCACCACGAAGACAGTTAAAGGATGGTGGACACTGCCTACGATTTATTATGCAATTTCGAATCCTGCATATCAATCTAAGCATGTACACACTTCCCAACTGCAACTCACGTAGGCTATGCATATGTGAATGGAAAGAGCAATTAATGGGGCCTTAGCCACTAGGGAAGTCCTCTCGATAAATTATCCCCTTAACCAATATAAATTATTATGTTCCTTCCAACAACCAACTATACTCCTAAAATCGATTAATGAAATTTACAAACACATGTGGCAATCCGTGGATTCGAACCCAGGACGCTCACACCGAAAATCAACACCTTATGCATCGCACCACGAAGACAGTTAAAGGATGGTGGACACTGCCTACGATTTATTATGCAACTTCGAATCCTGCATATCAATCTAAGCATGTACACACGACCCAACTGCAACTCACGTAGGCTATGCATATGTGAATGTATTAGAAATCTACCATATGAAGAAAGGTTGAACAAATTAGGCTTACATTCGTTAGAAAGACGCAGAGGTAGAGGGGATATGATAGAAGTGTTCAAGTGGTTCAGTGGGGTAAATAAAGGAGACATGAAAAATGTACTGAAGCTCAGTGATAGCGAAAGAACTCGAACAATGGTTTCAAATTAGATAGTTTTAGTTTCAGAAAAGATATAGGCAAATATTGGTTTGGTAACAGAGTTGTAGATGGGTGGACTAGGCTACCAAGTGATATATTGGGATCAAGAATGATAGGGAGCTTTAAGATAAAATTAGATAGGCATATCGACGAAATGGGTTTGATGTGAGGGGGATCTACCAGGTGTGGGCCAATCGGCGCTCAGGAGACCCCCGTTATCTTGTGTTAATCTCTGACCGTTTTGGTGGGGTCAGTACTCAAGGTATTAGTGAGTTGGGCCTATAATTGGGCCTTGTAATTGGGGTTGGGTGTGTCAAGGATCTGCCTTGTATGGGCCGATCGGCTTTTTGCAGACTCCCATTTTCTTATGTTCTTATGTTCTTATTATATATATAATGTGTTTAAGGTGTTTGTATGCGTGAGTGCGTGCGTGTTGGAGTCTGCAGAAAGCCGTTTGGCGCACACAAGGCAGATCCCTCTCACACCCAACCCAGAGTTGGAAAGCGTGGCAAAAAAATTGAGATGGAGAGAGGGGATCGAGAAAAACTGCTGGGCATTGGGGAAACATGACATGCAGTGATTGGCAAAATAACGAGAGTCACGGAAAAGGTTATGTGAGGCCTTTTGTGCTTATATATTCCGTGTGCGTCTCCAGAGTTCGGGTCCCAGGGATGACCACATTGATTAATTAATTGCATTACCTATATATATATGGTTAGTGGGTTTGGTGAAGGTACATATACAGTATATATATTGTTACGTATCTTGATCCTCAAGTGGTTAACTTGATGAATCTAGATAGCACAGAGATATATATTAAGGTATCAGTCAGCTGAAGGCAAAACAAAAGTAAAATCTAATAAAATAATTTCCTGTTGTTGCTTCCTTTCCTTTTGGATCTTAGGACTTGGTATCCTTTATTGACTGATACTCTTTACTTATGAAAAATACTGAAACTAATTAAAGTCATGTAGTATTTATAAAGAATTATTATTTAACCGAAGCTTAGTAGGCTATGGTTATGAACCGAAGAAGTTATATCTAAAGAAGGACTATTAATTTTATAAAAAGTCTTGAAAGATAAATATTAAAGTAAGAATATTTCTGTCTCTTACCCTTTTTGAAATGAATAGATAGTTTTCTTATATGTCCTTTTATTTATATTTAATGTAATTATTCTTGGTTCTTGTCTTACGTTAATAGTATTATATTATTATTATCATCAGGAGTAATATCAAAGTCACATAAAAAGTTAGATATATATTTAATAATTAGTTAAATTTATTTCTTAACCACGTAACATTGAGGTTTGATTATGAGTAAATAAAGTTACAGGATCGTTTCATAGATTCGATTCAGGTCTCACTCAAATAATATGAAAAGCAAAATATAATATTTTGAAGCAAAAGAATTTTCTTCAGCTTAGGAAATCACTATAAGTAATATTATCACAGCCATGTTAGTCTAAGGCGATATTACTAATACGAGACAATAGCATCACCGTACTAAGCACCATTAAGCAATGTAAGCTTAATTCAAAGAAAATGAAAGAACTCGTAAGTATTAATATAAAACAATAGTATTACTTTCATCATAACCCAATTACTTAAAGAGTTGCTTTAGTCCACAAGTTAGTCAACTAAAATAGTTAAGTACATAATAATAGCGTTAACGTTAATTCGCAATCAAATAGTTAAAGCACATAATAGTAGCGTTAACGTTAATTCGCAATCAAATAGTTAAACACATAATAGTAGCGTTAACGTTAATTCGCAATCAAATAGTTAAACACATAATAGTAGTGTTCACGTTAATTCCCAATCACATATCTCACTAACCAACATAACATAAGTGTTTACACCGAACACACTTAACACACATTTATATAATCTGACTGACAGTCACAATCCCATTATAATACTTCACCCCGTCTTCCTCCAGCTGCAAGTTCACCTTCCCCAACTCCAAATGAGACTGATTTCAATGCCCACAACTCGGGTCTTATATACCAAACAATGATGGTGTAGGAACGAATCAGGAGGCGGCGGGTGGTGCCGGCGCCAATCATAGCTCCTCGAATCACATAACAGGTGCGAGGTCCATTCACAGCTCCTGGCGTCGATCATACGTCATAGCATCGGTCATCGAGGTGTGAAGGCTAGCATGCTGGTATGGGGGGGGAGATGGTTTGCCCACTCGCTCGTTCGCTAGTCTGCTTCACCGTTTGGGTAGTGGGCTCCTTCAACTCTAATTCTAACTCTTAAATTAACATACAGGGCTCCGTATGTCAGACCTCCCCCCTAGAAAAGAGTTTAAGGAGTATAGTACAGAATATTAAACATAATACATAAATAGATTCACCACCAGATTGGCAACAGCAAGATTATAATGAGGATATAATAAGGATATCACCCAAAGTAGGCAACGTCTCCAGGTACCACATCAGAACATAGCCGGAACGTAGCTGGAGCGTTATTCGAACTGCAAGGCATCTCACAGCTGAAGGCTTAAAAGCGCACTACAAAAGCATGATATTTACCTCGCTACAAGGGAGAGCTAATTGCCAAAATCCTCTCATTAAATTATACTTACTGCTGCATGAGGCCAACCTGGGAAATGCAATCTTTGATCCGTGGCAGTGGGTAGGTATCGTTCTTTGTGACAGCATTGACTTGCCTATAGTCCCTACAAACCATGGCTCCTGTCTGGCTTCGGCACAAGTATGACCGGACTACTCCACTGGCTGAAGGCCCTGGCGATCAGCTGGTTTGAAAAAATTAAGTCAAGCTCGACCTGCAGTATACTCCTGCGTTGTGGCGAGACACGGTAGGGGGATAGTTTAATGGGAGTTGCATCCCCTACGTCGATGTCGTGCACGGCCAAAGAAGTGAGCCCTGGAGTATCACGGAACACATTGGGAGACTGAGATAAAACAGAGATTAGTTGGTTCGCTTGATCAGAGGGAAGATGACATAGTTTAGATGGTAATTCCCTCAAAGCCACTGAATTATACTGAAAGTTGGATAGGCTACATGACAAGTCAAAGTCTGCATGGATACCTTCAGGCTCTGGAACAGTCTGTTGCGGGTCAGTAAGAGAACTGAAGACTTTGTCCGCACCAGGCTGCTCACAGGTCCTGACATTCACTGCCACAGTAGGAGAATCTGGAGGAGAGGAATCAGGGGACCTATGGTAGGGCTTCAACATATTTATATGGAATACTTGCGTGGGCTTTCTCCTGTCTGGGGTAGTTACTAGATAATCGGTAATGCTCACCCTCCGAATTATCTTATATGGGCCCCTGAACTTGGCAGTTAAAGGTTGGCCAAAAACTAGCTCATTAGGGGAAAAACCCAGGGATTCAGTTGGAACCTCACGAGTAGCAAATAAAAGAAAAGGTACCCCCTTATCCCACTCAACTCCGGTCTCTGTACAATACTTACGTAACATTCCCTTTAATGTCTGATGATATCGTTCGAGAACCCCTTGACTCTCTGGGTGGTAGGTGCTAGACTTTACATGCTCGATACCCAACTCCTTCAGGGACTGCTGGAAAATGTTAGAGGTAAAATTAGTTCCTTGATCACTTTGCACCTCATGGGGGAAACCCATTCTGGTGAAAAATTTGAGCAGTTCCTTGATTACAGTTGGAGCAGAGGTAGTCCTTAAGGGTATAGCCTCTGGGTAGCGAGTTGCCATGTCCATGATAGTTAATAAATAAATGTTACCTTGGGAAGTCTTAGGCAATGGGCCTACAATGTCCACTACCACCCGAGTAAAAGGATTCTCGAAAACGGGCAAGGGCACCAGAGGATGTACAGGCACCTTCTGATTGGGTTTTCCTGTCATCTGGCAAGTGTGACACACTCTACAACACTCCACTACATCTGCACGCATTCCTGGCCAGTAAAAGTGGGATCTGATTCTGTCTAGAGTTTTTCTCACACCTAGGTGTCCTGCCAATGGTATACAATGTGCCATTTCCATGATATCTTTACGACAAGGTTTGGGGACTACTACTTGATGGACGTCCCAAGCCCCGTCATCGATTGGTCTGTGTGGCGGTCTCCATCTTCGCCACAATACTCCTCCTTTGAGGTAGAAACATTCACCACCCTCCTTCTTGCATTCCTCTTCACTCACGGACCTGGCAGCTAACTCCTTGCATTCACAATCATCTCTCTGTAGCTCTACCAGGCCACTAGGACAATTTGGAGGGGTTTCATGGTCATCGTTAGGGTCAAGATGAGCCATAAAGGTGTCAGATAAATCCACCTCAGTCACATCATCAGGCACAGTTGGAGCATCATTTACACTCTCATCATCCCTTTCATCAACTCTTACATTCGGTACATTTCTGTCTGAGGGAACTGCTACTTGAGACATTGAAAGTTTGTCAGCACACACAGGGAAAACAGTTGGCAACTCCTTGTCGAGCTCACCGGTTAGTGGCTCGTTAACAGGGGAAAGTGACAAAATGGGGTCTGGTCGGACCTTCTCACCTGCTACATCATTCCCCAAAAGGAGTGTTACCCCAGGCACAGGGATATCTTGGGACCTACACAAAGCTATGGTGGCCTCACCCTGTAGTAACTCACATTCAATTTCGCCTTTTACCAAGTATGCATAAAACTGGCCTCCAGCACCTCTCATTACAACTGGTTCGCCAGGTGGGCACTCAGTGTAAGGATTCACCATGAGGGTGCTAGTAGAACCTGTGTCTCTCAGAATTTTTACCTCATGCATGCAACCATTTAATCTCACGTTGCCAGATGAAATAAAGGGACGGTAACTGTCCTGCACTGATGGTGAAATTATTATTGGTTTAACCCTTGTGGGTTGCACCACACATGCTACTACACCCCTGTCTAGATGATTTACGTTAGCTGCTAGGTACTCCTGTCGAGAGTCCTGCATTAAAGGAACTTTTGGTGCTAGGTACTCCTTCTGTCGGGAGTCCTGCATTAACGGAACATTTGGTGCTAGGTACTCCTTCTGTCGGGAGTCCTGCATTAAAGGAACATTTGGTGCTAGGTACTCCTTCTGTCGGGAGTCCTGCATTAAAGGAACATTTGGTGCTAGGTACTCCTGTCGGGAGCCCTGCATTAAAGGCACACATGGAATTTGAGATACGGCGGCAACTGTCTGCCCCGATCTCTCGGTTTTTTCCTTGGCCCAGCACTGATAAGCTAGGTGGCCTCTCATGCCACAAAAAGTACATACTTTAGGGGATACGGGAAAGTTCCCTCTTTGAGCATTACTATTAGTTTGGGGCCCACCTCTGTTACCATTGCCCCGAGTCGCATTTTTAGTTGGGGGAACAATTCTATTTTGGCTAGCTGGGGAAGACGTTATAGGCTTGTGACTGGGTCTGTCAGATTTGTGATTGGGATACTTAAAATTAGAACTAGAATTATCGTAGGGCTTCTTTCCACGAAATTTGTTGTTGAGCACGTATGTGTCAGCCATGTCAGCGGCGTCAGCAAGACAATCTACCTTTTTCCCCTTTAAATGATAGGATACAGAAGAATCAATTTTCCATAGGAAATTTTCTAACAGGACCAACTCCTTCAGATCGTTGTAGCTTGTGACTTTCTTACTCTTGACCCAATGATTGAAAGTTTTAGTCATGGTCCTGGCAAATACCTTATGGGTTTCTTCTACTTTCTTCTGGTTTTTACGGAAAGATTGCCTGTAAGCCTCAGGCTGCAATTGATAGGTTTTTAAGATAGCTTCTTTGAGATTGTCATAATCCTGCCTAACTTCTGCTACTTCTGACAAATACGTGGCTCGAGCCTGCCCTGTCAAAACAGTTTGTAACATAAAAGGCCATTGATCTCTAGTCCACTTCATACCTCCAGCAACTTCCTCAAACAAAACAAAGAAATCCTGCACATTATCCTCAGTGAAAGGTGGAATGACACTAGTCATAGTTAATCCCAGAGGGGGAGCAATTACGGGAGCATTTGTATTGACATTTAGTTGAGCCGTACGATATTGATATTCATAATGTTCGGTCTTTATTCTGGCTTCTTCGATATTTGCTTTGGCTTGTTCGGCATTTGCTCTGGCTTGTTCGGCATTTAGTCTGGCTTGTTCGGTCTTTATTCTAGCTAGTTCCAGTACTTGATCAATGGTAAAACCAGGTGGCAATTGTTCATCAAGTTGGCTAGGATTACTGGGGATCCCACCAACTGCTCCGTCACCCTCCCCGCCTTCTACAGGGAACAGGTGGGTTTTTATGGTCTGAGCCACCTCTACTTTAGACATGTTTGTGACAGTTAATTGGAGATATGAGGCAAGCACTTTCAGTTCGGATTTTGACAGACAGTCAATATCAGGGGCTGTGGGTTCTGATTCTATGAAAACTCGAGCATCTTCGTTATTAATTAGTTGAGGCATGATTAATATTAGATTGTTAAGTAGTGAAACGTTAATGAAACTGAGTGAAACTGTATGAAACGAATCCTGGCGAGGTCGCCACTCTTCTGTTACGTATCTTGATCCTCAAGTGGTTAACTTGATGAATCTAGATAGCACAGAGATATATATTAAGGTATCAGTCAGCTGAAGGCAAAACAAAAGTAAAATCTAATAAAATAATTTCCTGTTGTTGCTTCCTTTCCTTTTGGATCTTAGGACTTGGTATCCTTTATTGACTGATACTCTTTACTTATGAAAAATACTGAAACTAATTAAAGTCATGTAGTATTTATAAAGAATTATTATTTAACCGAAGCTTAGTAGGCTATGGTTATGAACCGAAGAAGTTATATCTAAAGAAGGACTATTAATTTTATAAAAAGTCTTGAAAGATAAATATTAAAGTAAGAATATTTCTGTCTCTTACCCTTTTTGAAATGAATAGATAGTTTTCTTATATGTCCTTTTATTTATATTTAATGTAATTATTCTTGGTTCTTGTCTTACGTTAATAGTATTATATTATTATTATCATCAGGAGTAATATCAAAGTCACATAAAAAGTTAGATATATATTTAATAATTAGTTAAATTTATTTCTTAACCACGTAACATTGAGGTTTGATTATGAGTAAATAAAGTTACAGGATCGTTTCATAGATTCGATTCAGGTCTCACTCAAATATGAAAAGCAAAATATAATATTTTGAAGCAAAAGAATTTTCTTCAGCTTAGGAAATCACTATAAGTAATATTATCACAGCCATGTTAGTCTAAGGCGATATTACTAATACGAGACAATAGCATCACCGTACTAAGCACCATTAAGCAATGTAAGCTTAATTCAAAGAAAATGAAAGAACTCGTAAGTATTAATATAAAACAATAGTATTACTTTCATCATAACCCAATTACTTAAAGAGTTGCTTTAGTCCACAAGTTAGTCAACTAAAATAGTTAAGTACATAATAATAGCGTTAACGTTAATTCGCAATCAAATAGTTAAAGCACATAATAGTAGCGTTAACGTTAATTCGCAATCAAATAGTTAAACACATAATAGTAGCGTTAACGTTAATTCGCAATCAAATAGTTAAACACATAATAGTAGTGTTCACGTTAATTCCCAATCACATATCTCACTAACCAACATAACATAAGTGTTTACACCGAACACACTTAACACACATTTATATAATCTGACTGACAGTCACAATCCCATTATAATACTTCACCCCGTCTTCCTCCAGCTGCAAGTTCACCTTCCCCAACTCCAAATGAGACTGATTTCAATGCCCACAACTCGGGTCTTATATACCAAACAATGATGGTGTAGGAACGAATCAGGAGGCGGCGGGTGGTGCCGGCGCCAATCATAGCTCCTCGAATCACATAACAGGTGCGAGGTCCATTCACAGCTCCTGGCGTCGATCATACGTCATAGCATCGGTCATCGAGGTGTGAAGGCTAGCATGCTGGTATGGGGGGAGATGGTTTGCCCACTCGCTCGTTCGCTAGTCTGCTTCACCGTTTGGGTAGTGGGCTCCTTCAACTCTAATTCTAACTCTTAAATTAACATACAGGGCTCCGTATGTCAGAATATATATATATATATATATATAAAGCAAAATTTATCAAATGTAAACAAACAGAACCTACACACTGGGTGTGTGGGTCCTGGAAAAAACAATATTACGATATATTCGCTATCATTGAGCCTCAGTAAATTTGTCATGTCCCCTTTTAAATCACACTTGCCTATTTGATCATATTCTCTCTAACCCTACTCCTCCCTAATGGATGTAGGCCTAATGTGTTCAATCTTTCTCAATATAAGAACATAAAACAAATGAGAACCTGCAGAGAGCCGATTGGCCCACACAAGACAGTTCCCTCTCACACCCAACCCAAATTACAAGGCCTAATTATAGGCTCAGCTCACTAATACCATGAGTATCGACCTCACCAAAACGGTCAGAGGACAGACAATGAGGGTCTGTGAAGCGCCGATTGGCCCACATCCGGTAGATCCCCCTCACACCCAACCCATCTCGTCCATATGCCAATCTATGTTTTTCTTAATGCTCTCTATAGTTCTTGATTCCACTATAACACTTGGTAGCTTATTCCACCTACAGTATCTGCAACTCTGTTACCAAACCAATATTTGCCTATATCTTTTCTGAAACGAAAAATATCTAATTTGAAACCACTTGTTCGAGTTCTTTCGCTATCACTGAACTTGAATACGTAAGGAAGATTTATATCATGTGTAAGGTCCTAGGACTTACATATAAGAACATAAGAAAACGGGAGTCTGCAGAATACCGATCGGCACATATAAGGCAGATCCCTCTCACACCCAACACTAATTATAAGGCCTAATGATAGGCCGAACTCACTAACACCATGAAGACTGACCTCACCAAAACGATCATAGGTCAACATGGGAAAACGGGGTCTGCAGAGCGCCGACTGGACAACATATAATCTCATAATTAAGCATCTTGAGAATAATAAATTAATCAGTGATAGGCAATATGGTTTTAGACGATGTCGATCAACTGCAGACATTCTTTGCCTTCTTACGCATCAAATCAACCAAGCTACAGACCAACATGGTGAAACACATACAATAGCACTGGATATATCAAAGGCATTTGATAGAGTCTGGCATCAATCCTTATTGTCGAAGATGTCACACTACGGCCTTGCATTTATTAGTTCCACTAATTTCTTCTTATCTTCATAACAGAAAAATATGTGTAATGGTAGATGGCCTTTATTCTCAATTTCACTCAATAAATTCTGGTGTTCCCCAGGGATCAGTTTTGGCCATAACTCTGTTCCTCATTCATATCAATGATCTCGTATCTACCACTCATAATCCAATACATTCCTACGCAGATGACTCAACACTCCACAGCTCCTTCACATTTACCAATTCTTTCACCCAACCCGATCTTATAAATTCAAAAATAAACACTGCAATTTCTCTGAACCAGGACCTTTCTAGAATTAATGAATGGGGACAAAAGAATCTAGTTTCCTTTAATGCACAGAAAACCAAGTACATTCAATTGTCTAACCGACAGAATCTCACTGACTCCCATATATTTTTTAATGATGTAAATATTCCCACTTTCCCTAGTATTGACATTCTCGGTGTAACATTAACTACTAACTTGAGCTGAACGCATTATGTTAGAAGAATTGCTAAGAATGCCTCTAAAAAACTGGGACTCCTGTACAGAGTTCGAGAATTCTTCACTGACGAGCAGTTGGCCGTAATATATAAAAGTCATGTGCGTTCTCAGATGGATTACTGTTCACCTCTGTGGAGTGGAAGTGGAGTGGGTGCATTGAGGCAGTTGGACAAAATTAAAAATAAAGGTATTAGATTAATCAATAACCTTGCAATCAAACAGGACCTTCCTACATTATCCATACGAAGAAACGTTGCATCCCTTGCATTATTCTACAGATATTATCACAGCAATTGTTCCGAGGAACTTGCTTCAATTGTGCCGCCTCTCCACATCTTTCCCCGTAGAACTAGGGCAGCCGAGAGCGCCCATGAATTTACTATTTCTCCTCCACAATGCAGAACTTCTGCTTATCAAAATTCATTTTTCCCTAGAACTACTACTCTTTGGAATTCACTTCCCTCGAGTTGCTTTCCACAAACTTACAATCTACAAAAGTTTAAATCCAGTTGTTACAAACATTTTATGAATGGAGGATGCCTTTAGGCACATGGACCTTTTTGTTTTATCTGTGTTTTTCCTTCCTCCGTTCATGGTCTCTTTAAAAAAAAAAAAAAAAAAAAAAAAAAAAAAAACGAAGATTCCACTCACACCCAACCTCCATTATAAATAATAAATAGGGCATTAGGATAACACCATAGAGGATTTTTTTAGATTAAATATATGGATTCATATGGTAATAGTTTGTTCTAGGACCTACATCAGGTGCTTGATTTATTACCAAGATAGTTTGAAATAGTTTTAGTAAATAAGGTGAATATGGGCATTGCTCTAATCAAGATGGGTTGGGTGTGAAAGCCTTGTGTGGGACAATTGGCTTTTTGCAGACTCCCATTATCTTAGGTTGTTCTTATGTTATGTTCTCTCTCTCTCTCTCTCCTCCTTTGTACTCCTTTGTACTCCTCTTCTAAGCAACATGTGCCAAAGTACATATATAAATTCAATAATGTCCAACTCCAATATCATTACAGTTATAGTTAAGTAACTTTTAACTAATTACCTCCTCCTCTACCCATATATATATATATATATATATATAATTATATATATATATATATATATATATATATATATATATATATATATATATACATACACACATTCATACATACAATACGTACATATTCTTAGTAGCACGTTAGCATCCACTATTAAATATTCAGTTAAATATAAAAATTGTATCAACTAAGAAAAGAGGTAGTGGGGAATGGGAGGAGTATAAATTGTAATTAAAGGAAAAAAAAGTCAATGGTACCAATTAAATGTGATTAGAGGATCCACCTGGTCCTCTAATCACAGATTATACTCCTCCCATTCACCAATAATCTATTTTTGTTCTAATGCTTCACCCATTGTATATTATAATACACACACACACTGCCATATCTCTCCAGTACGGCCACCCGATCCTCCTAACCGGCGGCGCTTGTGGCACTTTGGCACTGCCGACTGGGAGGCTCTCCGGCAGTACTTCTTTGATTTCCCATGGAATGATTTCTGCTTCCGTGGCCGGGGACCCTCGGAGAGTGCTGAACGCATTACCGAGGTAATCCTTTCAGGCATGGAAGCATACATTCCATTCTCTTTCTCTCAGACTAATGCTAAAAAATCTTGGTTTACTCACGCCTGTTCTACTGCTGTCCGCAATAAGGAGGAAGCATTCAAAAGGTACCGACGCCTTAAAACTCAAGCCTCTCATTCTTCCTATGTTTCTACCAGGAATCAATGCTAAATCTGTTCTTCGACTTGCCAAACACTCTTTCATCAATAATAAATGCACTGAACTATCCAACTCTAGCTCTTCCCAAGCTTTCTGGCATCTAGCCAAAAACCTCTCCAACAATTTCTCTTCTTCGTCTTTCCCTCCCCTTTCCCATTCTGATGGCACAACCATCACTTCTTCCTCTGACAAAGCTAAACTCTTCGCTCAAACTTTTGCTAGAAACTCCACCTTGGATGATTCCGGTGCTATTCCTCCCTCTATACCCTCCTCTCTCTTACTTATGCCTAATATCCTTATCTCTTCTAAAGATGTACTTTCTACCCTCTCTGGGCTTAACCCTCTCCGACATATGACGCGATTTTGAGCCTATTGGGGATACTTTACAGCCTTTGTTACCATCAGGGGTATTTAGAAACCTTTAGTTTGGTTACTTCAACCTCTGCAGTTGTCTTTGAGTTAGATGTGGGCAGAAAACTAATTTTGGAGAGGTAAGTATTAGAGTGAGAGAACTCTATTTCTTATTGCTAATCTGGCAACCTCTGCGTCATAAATGCGTGAAAGGGTTAATACTAATAAGGCATACAGTCCGGACGGTGTTCCTCCTGTTGTTCTCAAAAACTGTGCTTCCGTGCTGACTCCCTGCCTAGGCAAACTCTTTCGTCTCTGTCTATCCTCAAACGTCTTCCCTTCATGCTGGAAGTTTGCTCACATTCAACCTTTCAAAGAAGGGTGACCGCTCTCAACCATCCAACTATCGTCCAATTGCTCTCATCTCTTGTCTTTCTAAAGTTTTTGAAACTATTCTTGCTTCCAAATTTCTTAAGCATTTCTCTTCTCATAATCTGCTCTCAGATCGCCAGTATGGCTTCCTTAACCCTTAATTAGCGGCGAGCAACATAAGTCGAGTTAAAAAAAGCTGGACTATGTGGCGGCGCTCGACATAGGTCGAGTGGCAATTTCAGCACGTAATGTGGCTGAGAGAGAGAGACAAGTGGTGGCAGGAGACTAGCGAGCGTATGACTGCTCCAGACCACCGCGGCGAACCTACTGACACAAATCTCAGCTCCCTCCTCCCTCTCTCACTCGCTACATACTCAATTATGTACCGAAAGTACCGAATTACCTGCTTTTTGCACTCGCGTTGCACGGTTATTGCAAGAAAACTATCCATCATACAAGGATCGTTATGGTGTCATTCGAAAGCTCTGTTTATGCCCTTTCAGGGATAGGTACTTGTTTTACGTTCTGGGTCTTATTTAGGCATGAAAATGATCACGTAAACAGCCCTATTTTGGCTAAAAACACCCCGCTGTGCGGTACATATAAATAAACCGCATAGGCCGCTCGTAAGGTGTTAAGGGTCGCTCTACTGGTGATCTTCTTTCATATCTTACTAACTCTTGGTTATCCTCCTTTCGAGACTTCGGTGAGACTTTTTCTATTGCACTAGACATATCGAAAGCCTTCGATAGAGTCTGGCACAAATCTTTAATTTCTAAACTACCCTCCTTCGGTTTCTATCCCTCCATCTGTACCTTTGTCTTTAATTTCCTTTCCGGCCATTCCATAGCCGCAGTTGTGGACGGCCATTGTTCACTTCCTCACCCTATAAACTCCGGTGTTCCTCAGGGCTCTCCCCTATCTCCTATTCTTTTTCTAATTTTTATAAATGATCTCCTCAACTGTACCTCAATTCCCATCCATTCATACGCAGACGACTCAACCTTATAAGCACTACTCCATTAGTTTTTCAGAACGCCCCAGCCAGCAATCCCTCAACGACAAACGTAATGAAGCCATAGAACTCTTAAATTCTGATCTAAATACTATGTCCAACTGGGGCAGAGAAAACCTTGTTACCTTTAATGCTTCCAAAACCCAATTTCTCCATCTATCTATCCGTAAGGAACTCCCAGCGGACTATCCCTTATTCTTCAACAATACAAAAATCAATCCTTCATCTTCTCTCAATATTTTTGGTGTCTCCTTTTCTTCTGCTCTCAGTTGGAAGGACCATATTACCAGTCTTGCTAAGGCAGCCTCCCAGAAGCTGGGTGTGCTCAACTGCCTTAGGGGGTTCTTTTCCCCTGCACAGCTTCTTGCTCTGTGCGTCCTTGTATTGAGTATTGTTCACATGTGTGGGGAGGTTCCTCTCACACCACTCTCCTAGACAAAGTTGAAAGGAAGGCCTTTCGTATCATTAACTCCCATCCACTCACCAACTCTCTGCAATCTCTCTCTCTCCGCCGCAATGTTGCATCTCTCTCGCTATTCTATCGCTACTATAATAATCAGTGTTCCTCAGAGCTTTCCCAGTGTATACCACCTCCTTTACGTAGGGCACGTGGTACCCGTCTTGCAACTCAATCCCACCCCTACTCTGTGCAACTCTCCAACCCAAGAGTGAAACATTACTCTCAAACTTTCTTCTACTCAACAGCTGAGCTCTGGAACTCTCTCCCAGAATCAGTCTTTCCCTCTTCCTATGACTTAAATTGCTTCAAACTCAGTGTGTCCAGGCATTTTGGCTCGAACGTCCCTTGATTTTGGCCCTGTCACTCTTTCAACTATGGGGAGGCACTCGCTATAGGCAGTTCTGCCTTTTGCCTCCCT